>ML783078.1:96180-141018 GCA_009831015.1 Picea engelmannii | reverse complement strand
ACCTTTGAATAAAAGGAACCAGCTCTGATACCAATTGTTGAAATTACTAAGACAACTGAGAGGGGGGGGTGAATCAGTTGTAATTGAGCTTAAACAATTTTAAGTCTATTAAAACATTATTAATCCTTCTTCAAGTGATCATCGACAATATACAGCGTATGGACAGTAAAAGTAAAGAACATCAGTCACACATAAGGTATACACAGAGACAGATTTTCACGAGGAAACCCATAAAGGGAAAAAACCTCTTCTTCTTCGAAATGATAGGTAGTCTTTTTAGTTCTGTACATCATCTATAATTGAGCACCAACTCAATGTGAGGCTGCTACCTCTGTTTTACAAGATGCAACTTGTTTGAGAGCACCAACCCTCTGGTTTCTATAGCACCCACTAGAAGGAAGCACCAACTCCCTGGTTTATCTACCACCCACTAGAAGGAAGCACCAACTCCCTATATGTTCCAGCATCAACTGGATGGAAGCACCAACTTCTAGTTACACAGGCTCCAACCTATATAACAGAGAACACTTGTTCTCCCTTGCACCACCCTGCCACCCTGGTTTCTCTGGTTGCAACCAGATGGAAGCTACAACTTCCTATGTTCAAGCTCCCACTTGAACCTCTGAGGACAACAGTCCTCCCGAGCACCTCCCAACCTCCCTAGTATATGAAAGAATAAATACATAGACAACTACGCAGATAAATCAATTCTTACCATTCTTTCTTTGTTCTGTAAGTCTGGTCTTCTACTAACTGTTCTGCAATTCTTCTCTTCCTCTGTCTCTTCAGTAGGTCTGCTCTGCATTAACTTGTTCTGTCATTCTTCTCTGCTTCAATTTGTTTTGTTATTCTTCTCTGCGTTTCATCTCACACTGCACATATTCTCAATCTCATACTGCGCATCCTCTCATTTTCCCTTTCTTACTGTTTCATTCATTTTCATCCAGAACAACCAACATCACGCTGTCTGTCTCATTTTCTTTTATACCAAGACGGTTCAACTTCCCATCTCCTTCGGCAAAAGGAAGACAACTATCTCAACAACTGAAACACCAACTGATTCACAATGATGAGTCTATTTTGCTAACAGATTCGTAACTAAGGAGTTACCTGTGAGAGAGAACAGTAACCTTCCGATCATATTCCAATTTATCTGCTCCGTTGAATGAACTTTATTGACATTGCCTTTAAATCGGGTTTCGGCATTTCGACAATCCTGTGTTGAGTGTCTCAACACTTCATTTCGCGATCTTCAAAGTTCCAATACAAAACTTTTCTACACTAGCTCCTTCCCCAATATGACTATGGTCATAACCAAGCGCCTATGCAAAAAGTGCTTTCGCGATTTCTCATATCGCGATATCGACATTCCTGATGTTCAATGTTCTTGTCACTTCCAAATCCCGATCCATGAAACTCCGTAAAGAATTCGGATCAACGGTTCAGATTCAGTCGATATTTCACACATCGCGATTTCGACACTCTTGACGTTCAGTGTTTTTGTCACTTCAAAGTCCCGATCCACGAAACTTCGTAATGGAGTCATATCAATGGTCCAGATCACATCTTGATTCAACGGCTGTGATTAAGTCGCGATTTTTCATATCGCGAAATCGATATTCCTATGGATGATATTACTTGACATCTCCAACTCTCGATCCCCGAAACTCCGACATGGACTAGAATCAGAGGTCCAGATTTGATCTTGATTCAACAGCTACGATTTAATCGCGATTTTGCATATCGCGAAATCAGGATTCCTGTGGATGATATTACTTGACATCTCCAACTCTCGATCCCCAAAACTCCAAGATGGACTGGATTCAGTGGTCTAGATTTGATCTTGATTCAACGGCTGCGATTTAATCGCGATTTTGCATATCGTGAAATCAACATTCTTGTTGCATTGTTTCTTTGACATCTCCAACACGCGATCCTCGAAACTCCGACATGGACTAGAATCAACGGTCCAGATTCAACCTTGATCTGACGGCTCAGAATAAGTCGCAATTTCTCATATTGCGATTACACCCGCTTCTCCTTGTACCTTAAAGGACGTGCGGTTTCTTCTTGATCCAACGATGGTCGGACCCTGCGCTTGGATCTAACGCCTGAGATCTTTCCTCCTCTTCAACGATCTCTTCTTGTCTACATTCATATCTGACGACCCTCGTTATTTTGGGAATTTTGAATGGATCCAACGATCAGAAATGCTTCTCAAGCTTTACGAGCCTTCGATCGATCAGAAATACTTCTCAAGATTTACGGGCCTTTCGATCATTCGATCAACCTGAACTTATCTTCTATTTGCCTGGTTGCGTTGCCTTCGATCATTCGATCAACCTGAACTTATCTTTTGTTTGCCTGGTTGCATTGCCTTCGATCATTCGATCTTCCTGAACTTATCTTCTGTTTGCCTGTTTGTTACAAACTTCCTGTACTCATGCCATCTTCATTGTTGTACTTTCCATCAATGACAAGCATTCACTATCTGTTAAATATTTTCCATTCGTTGTCTGTTAAATATTTGCCAACAAACAACATAAGCCAAATGATAAGTGGCCAAGGAGACCTCCTCAAAATGATCAAAGGCCAGCTAATCCTTTTGAAACCACCAACTTAGTGGATCATCACCCTATACCTTATTGTAGGCCTTGTGGTGAGTTTCATGAGGAATCAACTTGTCTAGTCTTCCTTGAAGAGTGCAATAATGAATATGAAAATCAAGGAAATGAACAAGTAAAGATTTGTAGTAATAGGAACTATGGTGGTTATTATGATTGGATGGATGTAAATGATTTGGGGATCCATGGAAACTTTATGAGTGGAAATGTTGATAAATCTACAGAAAAGTATGGGCCCAAGCCCACACCCCAACAGGTTGCAAAAATGGATAAGTTTAGAGGCATTACATACCAAAGGAAGGAAAACAAAAGTCAAGATAAAGGTCAAACCAGTGTTCCCAAGGTATCTCCTCCTAAGTCTAAGGTGCCAACTAATACAGATTTGAATATAGACTTAGGTGGATGGTTGAGTAATGTAAAGATGTTAGTGCCAGTGTCAGAGATCATGAAGATTCCTTCACAAAAGGAGAAGTTACTTAAATCCATTGATGAGCCACCTAGGAATCTTGTTGAAAAACAAGTTTCCATGGCTTACCAGGATGCACCAGTAATTTTACAGAATTGGGATAGGAAGAATGAAAAGAATTTACCTTTTTACCTTTCCTTACTTGTGAACGACAAAGTGTTACACAATTGCATGCTACATTCAGGAGCTACTTCAAATGTTATTACTAAGAAGGTGATGGAACAATTGAACTTAAGAATATCAATACCTTATCATAACACATGTGCCTTGGACAGTCAAACTATAGAAGTACATGGATTGATTGAAGGTTTGCAAGTATTCTTAGCATCATTTCCGGACATCATGTTTGAAATGGATATTGTGGTAATTGATGTGCTGGATGTTTGGGGAATGTTATTGAATATAAAAGCAGCTATAGACTTGGGTGGTAGTTTACAAATGGACCTATCTTATGCTACTCTCCCTACCCCATATGGAAGTACTTTTAAGTTGAATAGGGAAGTGTATAGGAAGTATCATGTTGAAGATCCCAAGAAGCCCAAAAATGAATTAAACTGGACTGATGAAGGTCTTGGTAACTATGACATCTTGTCTAATTCTATTGTGCCTTTGCAAGAAACAGTTAAAGATGATGAATTGGAAAAGGTTGGGTACGTGAAATTTGATGATTCTTTTTCTAGAGCAGGAAAGGGTGCCAGAATTGTGCTTCAGTCTCCAAGTGGTAAAGTGATGAAATTTTCTTATAGATTGGAGTTTGATGCAACTAATAATGTGGCTGAGTGTGAAGCTTTACTCCTTGGTTTGGAAATTTGCAGAAACAGGGGAATCAAATGTCTAAATATTAAAGGTGATTCAGACTTGGTCATACAATAGTTAAAGAATAAGTTTGCTTGCAAGTCTGAAAGATTAAATGGATATAGGAATGCAATTTGGAATTTAATGGATGACTTAGATGCTATAAACTTAATTGCAATTCCTAGAGAATAGAATGCGAAAGCCGATGAACTTGTAGTAGCAACTTCGACACTACAGCTTCTAGACAAATTAATAGATGAGAACATTTGAGTAGAAGTTATTTACATGCCCTCAGTTCCGAATAATATGGATCACTGGCAGGTTTTTGATGATGACAAACAAATGTTCAAGTTTTTACTTCACATTCATGAATTTTCAGACTTAGACATAAGTATGAAAGAGGAAGGTTGTAATTATACAGAAAATGATGATGAGGTAAAGGCCCCACCTAAATGAGTGGTTTCTTCAGAAAGGGATTTTGATAGACAGGATGTTCATAAGATAAAATATGAATCAAAGAAAAAACTATGTGATTACCTAGAAGTCAATATCAGAACTAATGAAGAACCTAGATTGATAAAAGTGGACAAGACTACACCTATAGAAGAAAGGAATGAAATTGTTAAATTATTAAAGGAATATAGGGATGTCTTGGCCTTTGGTTACGATGAACTTAAAGTCTATAGGTAGGATGTGATTCATCATGTGATTCCTCTTAAGGAAGATACCAAACCCTTTAGGCAGAAGTTAAGACAGTTAAACCCAAAGTTAGCTCCTCTGGTCCAACAGGAGTTACAGAAAATGCTAGAAGCAGGTATCATTACACAGACT
The DNA here is from genome assembly GCA_009831015.1 of Picea engelmannii. NCBI lineage: Eukaryota > Viridiplantae > Streptophyta > Pinopsida > Pinales > Pinaceae > Picea > Picea engelmannii. The sequence goes on along the minus strand of ML783078.1, from coordinate 136,302 downwards.
AGACATTCTTCTTGGTGTTCAAACTTGGTTGTTGCTAGGAAGAATAATGGGAAAATTTGTATCTGCATTAACTTCAAAAACTTAAACATTGCTTGCACAAAAGACAACTATCCCCTTCCCAAGATGGAAACTCTACTTCAAAGGGTTACATGATCAAGAATGATTTCCATGCTTGATGGATTCTCGGGTTATAATCAAATTTGATTTAAGGAAGAAGATAGGCATAAGACTACTTTTACCATTCCATGGGGTACTTTTGAATATCTTAGAATGCCATTTGGTTTATCGAATGCTAGAGCTACTTTTCAAAGGGCTATGGATTATGCCTTCAGGGGGTTGATCGGTAAATTAATTGAAATTTATCAAGATGATCTACCAGTTTTTTCTAAGGATGGTAAAACTCACATTGGCTACCTTAGGCAAGTTTTGGACAGATGTAGAGAGTTTGGAATCTCTCTAAATCCTGCTAAGTCAGTCTTTGGGGTAACATAAGGTAAGTTATTGGGCCATGTTATCGCACAGTTTGTAGCTAGGTCAAAAGGGTAGATGATAAAGGCCAAACTGGCGTAACAGGAGCATACCCCACCAAATGTCACCACAATGGGGAGGCTCTTTCTATTCAAGGAGGTTATCCTAGGGGAGACATCCCCGGTAACCCGGGGTTTTGAAGAGGCCAAGGTATGAAGGTCAAAGTGAAAGTCCCTCTCCACAGGTTACCACCAAGAGCAGATAGTACTGCTAATCAGCCAATAATGAAGTATAGTCCTAGATGAGAACACCTACCCAGAACAAAGAAACAATAGAACGGTATATGCAGGCTATAATTCAAAGGGTTAGTACTTCATACAACTATCTGACATAAATATATTAACAATTATGACAATAGATATTGACGAGATCAATGTTTATCAATAGTAGCAATGGAACAATATCAATTCATTAATAAATATTGAGATGATGCAACAAACAATGTATCCAATCAAACTCTTACTCAATAAAATTTTCAAACCACCATCTAATTGCATATAAAGAGGACTTTCTGCATCAAGATGGAATACCCAAGGATGACGTCAGCTTTATTAGGGTTAGTTTGTTAGTTAGGGTTTCATTTTATAAGAGTTTAAAAGTTTGTTTGACCACTATCACTTAAACGTTGGAGACCTGAGATCAATGCTTAGGGTAAATGGACTCAAAATAAGAGAGGACACAAAGGTTGAAGGGAAAAGGCTAAGGACTAGAGGGAAGGGTTCCGAAGTGCTACAATGGCAGGGCTCCAGAAGCAAAATCCTAGGGGAAATAGGCTCACTCTGGTGTTGTTTAAGCAAGGCCTCGTGCTCTTTCCTCCTTCCTTAGGTTAAACTTGGAAAAATGGCTATCATCAAGACAAGAGAGTTAGGTGAGAAAGAGTGTTGCAAAGGCAAGGCCCTATCACCAAACCCTAGAAGCAGGATGGCCCTAGGTGTAGATAACCTAGGCCTAGGATGTCTCCACCTTCTTGACCTTTAAGAGGTACAGCTAGTACAAGGGAAGACGCAATAAGAGTGTAGCAATGGCTAGGCTCTTCCTTCCTTCTTCAATGGATGAATATTTCTCTTTTAGGGGACATGAAACAAGGACCTACTTGTGTGCTTGTCACCTAGGGTTTTAAATCAGCAAAATTTGTAATAAATGCAAGAATATAAGACTACAACCATTCAATTAAGAAGTTTTGCAGAAAAAAAACTTACATATCATGATGCAATAGCATTGCAAACCCTAGTTGTAAACCTTCCTTCAAGAGAAATGCTAAAAAATTCCAAGAAAAGCCTTCCTTCAACAAGTGCTCCTCACTCAAAAGATCAAATACCCAAGTAGGGCACAAAAAATCAGATCTCACTAGGAGAGTGAGTTGTGTGTTATGTCAAAATGAGGATAAAACTCATCAATATATATTGTATGATGACCTTTAATTAAATTTAGGTCATAAAAATTAGCCGACAAGGATTTAAACAAAAATCATATTGTTTTTACATTAATGTTTCTTTAAAACCCTAAATGAGAAAAAAGTGAGACGTCAAGCCCTCCTGAGGGAGACGTTAGGCCCTTTTGGGGACAGTGCAACATCTAGAAACCAAACATTATCCCTCCTTGGGCTCTTCCAAGCTGCCACATGTGCCAACAACCCTGTCCATATTCCATACGCTCATGATGACATCATAAGCCTCCTGGGGACGTCCTGGATCATCTGGGGCCAACGTTTCACTGCAAGTGGGTCAATCCCCTTAGGCCTGGCTCAGCCAAAGTGTCCCTGATGGAACGTCCTCTTCTTGTCTGGTGAAAAACCTCAGTCAAATATTGTCCTGTCTCTGCCCCTATGACAGGGCCTCAACAACCATCTGATGGGCTCTCCAACCCCATGGAGGTCTGAACTAATCATCTCCCCATGTGTACTGGTCCAAGTGGTACCTGTCCATCTGGCATGGTCCTGCACATTGAAAAATTCACCCTCCATGGGCTCATTAGTCACAAGGATCATAGCAATGTAAATCAAATTTCATCATTAGTATTATCAAACATATGCACGAAAACCCTGATATATCATTCAACATCTCAAAGACGTTACAAAATCCTACAATACAAATCTGAGGAAAATGAGCAAGACAACCTATTGGGCTAGTATCCATAATAAAATTAGAGTTTCCCAAGGGTTTTCATCCAAGCCATGTAAATTATGCGGTGTGGCAAAGGGATGTCCAGACATAGGGTAGAGTGAGAGCTAGGGATGCATGGTTTTACCTGTGGGTGCCTTTGTAGAAGGCGAGTTGTACTTGTCATGGATGCAAGTTTTTTCCAAGCCACTTTTATCTTTTATTCTTTTCTTTATTTGATTTTTTGTTCTTTTATTCTTTTTATCCAAGGACTAATCGAAGGACACTACCTTGGCGTGGTGACCAGAGCTGACAATGTTACCCACAAGTACTTTCACAGAAATGATAAGGTTGGCTCGTGATGAGACCCCCTTTCCCTTGGCCATGCAACCAAAGGTCACTGCCCTGGCATGGTAACCAGATGATGGCAATGTCATGCTTCTAGCTACCTATGAACATAATAGGTTGGCTCGTGATGAGACCCCCTATCCTCTTAATTAGGTTGTGTTTGTTTATTTTTCTTGGGTCCCTCTTGTTTCTTACTAAGAGGCCTTTTATTTCCTTCTCGGAGATCCTTGGGCGAAGCATCTCAAGGTTTTATCTCTAGGATTTTATCTTTTACCAAATTCTTTTACCTTCTGGGCCTTTAGCCCCTTCTTCCCACGAGATAAGGTGCAGCCCTACAAATAGGTCATCCTAATGCCCAGACAAGGGGAATGGGACAGATGAGCGGGAGATAAGATGAAAAGGTGATAGTATGATGGGAGCAGACGATGGCTCTTCAGAAATCCCCCAGTGGCAAACCATAACCTATGGGTACAGGCTTGTTAGGGCACCCAGTCAATCTCCCCAAGCATGGTTAAGTGGGCTAATGTAAAATCCAAGAAATCGTCAGAGATAAAAGGAATCAGAGGCATACATTCAAAGGTTATAATGATCAAAAGTGACACATACCATGATACCTGAACCAATTACCTCATGGAGCAAGAGCCTTCTCCGATACAAGACCAAGCCGATGGTGATGGATGTTGTTGCTGCTGAGAAGACGAGTCTAATGAAGGAAGAAAATGATGGGACCTACAGGACCATGATCAAGTCAATCCTTCTCTCGGTACTCCATGTCTAGGACCTGTGGGCCTCGAGACATGATCTCCTGGTTATCCCAAAAATCAGGGATAACATCTGGCTCCAACTCGGGGACATGTGCTCACCGTAGAGCGCATGAGAACCTCATCATCTCTGGCATAAATTGCAGACCTGCTCAACTCTATAGGGGCATCAATAATAAAAATGGGGTGGTAATGCCACCCCAACATACATAGATATATATATGCTAAAAGTAAACAATCAATAATGCAAGTGTAGAAAGCAAATTAATATGAAATGCAAATGGTATAATACACGAAAAAATGCCTACTTACATGTACTTACCTGTGAAGTTAGGTTACCCCATCCTGGTGGGGTTTGAGGAGGCGTCCGCTGATAGGCACTGTGCGCTTTTGTCCCTCCAGTGTAGACAGGTAATAAGAGTCATTAACTAACTTTTTTCCAACCTTAAAATGGCCAAGACAAAAATTATTGTTTCCTTTGATATTAGTAGGCTTCCCTTTATTGGCATCCCACATCCATACTATGTCTCCCTCCTTGTGTTCTTTGACTTTGAATTTGGTCATTCCTTGAATAACCCTAGTGTATTGTGTAGAGGGAGGTGGGTGGGAGTTTGCTATAAATATTTCCTGCTGCGAAGGACAGATCTGTACATCATCTTCTCTTATGGTGCCAACTTCCCTGTCTTTATACATGTCTATGAGTTGCAGGTATTTTTCTTTTGTGGACCTTTGTATCTGATCAAAATCTTCCTTTGTTGCAAAAGGCGTATCTTCTAGAGAAAATTTATGAGGAGCCTGTTTGGTTTTCTCATGTGCTTTGTCATCTTTGATGGAATCACTGGGCTCTTGCACACGAGTTGTATTCACCAGTACATTCTGAAGACGACCAATAGTTTCATCTTTTAATGGTCCATATGATCCTTGGAAAAAGTTGTCAAATCACTCATTGATAGATGGTACCTTGATGACTTCTCTCAAAGGGATGGTTACAAACATATTGGATAATTCCCCTTCAAGGTCGAAGTTCAGGTTAACCCTTTCAGTATTGGATGTTTTAGGAAAGATTACATCCACAGCTGGGTTTTTTGTTTGGTCAGCGGGAAGTTGGTCCAACTTATTTCTTCTATACACTTGGAACTCTTGTTTCTTTAGATTTTCTCTTGATTCCTAGTCTAGTTTGTTTATTACCGCCATCTTGGTTGACCTGGCTACTTCTTTCATAGCCTCTTGATGCTCTTCAATGGTGATATTTATTTGAGGGCCTTCTATGAAGTAGTCTATATTGTTTACTTGTTGATGGCCACCACTACTGTAAGGACACTCATGTTCCCAATGTGCTTCACTGCATTGAAAACACCAAGGGTTTTCATCCACAATGACAGTGCTTGGAACTTCTATGTCTTTGACAACATCTTCGTTCCACTCAACGAAATTACTTACTCTCTGTATTGGATAGCTATCTTCATCTGAATCTTCAGAGGTATTAGAGGCATCATCGGGATAATCACCCAAATCTATGTCTTCTCCTGTCAAGGGAAAAGTGGGACAATCTTGAAACAAGTATGGATCCACTGAAAAGGGTGTTTGTTCATCCTTCTCAGACTGACCAATTTGTAAGAGTGTGGGAATCCCCTTAAAAGGTAATTGGTCATCTGAGTCTTGCTTTTTTAGAAAATAAATTTTCAACATTTCATGAATCCTTTTAACCCTTTGCAGGATACATGACATACTAGTGCTTGGATCGATGTCTTCAGACTTATCGGCTTCACTCATATCTTGATCTTCTAACATCGGTGTGTTCAAGACAAAAAAGGAATCTTCAAAGTTAGGTTTTTTGTGAGTGGACATGTCCAAATCCTCGAATGGTTCATGTTGTCTTGAGACATTTAGAACATTGCTTGTGTTTGAGAAAGTCGTGTTCCATTTCCTTTTGGGAGGCATGAGTTTTACCTCAAGAATCTCTGGTAACTTGAGTTCAACTTCGGTGATATCTTCGTCACTAGATTCCCAAGGGTTATTATTGCACGAGAGATTGTCTTGATGGATGTAGTCTTTGAATTCAAGTTTCTTCTCAATCTGGCAAGCAAAATCTTGTGCTTCTCCTAGGGTCGAGGGTGACCAATATTTGAGAGTAAAATGTAAAACTCCTTCCAACGAGTTTAGGTAGTGTTGGAGGACAACTTCTTCTGAGAAACTAGGCCTGATCTTCTTGAGGAGAAGGTTGAACCTATCATTGAAATCCCCAATGCCCTTGCTAGAGGCTTTGCAAATAATAATGTATTGAGAGTAAAGGGAATCCACGTTTTATTTTTCACACCAATGTTTCTTGAAGGATTTTTCAAGATCTTCATGGGTTTTGATGCTTCCTTTCGGGATTTTGTTAATCCATCTTCTGGCACTTCTGGTGAGTGAGCTCATAAAGATCCTTAAAAATACATCAAGGTGTTCTTGTCTGGATTGGTGAAAATGGAATGCATCGCAGAAGTCGGTCCAATGAGAGTTGCCATAGGATCCATCTTCCCCTGAAAACTTAGGTATCCAAGACCGACCTTCTTGGGTAGATCATATAACCCCCCTTGGGTGTTAGGTAAGCTTAAAGGACCAAAGAGTTCTTTATGAGACCATTTGGGAGAACTTACAGGGATGACAAGATTTGTGGAGGTCATAGCAATAGATGAAAGTATATACTGACGTCCACTACGAGTCATGATTAGCTATTTGTGGAGTACCTAGAAAAGGGAAAACACCCTAGTGGAGTCACCAGGTAAGCTTGTAAGAAAATAGTCTCTAAGGCAAGGCTTACCGAAAATATTTGTTGTTTGAGGAGGATTGACTCAGTGTTCCCTGGCAACGACGCCAAAATGTTATCGCACAATTTGTAGCTAGGTAAAAAGGGTAGATGATAAAGGCCAAACTGGCATAACAGGAGCCTACCCCACCCAATGTCACCACAATGGGAAGGCTATTTCTATTCAGGGAGGTTAGCCCAGGGGAGATGTCCCCGGTAACCTGGGGTTTTGAAGAGGCCAAGGGATGAAGGAAAAAGTGAAATTCCCTCTCCAAAGGTTACCACCAAGAGCAGATAGTACGGCTAATTAACCAATAATGAAGTATAGTCCCAGATGAGAACACCTGCCCGGAAAAGCAACAATAGAACAGTATATGCAGGCTATAATTCAAAGGGTTAGTACTTCATACAACTATCTGACATCAATATATTAGCAATTATGACAATAGATATTGACGAGATCAATGTTTATCAATAGTAGCAATGGAACAATATCAATTCATCAATAAATATTGAGATGATGCAGGAAACAATGTATCCAATCAGACTCTTACTCAATAAATGTTTCAAACCACCATCTAATTGATTATAAAGAGGATTTGCTACGTCAAGATGGAATACCCAAGGATGACGTCAGCTTTATTAGGGTTAGTTTGTTAGTTAGGGTTTCAGTTTATAAGAGTTTAAAAGTTTGTTTGACCACTATCACTTCAACGTTGCAGACCTGAGATCAGTGCTTAGGGTAAATGGAGTCTGTTGACCACCCATTTAGCACCGGTGGTCAACTCATGTGCCATAAATATACGCATCATCAGATGCCATTTTGTCAAATACCTTTGGTTCTACAGGGCAATGTTTGGCCCAACACTTATTTTTGTAATTAGAATTTCCGCACCCCTGCATGGGTTAATAATGTAATAGGTCTGCATGAGTCATGTCTAGGCCAGCTACCTTGGGATCAGTTCACTGGGAGATTTACTTTCACCGAGGGATTTTTATCCTCGGGTTATCAGTTGGGCTTTTAATCCTTACTGATTTCCCTTAAGTTTTTCCCTCACACTTGCAATAAGTCCTCCAAAGTGGTGAACGACGTTCTAGTGGGCTTATGTTTTGGTAACTATATAGGGAAATCATTGTAAATGACCATGCAAGACATCTTAGAAAGTTTCACGGAATTCCGTCAAGTCTAGGTTAGTTTTTTTTAATTAATTAATTTTTAATTGAATTTCACTAAGTTTGGAGGTTTAATTATTTAATTATTTAATTATTTTTTAGCAATAATTGTAAAAAACTGGATCCTTGGACTTTTGATAGGGGTATTTGTGCTCAAAAGAAATGGAATAACACCCCCTACATCAATGGACCAATTTTCAGCTCAGTCGGACAACTTTAGCCATGGGTTAGTCCACCCAGAGTGTCAGTTAGTCTAAAGCAACAATTTTAATTGCTAAAGTCCAAACATGGCAAAAATGTAAAAATTGTAATAATGAGTGAGATGATGTGAAATGTTGAAATGATGGTTATAGAGAGCCTCCCTAAGCATAACATAACCCTCCCAACCTTTTTCAACCTATTCTAACCCCTTTCCCACCTTCTACACTCAAAAGTCACGCCCCCCTAGGGGGATTGACGTTTTTCCTTGGTGGAGGTTGTTGTGACTTATTTGGGGCCCCCTATCATGAGTTATGACTCCCTTTGACCCCCACATCACCTCCTAGGGTGATCCCACTCTTTTTTTCTCATTAATCCCCCTCCATTCCTTCAATTTCACCCTTTTTTTGCCCCCTCCAAGAGGAGTTACGCCCCCCTCTTCTAGAAAATCCACAAATGATTTTTTTTTTAATTATTTGAGACTTCTCACCTTCCTTGGCATCAATCCCAAAGCCTCCCCCACCTCTTTTTTTGATCCCAACGCCTCTTACATTTTTCTACACCATAGATCTAACTTTCAAACCCTAGATGGTGTGCCTTAGCCTTGAGATCTACTCATTTTCTTGGTGGTGGACACTTGGCATAGATCCAAGAGAGGTAGGTTTGCCTCTCCAAGTATAAATAGATCTCATTTATCTCTCCCAACTCACCATATATTAAGCTATTGTTATGCTACTTGATTTTCCTCTCTCTCTCATTCCATTTCATTGTCATTCTAGCTATAGGGTTTTGGAGTATTCCTCTCCAAGATCTCTCTTCTTTGGTAATAATATTTTGGAATCTTTGGAGGACAAAAAGAAGGGTAATGTGTATGCTTTCTATTCTTATGCATGGGAGGTAATATTGTTTAATGTTTTTTCTTACTTCATGCAACACTAGATCTTAGGTAAAGTGTTATCTAAGTAGGCTTGGTAGTGTGTATGCCTATTGGTCTATATATCTTGATGTTTGAATTAAATTGAAGTGTCGTTTAATATCATTGCATCAACGTATTGTCTCTTGTATGCTTGGATTTGAAAGGACATTGCAGGTTCATCTCCAAATTTTCATTAGGGAACTCCTTCTAGAAGGGAAGGGTCTCTTGAATCTTTCTAAAACTCCAACTATCTAGATCTATTGATTTTCTCTATATTGTTGTACATCCATCTCATTTTCAGCTAGCATATCTTGGTTTAGATAGGTTAAAATAATTTAAAATCTATATCTTGTATTGTGGAAAGTTCTTGTCCCAAAAGGGCAAGGGTTTCCTTGACTTTTATTTGTTGTGTGTAGCCATCCAAGCAAGCAAAGCTTGTTGTTTTAATAGGTATATCAGATCTGATTGGAGGCTCTTGGCTGCCCCAAAGAAACACACGCAACACTTCAAGGCCCCTTGGGGGAGTTTGGTAGCTAATCTCCTACCCCTCTCTTTCAATTTCTAGCTTATAAGTGCATTTCTCCTTTTGTTTTATTGTTGGTTCAAGATTAAAGTGTAAGAGGGGAAGTGGTACGACCTCCCCTCTTCTTCAATCTTGTGGGTAGGTAGGACGTAGGCTAGATCTAGGGTTTCCTTTCAAAAATTTTGAGTTTTTCTAGCTTGGCCGCAAGGTTTAGAAGGTGAGGGCACCTTCTCAACCTTGACGTGGGTATTTGCTTGGTTGTTTGTAAGTTAGCTTGTAGCTTAATTTACTTTCTCTCTTGATCATATTTCATTTGCTTGCCTTAATAATCAAGATCTAAGAACACTTAATCTAACTAAGTCAAGATAACCTAATAACCTACCTAGTTGGGAGAGGAACCACCCAAAGAGGTAGGGATAAGTGTTAATGCTTTATTTTTACATGTGATGTGATGGATCAAATGGTTTAATGTTCTTAATGATTATGTTTTAGATCTAGTATCTCATCTTAAGCCCATTGGGCAACACACTTAAGTTTCTCTATTTTGGATCTTGCTTAGTTCATTTCCTTCAAGATCTTAATCTCTCTCTTAAGCACATGTTTCATTCTTAATGCTTGATACATCTTAAAGTGCTTAACACATAAATGGTTTATTGGTTCATTGCTTATATCTATTGGTAGCCACGTCTTGGGCTTGGAAGTTGTCGAATGGTTAAGTAGGCAAACACACTTAATAATTTTCTTCCTCATCTCTTAAGGCAAGTTGTTCTTGCCATTGATCTATTGTTTCTAATCAAACTTGTATTGATGTGCACGTGATAATCTTTATTGCTTTCAACTATCTCTCTTGTTTACTTTATATGTGTGGATTCATTCATTGATTTAAGCTTAAGCAACACACTCATTAAGCAAGTAACAGTTTCGGCCATCTCATTATTTTGCACTAAAAAGGTACTTAAAAACCTTCTAAACAAGAGAGACCTTGGGTTGCCTTCTCAGGGATCCCTTTTGTTTCTTGTCGAGAGACCTTTTATTGCCTTCTCAGGGATCCCTGGGCAAAGAATCTCAAGGTTTTATTTCTAGGATTTTATCTTTTACTAGCTGCTTTTACCTTCTGGGCCTTTAGCCCCTTCTTCCCACGAGATAAGGTGCAGCCCTACAAACAGGTCATCCTAATTCCCAGACAAAGGGAATGGAATAGATGAGTGGGAGATAAGATGAAAAGGTGATAGTATGATGGGAGCGGATGATGGCTCTTCAGAAATCCCCCGGTGCCAAACCAAAACCTATGGATACAGGATTTCTAGGGTGTTAGCTCTCTGTAAATATCCTAGAGGTTGTTTAGAAGAAGAAATCTATGAGAGGTAACTTTTTCCAACCACTTTTGAAGCTGGGATCTAGCCCTTCCAACTTCAGAGAGGGATCTCTCTATATGATTTAGATATGTTTCAAATTTTTAAATATTAGGCTAGGTAAATAAATAAGTCGGTTTTGTTGTCATAGTGTTTGTCGAGTTGGTTGAGATAGTTTACACATCCATTGGGCTATGGGGTCTGTGTCGTAAAGATGAAGTCCGAACCAGAAAAACAAAGGAAACTTTCACAGGGTGAGATGATATAATCACTGGATTCTTTAGTAGCATAAATGAGGAATAACAAAAAAGATGAGAAAGACAATTACAACAAAGAAGCAGTTAAGAATTTCTTTATTGTAAAATGAGAAGATAAAACACTTAAATATTTTAAGTCAGAAACAGGGTATACGAGATAAATCCTGCAACGTTCGTTACTTCCAAAGATTAGATTTAGAAAACAGTGTGATAACAAAGCGAGAATAACATTTAACTTAGAGAGAAAAACATCACCATTCAATACACGCAAGAATCCTATAAAATGCCTCTTTGTATTAATGGAAGATCTCTTCAAAAATATTACAGTCTGATAGCTTGCAAGGCGTGAAGATCAACAACCCTCAATAATTCGAAAGATGAAGTATTTATAACTCAAAATTACAAACAACCTTGTCATCAAAGACCAGGATGTGATAAATCTATTTTTAGCCTAACTAATTTAACAAATTTAAGAAATCTAGGAATTGCTTGATGATGTGTCACAACTGCATGTTGTTTTCTGGGTGAACCGTTGATGAGGCCTCTGCACGACCTCATCTGACTGGAAAAATGACTGGGCTGGGACAGCTCATCAGCTACTCGATCAAATCACAGAGTTCTTCCCATCGAAGATGACTAGGCACGTTGACTTTGAGTAGCCTTCGATAAACTTCGTCCATTTATGTGTACTTGGCGAAGGTAGGTTTGGTGACGAAGATGTATCGAATATCATGTTGAATACTGATGTCCCACTGAAGTGCATCTAGAAACGCCTTGCTAGTGATGTTTCCTTGAATTCCTGAAAACTTTGAACTATCCTTAGCCACATCGGCCAGTCTCTTTTCTTAGTCTGGGAGTGTCATCAATTTGTCATTGATTGCCTTCAGACCAGGAAGACCTTTCTTCTACAGAGCCTCAATTATACTAAAAAACCTTTGTACTCCTAGGTCCATGGCCTGAACCTTTTCTTCCAATTGAAGCATTAATCCTCTCTTCGTAAAATATCTTTTGACCTCAAGGATGGTCTTTGTTCTATCTTCAATTTTCAGCTCTTCCAACTCCTCCCTGGTCTTATAATTTAGGAACTTGATGATTTCATTAGCTTGTGTGGGCATCTCTCCCAATTCTGATCTAATCTTCTCAATGGCCTGTTTGCTTCTCTGCACCAACTCATTTTTCTCAAACATGATCTGTATCATTGGCCATATCTCTTTCATGGATTCGGTGATGTTTGTCCAAATGCTTTCTTTAACTTCGGCCAGAGTTTTACCTGCCACTGTTTGCTTCCGGAGATGTTGTAACTCTTGTTTGAGCTGGTCTGACACCTACTTTTCCTTGGAGAGGTTGATCTGATAGGAAGATTTGAGTTCCTGAAGGTTCTCAATCTCCTTCTTGAGCCTGCTAATCTCTGTTTCTTGCAAGTTCATCTTTTCCATAGACTTAGCCAATTCGGTTGTCTTTTCCAGAGATGTCAGTGGATTTGTCGATGGGACTTCTGCTACTGATGTTGTGCTCACTCCTGAAAGTGGAACTGCACTCAATGGAATGACTTCCAATGGCTTCAATTGTTCTTTCTCTTTTACCAGCTTCTCCATCTCAGCTTCCATTTCATTTAGTTGTGCATTCTTCTCCATGATTAGTTTGAGCATCTCATCTTTTTCTCCCTCCGTCTCTGCTATTTCCTTCGCCTGTGAATCCTCTGTGGGTGAGAGTTCCAATTTTTTCCTTAAGGAGGCTATGTCTGCATTTTTATTTTTTATCATCTCCTCAGCTACCTTCACATTCGATGGATCGTACCCGATCTTAAGGACCAATTCCTCCAAAGTCTTGATCCTGTTGTCCTTGGCAAAGGACAATATCTTCTCCAACTTCAACTGTGTTTGGACGTTGTTCAAGAAAACTTGCAATTTGGACGCAGTAGTGGAAGCATGTGCCAACGTATAGAATACCATTTACCTTGTTTTCTTGTGAAAATCCATCTGATCGACCGAATGCACATCCTTAGTCTGGAATTCAAAGGTGGCCCTTTTGTAATCAGTGATTACCTTTGGATCTGGCACCTGTGCTTGGAGGAATGCCATATGCATTCTTTCCTTCTCAGTGTCAAATGTCGATAGCAGCCTATGTTGTGCAGTTGACGTCTGCTTCCAGAACTTCATGCAAGTGTTGTTGGTTAGGGTCTGATTCCTTTTCTTGATCAGATCATATTTTTCAAAGATGGTCAGCTTCGGTCCTACCTTGCCTGGCTCGGTGGTTGATGGAGTATCTATAAATTTCTTCCACAACGCTGAGGTTATGATATACTGGAGGCTTGCACTGAGGGGTGGCCTATCAACCTTGGTCACTGTAGTAGACGAGACTTCCTTTTCCCCAGTCAGGTTAGGAGCTGAAATGGTTTTAGACCTCTTGGTATGCAATTGGAATTCTTCTGACGACACTTCAGTGACGGGCGGAGATAAATCTTGCCTAGGCATTTTCTCTTTTGGAACCTGTGGTGTGGTTATTTGCGATACAGTGGCCAAAGGATCCTGTTGTTCTGCTTTGACCAAAGTGTTAGGTTCCCATACTATCTGGTTTGCAAATTTCTTGACATATGGGATGTTCTTGTTTTTCACCCTCATCTCAGAGATAATCCCACACAGACCATAATGCCATGGGAAACTAGTGATGAACTTCATTTCCTTCAGCAACTTGTCTGCTTCCTCTCCGGTGCCACGATTGTTGCATATGAAAGAGACAATCTTCCTTTTGATTATGAGCTGTTGTTTTTTATTTAGAGACACAAAATGAATATCATCGTAGTTTATCATCTGCCTTATGTACTCCAGAGCAAAAATTCTGACAGGCAGGTATTTAGGAAGCTTATACGGGGCCAACTCGCACCCATATACTCTGATCTCAGTGTGATCTTGGTATAAATACCAACCACCCCTATTGGTGTGATCCGAAAGTTGCAGGATCCTCTAAAATTCATCATTAATCTTAGGCTCGGGCCTGCCGCTAAGCATACTTACCACTGGGTGATAGAATTGTTCGATGAACTGCTTGAAACTGAACTCTGTGGAGTTATGCTTGAGAAAGGAGGTCTATGAGGTCACTGCCTGGGGTATACCATCTCCATCCATCTTCTGCATAGAAAAAGAAAATTTGTCTGCTTGGAAGAAAACGAACAAGTACGCCAGTATGGAAGAATAATGGAACATGCCTTCCGTGGAAAAATTGACAAATTGTTCGTGAATATTGTTCGCTAGGAACGTGCTAAAGTCGAATTGGGTAGTGGGATTCTCATCGGTGGAGAAAATGGATAAAAATCCCAGAATGGGTTCATCTACCCATTGATCTTAATAGTATCCCAACAAGGTGCATAGGGACGAGATGATCTGGTTTCCTTTGGTCGAAAACATGGAAGAAGGATAAGGGGGATTTGTGGAGGGAAATTGAGTGGATGGTGGGAGGAAAAGCTCAAATATTTGAGCTCTTTGGGGGAAAGTCATATTCTGGTATAATTYTGTGAGAATTTCAAGGTTAAAAGGTGACGCGGAGTCCGCTCGGGGTATTTGCATCATTTGGTCGATGGTTTCAAGCGTGATGAGGAAAAGAACTTCTCCAGACGAGGAAACAACAACTCTTTGCTCAGGAATGTAGTGGGCTTGGCACTTGAGGGAAAATTATGGAAAAGGGTGAATTTGAGGAAAGAGATATAGGGGTAGGTTGGACTCCCAGAGTCCAATTTCGTCACTCTAATCCAGGAAAACTTCTTTGAGCCATGACTGAAGGTCTGTGAAATTGAAATCGCACTTTGTATCTGCGATTAAGCGATCTTTATCTGCCAGTGGAATCCTGTCAAGGTCGACAGTTGGTGGGAGAAACAGATTCTCCTCTCCTTCTTCTTGTTTTGACTTTGGCGCCATTACCGCAACAGTACCTGCAAAAAACAACGTTAGAGGGGAAGACTGTAGGTGGGGGCGACCGACTGAACAACGAAAAATGGTGTAAAAAATCTCTGGTGTGATGAGTGGGTAAATGGTGAAAGAAAGAAGAGTGAGGGTAGTTTTGATTAAACGGGTGTCCGTTGGGCGCGGGGGATAGGTCAGCTGGTTAACGAATAGGTTATCCAGTAATAAATGGCCAACGGATCACTTAGAGTGTGAGATGGCAGGTGACGGTGACTGAGGAATACAGATGGGTGAAGTGGCGGTTACCAATTGGGGTAAAAATTATGGTGAGGGGGCTTGCCACGAGTGAATGGGGGGGAAGGACTGACAGAAATTAAGGGATGTGACTCTTTTTAGAAATGTGTATGGTGACATGAAGAGGTGACGAAGGTATGTCAGTCAGTAGGAGGTGGTGGGATTCGGGACTAGTAGATTGATTCCATGTATAGATAGGGGCCCGCCAAAGGAAAGATTCCATTCCGAACCCCCCCCCCCCCTTCAGTTAAAGGTAGATCAGTTGGGGGGGTCCGAAAAACACCTTGAGCCATTGATCTGTGTGCTGGCTTATTGACTACAGATCTATGCACGTCCTTTATCACACATTCCGGACCCCCCCCCCTCCATTAAAGGCAGAATGGACGGGGGGGTCCGGAATCCAATAAAGACCATAGATCCACATGCTTAAACCATATATCCGTGCACTTAAACATGGGCCATATAGATGTGCGCGGGTATTATCCACGATTCCGGACCCCCCCCCCCCCCCCCCCCCTCCGTTAAATATAGAACGGTCGGGGGGGGTCCGAAAAACTCTAACCACCGTAGATCTGGGTGCGACTATCCGATCCATTGATATATGAGTGGAACATAAGTGAGGGCATGGAGAATACATGCACCAGATAACTTAGGATAAGTGCATTTCACAAGTTTTTCCAAGGCTTTTCATGTATACACCACCATGGGGCTAGACCAACACCATTTTTTAAGCATCTGAAACATGGTGCAACATTTATCATCCAGCTGGTTTTATTGAAATAAAGCAACTAACCTATATTCTAACCTAGCTTCCTATGACAATTAACCTAGATTAGATTGTTGGGCTAAGAACTTACTCTACCCTAGGGCTATCTAACCAAGATTAGACAGTCTGGCCAGATTTATTCACTAATCTAACCTAGATACTTTGGCTAAGATTAAACAGTTTAGACAAACTCATTCACTAACCCTATCAACATCAATTTAAAAATAACTTGGCCATGCTTGAAAGGTATGGACCAAGTTACTATTATTGCATGGGGCTTTATTGAAATTATTTTATGCCCTCTTTTCTTTTTCTTTTCTTTCTTTTCTTTTTCTTTCATTTTTCTTTTTTCTTTTTTCTTCTTTTTTCTTTTTTTTTCTTTTTTCTTTCTTTTTCAAATTATTTGCAGAATGAAAAATCATTTTTCAACAAAAACACTAGAGATAGATAATATTTCAGTCACCAATTGATCATATAACTTATAGGGTGATAACAGTGGCTCCACCTGGGGATGGTATTTTCCCTGTGAAGTGCCAAGAATCCCGTTTCCTGATGTTTTGAAAATTTCTGCCAAGTCACCTTCATTGATTGATTGGTTTTATTCTCAAAAAATGGAAGAACAGTGGTCAGCGGCGTAGGGCCTTCTCTTCAGGCTTCAACCAAATGACTAAAGTTATTCACTCAGAAAATGCAGGCGAAAAATAAAGATTGTATGTACAATGGAGAGTGAAAACTCGAGTCTCTACTGAGGCGGTACATAATGCTTCAACATTCTGCCATTTACAGGTCCTCTTGGAAGATCTATCCCATCAACGTTGTTTAGCAAGAAAGTGTTGTTTCCTCTGAATGTATGAATCATGAATGGTCCCTTCCACAGACTATCGAATTTTCCATGCTTTCCCTTGTCTTCATTTCTGGTATCCCATCTCAGCACCAAATCTCCTAGCTCAAAATCATCTTCCTTGGTTCTTTTGTCAAAAATCTTCTTGATTCTTTCTTGGACTACCTGAGTCTTGCTGAATACTTCTTCCCTAGACTATCGCAAATGGATCATCTGATTGATCCTTCTTTGTGATTCATTTGGCTTAGCTTGTATGTCTTGAAGCAATTTCATGACAGGGACTCTGAAGGAAGTGGGAAAAACTTCTTATGTGCCATAGACCAGCTGATATGGTGACATATTGATTGACCTTTTGGTGGTCACTCTGTCAGCCCATAATGCGAACACCAACTTGTTATGCCACGACTTCTTGTTTTCCTGCAACGTCTTCTTGATGATGTTTACCAGGGTTTTGTTTGAAGATTCTGCCATCCCATTCCCCTGAGGGTAGTAAGTTGTGGAATGTCCCAAACCAATGTGATACTGGTTGCAGAAATCTATGAGTTTCTTCGATCGAAAAGCAGCTGCATTATCAGTTATAATCTTTCTAGGACATCCAAAGTGAGACAAGATATTATTTTCAATGAATTTAATAATAACAGAATCAGTGGCTTGCCTGCTTGGTACTGCTTCGATCCATTTTGTAAAATAATCTGTGGCAATAAGAATCCACCTGTGCTGGCCTGAAGAAGGGGGGTGTATTTCTCCAATGAATTCCAATCCCCATTGCTGGAAAGGGGCTTCAGTTGAGATCGATTTCAGGGGGAGAGGAAGGAATTTCCTTTTGCCTTCAAACAACTAACATTGATGACATGAAGTCACTTTATGATGTACATCAACGAATAGGGTGGGCCAATAGAATCCAGCTCTGAGGATTTTGTTGGCTGTGACCTTCTAGTTCAGATGGCCACCACATTTTCCTGCATGAAATTCTTGTAACACTTTGTCAGCTTTGTCTTTCAATAAACTATTCAATAGAATACCTCTAGGATCTTTCCAGTACAGATTGCCTTCTAGAATGCAAAATTTTAATGCTTTCAACTTCAAAAACCTAGCTTTAGTCTTAGTCAAACCAGGGGGAGCTTGTAAATTATGCAAAACAAATATTAGGTCTGCGTACCATGGAGAGTTGAGAAATAAATCTCTCACGCTTGGAGTCGCCGTCTCGCCCTGTTCATCTGCTGCAACTACGAAATTAATGTCAATAGCATGGAAATTTGATTCAGCCATTAATTTTGCTAGACCTTGACCTTTAATTAGTTTCGTAGGCTTAATCTCTATGTCATATTCTAAAATGACAGCAATCCATTTTCCTCTTCTTCCATCCAGATTGTCTTGGGTCAAAATTTCTTTTACTACTGCATTCGGAACATATGCAATGGTGTGGGAATGGAGAATGTAGACTCTAAAATCTTTTATGGCTTTAACCAAGGCAAAAGCTTGTTTCTCCATTATCTTGTAATTCAAAGAAGCATCTCTTAACGCTTTACTGAAGAAGGCTATGGGATGTTCATACCCTTCGTTGTTCTTCTGTAGTAATACCGCTACAATGGTATGTTCGGAAGCGAAAGAAAAAAGATAGAAATCCTTGGTAAAATTAGGACTGATCAAGACGGGGACCTGTGTGAGTGCTCTTTTGACTTGTTCGAAAGACTTCCTCGACTCGGTGTCCCATTTTATTTTTACATCCTTTTTTAACATATTTGTAATGTTTATGAGGAGCTCAGCCAGATTGGGTATGAATCTTCGTAGAAAGTTTATTTTCCCGATAAAAGACTGTAATTCTTTGATGTTTCTTGTGTGTTCTAATTTTTGTATGGCCTCGATTCTGCTGGGGTCTATTTTGATTCCGTCCTTGGATATTATGTGCCCTAGAAATTTTCCTTCCTCCAGTCTGAAAAGGATTTTATTAGGATTTTAAGAAATCCCAAATCTCCTACATTTCTCAAAGACTCGTCTGAGATGTCTCAGGTGCTCGTCATCAAATTGGGAAAACACAGTTACATCATCCAGATAGATGACGATAAATTTACCTAACTCTTCCACAAAGGCAATGTCCATTGCTCTTTGGAAAGTAGCTCCAGCGTTCATCAAACCAAAAGGCATTTTCACATACATGAAAGTGCCCCATGGTGTAGTGAAAGAGGTTTTGTCTTGGTCATCTAGGGGAATGAGGACCCGATTATAACCCGAGAACCCATCCAGCAAAGAGATTTGACTAGATCGGACTACCCTTTGTAGTATGTGGTCCATTTTTGGCAAGGGGTAATTGTCCTTCAGGGAGAACTTATTCAGATTTCAGAAATCAATGAAAAGCCTAATTTCCCCAGATTTCTTACGTGTCGGGACCAAATTGGAGACCCATTTGGAAAAACATAACAGAACTATGATTTTGGCATCGTACATTTTTTTGATTTCCTTTTCTATCAGGGGGAGTAACTTGGGATTGATTCTCCTAAGTTTCTGTCTGAACGGTTTTTGGTCTTCTTTTATTGGAATCCTATGTTGTATGATGCTGGTATCATAAGATTTCAAATCCTCATAGCCCCAGGCAAACACATCTGAATATTCCTTGAATAGCTCAATGTATTTCAGTTTTTCCTCAGGGGATAATGATTTGGACAATTTGACTATCATGGGTTTCTCTTCTGTCCCTATATTATAATCTTCTACTTCTTGTCCACTGGCTTCAATTTTCAGTTTTTTGGATACATCATTAAAATCAAACAAGTCCTCTAAAGGAACTAGACCCCTAGGTAAAACATTAATTTTCATATGCAAAATATCGGTCTCCATCTCATCATCACCTAATTCTTCTAAATCTACACTATTTACACTATCATTTTCAAAATCAGATCTTTTTACATTTTCATCTTCATTCTCTAAATCTATATTTGTACATTCAAAATCATTTTTACACTACAGAAAGTCTTCGATTTGATCATCATTACCAAACACTTGCCAGTACCTGATATTGTCGGGAACGGTTGGTCTACACTTCACCTCTACCGTGTATGGGCGAGTCGAGCGAAAAGGAATCTTACATGTGGTTGTTGATGTAGCCAATCCGTCTGCCAAAATGTTTTGTCCCCTAGGCATTATCTGCAAATCAACTTCAGTGAAACATCTCAGGGCATCAAGAACAACATTCCTATAAGCTCTAAGACGGGGATGTTTTGCAGCATACTCACCTTTAATTTTCTTGATTATTAACTCAAAATCACCTCTTACCATAATCTGTTTGGCACCAACTCTTTTCAAAAGCTTCAGACCGAGCATCAAGGCTTCATACTCGGCAATATTGTTAGTTCATTGGAAATTTAATTTGTAAGAATGGTTTTCTGAATACCTGGTTCTGTGATTGTGCAGCCAAACTCCTACTCCAACTCCTTCTTTGCTTACTGCTCCATCAAAATCCATGCTCCAGAAACCTACCGGTAATTCTTCAGTTATCACGTTTTTATTTCTTTCTACCTCAATGATTTCTTGGCCTTCATCCGGACCAGATGTATCTTCTTCCAGTTGAGTGATTTGTTCCTCCGTGTCACCATCGTTATACAGGATAAAAGAATCCAAGTCAGAATGCGCAGAGTAAAGAGGATAGTTATGCGGTTTTTCTTGGCTACTGACCATGTATTTCATCAATGTTTCTCTGTATAGCCTTCTTTGTTGCCTGAAAACTGTGATAGTGGCATACGACATATCCAGCTGCAGGGTACCTCTCAACTTAGCCCCCCAAGACCAGGATAGAAACATTTCATACTTTGGGGGAATGTCTGCAACTACTACATCCATGACCATGCTCTTTGAAGGAATCTGAACCAGGGTGATACACAAGTCCTTGATCAAACCAATACATCTAACTTTACTGGAGTCAAATGAGTGCAAATCCTTGTAAGGTCTGGTGACCTCCAGTCCCAGTTTTTCCATCAACTTTAGGCATCAGATTATGGGAAGCACCCGAGTCTAGCATAGCATTATGCAAGATCAGGTC
The DNA here is from genome assembly GCA_009831015.1 of Picea engelmannii. Taxonomy (NCBI): domain Eukaryota; kingdom Viridiplantae; phylum Streptophyta; class Pinopsida; order Pinales; family Pinaceae; genus Picea; species Picea engelmannii. The sequence continues at coordinate 115,529 of ML783078.1, read as the reverse complement.
ATGTATATTCAGATTGATGTAAAAAGGAGTGACAACGTCATTATCGGCTTGGCCTTCTACTTCAGGTCCGAATAGAAGTTTGGGTTGATCATCTGTAAGGTTCACAGTGTCTGAATGATTTGTTGATCCAACAGTTAAGGCTTTCATACCTATATCAAGTTCAATGGTCAATGCTTTAATCACTTGTGAACGATAAGCGTCTTTGTTCATCAACTCGAAAAGTGGAATGGGAATTTTTACTTTGGCTAATTCCCCTTCGAAGCTGAAAGGTGTAGGGGCTCTACTTTGGCTCATCAATTTTGGTTTGTCTACCACACTCTTCTGGCCAGAAGTACTTGGTTGATTAATTGATGAATCTTCAGGCTGCGGCGATCTTTTCAGAATAGCAAGGTTTCTTTTTGTTGGAACTTCGGCATTACTCTTCTCATGAATCTTCTCAGCAGATGGCTCAGAGTCTTTTTTGGTTTCGACTACTTTCTTCGTTTCAATCATCATTTTTGGGGAACTTCCTTTAGTCTTTTTACTTCGCAGATTGTACTGTCGGTGTACCTCCAAAATGGAATTTTTGAATGCCTGTTGTTTGACATCTTCAGCTTCTTCAATTACTTTTATTTTATTGAGAAGAAAAAGTTCTTACTCTTCTTGGGTAAGGAAAATAGCTTTGTTATCGTGAATGCCCATGAGATTTATGTGAGTATCCTCTAGTTCCTCAATCACTTCCTCTCCTTCATCAACATAATTCTCTTGTAGGGGGGGTCTGATCTGTTGATCCATACCTCTCTGCTCTCTTTGATCCCTAGGATCTCTCTGTCTGATTTGAGGAGGGTTTCTCCTGAAGTTAGGATTCCAAACTTGAGGAGTTGGTGGGTTTTCTCTCGGTGGTTCTTTCTAATACCATAAGTCTTTCCATCATTCTTTCCATTTCTCTGGTCAAGGAATCCAATTTGGAATCGGAGGTTGATGTGGAAGGTTCCTCTTTAATTGTGACTCTCCTCTCTGACCTCTGTCGTGCCCTTTTTTCCAACAAATTGGCCTCCACACTTATTGCGCTTTTATGCATGTCTTCCAGGGTGGTAGAATTTCTTTCCCTTAGTTGGTACGACATATCGGCGTCAAAACCATCAGGGAATTTTATTAATGCCAAACCCTATGGAGGTTTGATTTCAGCTGGGATTGCATTGTACATGTTATTGAAACGAGTGCAGTAATCCTGTACTGTCTCACCTTGATTTCTTCTGATATTTTCGTATTCTGACAATATTTGGAGAGGGTTTTTCTTTACCTCCCATCTGTCTAGAAAACTCCTTTGGAATGCGGTAAGGTCAAGGACTGAGGCGGCACGTAAACCTTTATACCATTTCTTAACGTCGACTGTCAAACTTTGGGAAAACAATCTCATTTGAACGTCATCCTCATCTACTTCGTGCAGGTCAAAATAATCATTCATTTTATAAACGTGTTGTTGGGCGTTCAAAGGTCCTGTTCCATCGAACTATGGGAGTCTCATTTGATAGTCTTGGGGCATGGAATGAAGAGGCGCGCCCAACACCAAGGGAGCATATCTGGCTACCATGATGGGTGGAGGAGGTGGGATAACAAGCTGGATGATAGGCGAGGTAGCGATCGAAGACGAGGATGAGGAGGGACTAGCTAGCACCGAGGGAGTGGTTCGCGGTTTAGCAGTGGGAGATAGAACTTCAGGAGTTCAAGGTTGAAAAATGGTTGGGTCCAAAATGATTTCAGTCACAAGACTATCGGATCTTGTTCTAACCAGGCTTTGTTCGGAAAGGGTGTCAAAGTCAGGGTTTCGAAAGGTAACGAGCTCCTCTGAAAAGGAAAGGGACTTATGCAAGGGAGTATTACTTACTAAACCTTCAGCAACGGTCTTTTTCCTGAGAAATTGTTCTGGGTTATCTGTTACTATCGCAGGTTCTGGATCTAGATGAGATCGAGTATAAACTTTCTTGGGAGCCAGATTTCTTTTTTGTTTTTTATATATATACTTTTTAGTTTCACAATTCTGAAATAATATGTACAAATTTTAATCAACCTCTAAACATTACTTTCTTCTCAAATTAGCAATATTTCAGGGACAAGCCTTTCTTCTAGGGAAAAGAAAACATGAAGCTATAAATTTTTAGTTTTGTTCTTTCCCCAGTATGGTCGCCACTATGTCAGCACTCTATAAATTTCCTAGAGGTTGTTCAGAAGAAGAAATCTATGCGAGGTAACTTTATCCAACCGCTTTTGAAGCTGGGATCTAGCCCTTCCAACTTCAGAGAGGGATCTCTCTATAAGATTTAGATATGTTTCAAATTTTTAAATATTAGGCTAGGTAAATAAATAAGTCAGTTTTGTTGTCGTAGTGTTTGTCGAGTTGGTTGAGACAATTTACACATCCATTGGGCTATGGGGTCTGTGTCATAAAGATGAAGTCTGAACCAGAAAAACAAAGGAACCTTTCACAGGTTGAGATGATATAATCATTGGATTCTTTAGTAGCATAAATGAGGAATAGAAGAAAAGATGAGAGAGACAATTACAACAAAGAAGCAGTTAAGAATTTCTTTATTGTAAAATGAGAAGTTAAAACACTTAAATCTTTTAAGTCAGAAACAGGGTATACGAGATAAATCCTGCAACGTTCGTTACTTCCAAAGATTAGATTTAGAAAACAGTGTGATAACAAAGCGAGAATAACATTTAACTTAGAGAGAAAAACATCACCAGTGAATACACGCAAGAATCCTGTAAAATGCCTCTTTGTATTAATGGAAGATATCTTCAAAAATATTACAGTCTGATAGCTTGCAGGGCGTGAAGATCAACAAACCTCAATACTTCGAAAGATGAAGTATTTATAACTCAAAATTAGAAACAATCCTGTCATCAAAGACCAGGATGTGCTAAATCTATTTTTAGCCTAACTAATTTAACAAATATCAAAAATCTAGGAACTTCTTGATGATGTGTCACAACTGCATGCTATTTTCTGGGTGATCCGTTGGTGAGGCCTCTGCACGACCTCATCTGACTGGAAAAATGACTGGGTTGGGAGAGCTCATCAGCTACTCGATCAGATCACAGAGTTCTTCCCATCGAAGATGACTGGGCATGTTGACTTTGAGTAGCCTTCGATAAACTTCGTCCATTTTTGTGTACTAGACGAAGGTAGGTTTGGTGACGAAGATGTATCGAATCTCATGATAAATACTGATGTCCCACTGAAGTGCATCTAGAAACACCTTGCCAGTGATGCTACCTTGAATTCCTGAAAACTTTGAACTGTCCTTAACCACATCGGCCAGTCTTTTTTTGTAGTCTAGGAGTGTCATCAATTTGTCACTGATTACTTTCAAACCAGGAAGACCTTTCTTCTACAGAGCCTCAATTTTACTAAAAAACCATTGTACTCCTAGGTCCATGGCCTGAACCTTTTCTTCCAGCTGAAGCATTAATCCTCTCTTCGTCAAATCTCTTTTGACCTCAAGGATGGTCTCTATTCTATCTTCAATTTTCATCTCTTCCAGCTCCTCCCTGGTCTTAGAATTTAGGAACTTGATGATTTCATTAGCCTGTGTGGGAATCTCTCCCAATTTCGATCTGATCTTCTCAATGGCCTGTTTGCTTCTCTGCACCAACTTATTTTTCTAAAACATGATCTGTATCATTGGCCATATCTCGTTCATGGATTTGGTGATGTCTATCCAAACGTTTCCTTTAACTTCGGCGAAAGTTTTACCTGCCACTGTTTGCTTCCGGAGTTGTTGTAACTCTTGTTTGAGTTGGTCTGACACCTGCTTTTCCTTGGAGAGGCTGATCTGATAGGAATATTTGAGTTCCTGAAGGTTCTCAATCTCCTTCTTGAGCCTGCTAATCTTTGTTTCCTCCAAGTTCATCTTTTCCATAGACTTAGCCAATTCGGTTGTCTTTTCTAGAGATGTTAGTGGATTTGTCGATGGGACTTCTACTACTGATGTTGTGCTCACTCCTAAAAGTGGAACTGCACTGAATGAAATGAATTCCATTGGCTTCAGTTTTTCTTTCTCTTTTACTAGCTTCTCCATCTCAGCTTCCATTTCCTTTAGTTGTGCATTCTGCTCCATGATTAGTTTGAGCATCTCATCTTTTTCTCCCTCTGTCTCTGTTATTTCCTTCACCTGTGAATCCTTTGTGGGCGGGAAATTCAATTGTTTCCTTAAGGAGGCTATGTTTGCATTTTTATTTTTAATCATCTCCTCAGCTGCCTTCATGTTCGAGGGATCATACCCGATCTTAAGAACCAAATCCTCCAAAGTCTTGATCCTGTTGTCCTTGGCAAAGGACAATATCTTCTCCAACTTCAACTGTGTTTGGACGTTGTTCAGGGACACTTGCAATTTGGACACAGTAGTGGAAGCATGTGCCAGCGTATAGAAGACCATTTCCCCTTTTTTCTTGTGCAAATCCATATGATCGGTCGGATGCACATCCTTAGTCTGGAATTCAAAGGTGGACCTTTTGCAATTAGTGATTACCTTTGGATCTGGCACATGTGCTTGGAGGAATGCCATATGCATTCCTCCCTTCTCAATGTCAAATGTCGATAGCAGCCTATGTTGTGCAGTCGACATCTTCTTCCAGAACTTCGTGCAAGTATTGTTGGTCAGGGTCTGATTCCTTTTCTTGATCAGATCATATTTTTCAAAGATGCTCAGCTTCGATCCTACCTTTCCTGGCTAGGTGGTTGATGGAGTATCTGTAGATTTCTTCGGCAACGCTGAGGTTATGATATGCTGGAGGCTTGCATTGAGGGGTGGCCTATCAACCTTGGTCACTATAGTAGACGAGACTTCCTTTTCCCCAGTCGGGTCAGTAGCTGAAATGGTCTTAGACCTCTTGGTATGCAATTTGAATTCTTCTAATGACACTTCAGTGACAGGCGAAGATAAATCTTGCCTAGGCCTTTTCTCTTTCGGAACCTGTGGTGTGGTTGTTTGCGATAGAGTGGTCGGGGGATCCTGTTGTTCTGCTTTGACCAAAGTGTTAGGTTCCCATACTATCTGGTTTGCAAATTCCTCGACTTCAGGCCTAGATTCGTGGACATATGGGATGTTCTTATTTTTCACCCTCATCTCATAGATAATCCCACACGGACTGTAATGCCATGGGAAACTAGTGATGAACTTCATTTTCTTCAGCAGCTTGTCTACTTCCTCTCTAGTGCCACTATTGTTGCAGATGAAAGAGCCAATCTGCCTTTTGATTATGAGCTATTGTTTTTTCTTTAAAGACACAAAATGAATATCATTGGAGTTTATCATCTCCCTTATGTACTCCAGAGAAAAAATTCTGACAGACAGGTATTTAGGAAGCTTATACGGGGCCAAATCGCACCCATATACTCTGATCTCAGTGTGATCTTGGTATAAATACCAATCACCCATCTTGGTCTGATCCAAAAGATGCAGGATCCTCTGAACTTCATCATTAATCCTAGGCTCGGGCCTGCCGCTAAGCATACTTACCAATGGGTGATATAATTGTTCGATGAACTGCTTGAAACTAAACTATGTGGAGTTATGCTTGAGCAAGGAGGTCCATGCGGTCACTGCCTGGGGTCTACCATCTCCATCCATCTTCTGCATAGAAAAAGCAAATTTGTCCGCTTGGAAGAAAAAGAACAAGTACGCCAGTATGGAAGAATAATGGAACATGACTTCCGTGGAGAAATTGACAAACTGTTCGTGAATATTGTTCGCTAGGAATGTGTTGAAGTCGAACTGGGTAGTGGGCTTCTCATCGGTGGAGAATATGGATAAAAATCCCAGAATGGGTTCATCTACCCACTGATCTGAATAGTATCCCAACAAGGTGCATAGGGATGAGATGATCTGGTTTCCTTTGGTCGAAAACATGGAAGAAGGATAAGGGGGATTTGTGGAGGGAAATTGAGCGGATGGTGTGAGGAAAAGCTCAAATATTTGAGATCTTTGGGGGAAAGTCATCTTCTGGTATAATTCTGTGAGAATTTCAAGATTAAAAGGTGACGCGGATTCTGCTCGGGGTATTTGCATCATTTGGTTGATGGGTTCAGGTGTGATGAGGAAAAGAACTTCTCCAAATGAAGAAACGATGGCTCTTTGCTCAGGAATGTAGTGGGATTGGCACTTGAGGGAAAATTCTGGAAAAGGGTGAATCTAAGGAAAGAGATATAGGGGTAGGTTGGACTCCCAGAGTCCAATTTCGTCACTCGGATCCAGGAAAGCTTCTTTGATCCATGACTTAAGTTCTGCGAAATTGAAATCGCACTTTGTATCTGCGATTAAGCGATCTTTGTCTGCCAGTGGAATCCTGTCAAGGTCAACAAGAGGCGGGAGAAATGAATTCTCCTCTCCTTCTGCTTGTTTTGACTTTGGCTCCATTACCGCAACAGTACCTGCAAAAAACAATGTTAGAGGGGACGACTGTAGGTGGGGGCGACTGACTGAACAGAGAAAAACGGTGTAAAAAATATCTGGTGTGATGAGTGGGTAAATGGTGAAAGAAAGAAGAGTGAGGGTAGTTTTGAGTAAACGGGTGTCCATTGGGCACGGGGGACAGGTCAGCTAGTTAACGGATAGGTTATCCAGTAATAAATGGCCAACGGATCACTTAGAGTGTGAGATGGTAGGTGACGGTGACTGAGAAATATGGATGGGTGAAGTGGCGGTTACCGATTGGGGTAAAAATTATGGTGAGGGGGCTTGCCATGAGTGAATGGGGGGGAAGGACTGACAAAAATTAAGGGATGTGACTCTTTTTAGAAAGGTGGATGGTGACATCAAGAGGTGACGAAGGTATGTCAGTCAGTAGGAGGTGGTGGGATTCGGGACCGGTAGATTGATGCCACGTATAAATAGGGGCCCGCCAAAGGAAAGATTCCATTCCGGACCCCTCCCCTTCAGTTAAAGGCAGATTAGTCGGGGGGGTCTGAAAAACACCTTGAGCCTTTGATCTGTGCGTCGGCTTATTGACCACAGATCTATGCATGTCCTTTATCACACATTCCGGACCCCCCCCCCCCTCCATTAAAGGCAGAATGGACGGGGGGGTCTGAAATCCAATATAGACCATAGATTCACGTGCTTAAACATGGGCCATCCAGATGTGCGTGGGTATTATCCACGATTCTGGACACCCCTCCCCCCCCTCCGTTAAACATAGAACGGTCGGGAGGGTCCGAAAAACTCTGACCACCATAGATCTGGGTGCAACTATCTGAGCCATTGATATATGAGCAGAACGTAAGTGAGGGCGCGGAGAATACATGCACCAGAGAACTTAGGATAAGTGCATTTCATGGGTTTTTCCAAGGATTTTCATGTATACACCACCATGGGGCTAGACCAACACCATTTTTTAAGCATCTGAAACATGGTGCAACATTTATCATCAAGCTGGTTTTATTGAAATAAAGCAACTAACCTATATTCTAACCTATCTTCCTATGACAATTAACCTAGATTAGACTGTTGGGCTAAGAACTTGCTCTACCCTGGGGCTATCTGACCGAGATTAGACAGTCTGGCCAGATTTATTCACTAATCTAACCTAGATACTTTGACTAAGATTAAACGGTTTAGCCAAACTCATTCACTAACCCTATCAACATCAATTTAAAAAGAACTTGGCCATGCTTGAAAGGTATGGACCAAGTTACTATTATTGCATGGGGCTTTATTGAAATTCTTTTATGCCCTCTTTTCTTTTTCTTTTCTTTCTTTTCTTTTTCTTTCTTTTTTCTTTTTCTTTTCTTTTTCTTTCTTTTCTTTCTTTTTTTTTTTTATCTTTTTTCTTTCTTTTTCAAATTATTTGCAGAATGAAAAATCATTTGTCAACAAAAGCACTAGAGATATATAATATTCTAGTCACCAATTGATCCTATAAATTATAGGGTGATAGCAGTGGCTCCACCTCTGGATGGTACTTTCCCTGTGAAGTGCCAAGAATCCTGGTTTCTGACGTTCTGATAATTTATGCCTAGTCGCCTTCGTTGATTGATTGTTTTTATTCTCAAAAAATGGAAGAACAGTGGTCAGTGGCTTAGGGCCTTCTCTTCGGGCTTCAACCAACTGACTAAAGTTATTCACTCAGAAAATGCAGGCGAAAAATAAATATGGTATGTACAATGGAGAGTGAAAACTCGAGTCTCTACTAAGGCGGTACATAATGCTTCAACATTCTACCATTTACAGGTCCTCCTAGCAGATCTGTCCCCTCAGAGTTGTTTAGAAAGAAAGTGTTGTTTCCTCTGAATGCTTGAATCATGAATGGTCCCTTCCACAGACTATCAAATTTTCCATGCTTTCCCTTGTCTTCATTTCTGGCATCCCATCTCAGCACCAAATCTCCTAGTTCAAAATCATCTTCCTTGGTTCTTTTGTCAAAAATCTTCTTGATGCTTTCTTGGACTACCTGAGTCTTGTTGAATACTTCTTCCCTAGACTGCCGCAAATGGATCATCTGATTGATCCTTCTTTGTGACTCATTTGTCTCGGCTTGTATGTATTGAAGCAATTTCATGACAAGGACTCCTAAGGAAGTGGGAAAAACTACTTATGTGCCATAGAACAGCTGATATGGTGACATACCGATTGACCTTTTGGTGGTCAGTCTGTCATCCCATAATGCGAACACCAACTTGTTATGCCACGACTTCTTGTTTTCCTGCAACGTCTTCTTGATGATGTTTACCAAGGTTTTGTTTGAATATTCCTCTAGCCCATTCCCCTGAGGGTAGTAAGCTGTGGAATGTCCTAAACCAATGTGATACTAGTTGCAAAAATCTATAAGTTTCTTCGATAAAAAAGAAGTTGCATTATTAGTTATAATCTTTCTAGGACATCCAAAGCGAGACAAGATATTATTTTCAAGGAATTTAATAATAATAGAATCAGTGGCTTGCCTACTTGGTACTGTTTCGATCCATTTTGTAAAATAATCTGTGGCAGTAAGAATCCACCTGTGCTGGCCTGAAGATGGGGGGTGTATTTCTCCAATGAAGTCCAATCCCCATTACTAGAAAGGGGATTCAACTGAGATCGGTTTCAGGGGGAGAGGAAGGAGTTTCCTTTTGCCTTCAAACAACTGACATTGATGACATGAAGTCACTTTATGATGTACATCAGCGAATAGGGTGGGCCAATAGAATCCAGCTCTGAGGATTTTGTTGGTTGTGACCTTCTAGTTCAGATGGCCACCACATTTTCCTGCATGAAATTCTTGTAACACTTTGTCAGCTTCATCTTTCAATACACAATTCAACAGAATACCTCTAGGATATTTCCAGTACAGATTGCCTTCTAGAATGCAAAATTTTAATGCTTTCAACTTCAATAACCTAGCTTTAGTCTTAGTGAAACCAGGGGGAGCTTGTAAATTATGCAAAACAAATATTAGGTCCGTGTACGATGGAGAGTTGAGAAAAACCTCTCTCACGCTTGGAGTCGTCGTCTCACCCTGTTCATCTRCTGCAGCTAATAAATTAATGTCAAGAGCATGGAAATTTGATTCAGCCATTAATTTTGCTAGACCTTGACCTTTAATTAGTTTCGTAGGCTTAATCTCTATGTCATATTCTAAAATGACAGCAATCCATTTTCCTCTTCTTCCATCCGGATTGTCCTGGGTCAAAATGTCTTTTACTACCGCATTCGGAACATATGCAATGGTGTGGGAATGGAGAATGTAGACTCTAAAATATTTTATGGATTTTACCAAGGCAAAATCTTGTTTCTCCATTATCTTGTAATTCAAAGCAGCATCTCTTAATGCTTTACTGAAGAAGGCTATGGAATTTTCATACCCTTCATTGTTCTTCTGTAGTAATATTGTTGCAATGGTATGTTCGGAAGTGAAAGAAAAAAGATAGAAATTCTTGGTAAAATAAGGACTGATCAAAACGGGGGCCTGTGTAAGTGCTCATTTGACTTGTTTGAAAGACTGCCTGGACTCGGTGTCCCATTTTATTTTTACATCCTTTTTTAACATATTTGTAATGTTTTTGAGGATCTCAGCCAAATTGGGTATGAATCTTCGTAGAAAGTTTATTTTCCCCATAAAAGACTGTAATTATTTGATGTTTCTTGGGTGTTCTAATTTTTGTATGGCCTCGATTCTGCTGGGGTCTATTTTGATTCCGTCCCTGGAGATTATGTACCCTAGCAGTTTTCCTTCCCTAGTCCGAAAAGGCTTTTCTTAGGATTTAAAGAAATCCCAAATCTCCTGTTTTTCTCAAAGACTCGTCTGAGATGTCTTAGGTGCTCGTCATCAGATTGGGAGAACACAGTTACATCATCCAGATAGATGACGATAAATTTACCTAAATCTTCCACAAAGGCGATGTCCATCGCTCTCTAGAAAGTATCTTCAACATTCATCAAACCGAAAGGCATTTTCACATACATGAAAGTGCCCCATGGTGTAGTGAAAGCGATTTTGTCTTGGTCATCTGGGTGAATGAGGACCTGATTATAACCCGAGAACCCATCCAGCAAATAGATTCGACTGGATCCGACTAACCTTTGTAGTATGTGGTCCATTTTTGGAAAGGGGTAATTGTCCTTCAGGGAGACCTTATTCAGATTTCGGAAATCAATGCAAAGCCTGATTTCCCTAGATTTCTTATGTGTCGAGACCAAATTGGAGACCCATTTGGAAAAATGTAATGGGACTATGATTTTGGCATTGTACATTTTTTTGATTTCCTTTTCTATCAGGGGGAGTAACTTGGGATTGATTCTCCGAAGTTTCTGTCTGAACGGTTTTTGGTCTTCTTTTATTTGAATCCTATGTTGTATGATGCTGGTATCATGAGATTTCAAATCCTCATAGCCCCAGGCAAACACATCTGAATATTCCTTGAATAGCTCAATGTATTTGATTTTTTTCTCAGGAGATAATGATTTCGACAATTTGACCATCCTGGGTTTCTCTTCTCTCCCTATATTACAATCTTCTACTTCTTGTCCACTGGATTCAGTTTTCGTTTTTTTAGCTACATCGTTAAAATCAAACAAGTCCTCTAAAGGAACTAGACCCCTAGGTAAAACATTACTTTTCAAATGCAAAATATCGGTCTCCATCTCATCATCGCCTAATTCTCCTGAATCTACGCTATATACACTATCATTTTCAAAATCAGATCTTTTTACGTTTTCATCTTCGTTCTCTAAATCTATATTTGTACATTCAAAATCATTTTTACACTGCAGAAAATCTTCAATTTGATCATCATTACCAAACACTTGCCAGTACCTGATATTGTCGGGAATGGTTGGTCTGCAATTCACCTCTACCGCGTATGGGCGAGTCGAGCGAAAAGGAATCTTACATGTGGCTGCTGAAGTAGCCAATCCGTCTGCCAAAATGTTTTTTCCCCTAGGCATTACCTGCAAATCAACTTTAGTGAAACATCTCAGGGCATCAATAGCAACATTCCTATAAGCTCTAAGACGGGGATTTTTCGCAGCATACTCACCTTTAATTTGCTTGATTATTAACTCAGAATCACCTCTTACCATAATCTGTTTGGCACCAACTCTTTTCAAAAGCTTCCGACCGAGCATCAAGGCTTCATACTCGACGATATTTTTAGTGCATTGGAAATTTAATTTGTAAGAATGGTTTTTTGAATACCTGGTTCTGTGATTGTGCAGCCAAACTCCCACTACAGCTGCTTCTTTGCTTACTGCTCCATCAAAATCCATGCTCCAGAAATCTGTCAGTAATTCTTCAGTTATCATGTTTTTCTTTCTTTCTACCTCAATGATTTCTTGGCCTTCATCCGGACCATATGTATCTTCTTCCAGTTGAGTGATTTGTTCCTCTTTTTCACCATCGTTATACAGGATAAAAGAATCCAAGTCAGAATGCGCGGAGTAAAGAGGATAGTTATGCGTTTTTTCTTGGCTACTGACCATGTATTTCATCAATGTTTCTCTGTATAGCCTTCTTTGTTACCCGAAAACTGGGATAGTGGCATACGACATATCTAGCTGCAGGGTACCTCTCAACTTAGCCCCCCAAGACCGAGATAGCAACATTTCATACTTTGGGGGAATGTCTGCAACTACTACATCCATGACCATGCTCTTTGCAGGAATCTGACCCAGGGTGATACAAAGGTCCTTGATCAAACCAATACATCTAACTTTACTGGAGTCAAATGAGTGTAAATCCTTGTAAGGTCTGGTGACCTCCAGTCCCAGTTTTTCCATCACTGCTTTAGGTATCAGATTATGGGAAGCACCCGAGTCTAGCATAGCATTATGCAAGATCAGGGCATGTATATTCAGACTAATGTAAAAAGGAGCGACAACGCCATTATCGGCTTGGTCATCTACTTCAGGTCCGAACAGAAGTTTAGGTTGATCATCTGTAAGGTTCACAGTGTCTGAATGATTTGTTGATCCAACGGTTCAGGCTTTTGTACCTATATCAAGTTCAATGGTCAACGCTTTAATCACTTGTGAACGATAAGCGTCTTTGTTCATCAACTCGAAACGTGGAATGGGAATTTTTACTTTGGCTAATTCCCCTTCGAGGCTGAAAGGTGTAGGGGCTCTGCTTTGGCTCATCAATTTTGGTTTGTCTACCACATTCTTCTGGCCAGAAGTACTTGGTTGATTAATTGATGAATATTCAAGATGCGGTGATCTTTTCAGAATAGCAAGGTTTCTTTTTGCTGGAACTTTGACATTACTCTTCTCATGAATATTCTCAGCAGATGGCTCAGAGGCTTTTTTGGTTTCGACTACTTTCTTCGTTTCAATCATCTTTTTTGGCGAACTTCCTTCAATCTTTTTACTTCACAAATTGTACTGTCGGTGTACCTCCAAAATGGCATTTTCAAATGCCTGTTGTTCGACATCTTCATCTTCTTCACTTACTTTTGTTTGATTGAGAAGAAAAAGTTCTTGCTCTTCTTGGGTAAGGAAAATAGCTTCATTATCATGAATGCCCATGAGATATATGTGAGTATCCTCTAGTTTCTCAATCACTTCCTCTCCTTCATCAACATAATTCTCTTGTAGGGGGGGTCTGATCTGTTGATCTAGACCTCTCTGCTCTCTTTGATCCCTAGGATCTCTCTGTCTCATTTGAGGAGGGTTTCTCCTGAAGTTAGGATTCCAAACTTGAGGAGCTGGTGGGTTTTCTCTCGATGGATTTCTTTCTGATATCGTAAGTCTTTCCATCATTCTTTCCATTGCTCTGGCCAAGGAATCCAATTTGGAATCGGAGGTTGATGTGGAAGGTTCCTCTTTAATTGTGACTCTCCTCTCTTACCTCTGTCGTGCCCTTTTTGCCAACAAATTGGCCTCCACACTTATTGCGCTTTTCTGCATGTCTTCCAGGGTGGTAGAATTTCTTTCCCTTAGTTGGTATGACATATCGGCATCAAAAACAAAAGGAATTTTATCAATGCCAAACCCTGTGGTGGTTTGATTTCGGTTGGGATTGCGTTGTATAGGTTATTGAAACGAGTGCAGTAATCCTGTACTGTCTCACCTTGATTTCTTATGATATTTTCGTATTCTGACAATATTTGGAGAGGGTTTTTCTTTACCTCCCATCTGTCTAGAAAACTCCTTTGTAATGCGGTAAGGTCAAGGACTGAGGTGACACGTAAACCTTTATACCATTTCTTAACATCACCTGTCAAACTTTGGGAAAACAATCTCATTTGAACGTCAGCCTCATCTACTTCGTGCGGGTCAAAATAATCATTCATTTTATAAAAGTGTTGTTGGGCATTCAAAGGTCCTGTTCCATCGAACTGTGGGAGTCTCGTTTGATTGTCTTGGGGCATGGCATGAAGAGGCGCGAAAAAAACCAAGGGAGCATATCTGGCTGCCATGATGGGTGGAGGAGGTGGGATAACAAGCTGGATGATAGGCGAGGTAGCGACCGAAGATGAGGACGAAGAGGGACTGGCTAGCACCAAGGGAGTGGTTCGCAGTTTAGCAGTGGGAGATAGAACTTCAAGAGTTCGGGGCTGAAAAACGGTTCGATCCAAAATGATTTCAGTCACAAGACTATCAGATCTTGTTCTAACTAGGCTTTGTTTGGAAAGGGTGTCAAAGTCAGGGTTTCTAAAGGTAACGAGCTCCCCTGAAAAGGAAAGGGACTTATGCAAGGGAGTATGACTTACTGAACCTTCAGCAATGATCTTTTTCCTGAGAAACTGTTCTGGGTTATCTGTTACTATCGCAGGTTCTGGGTCTGGATGAGATCGAGTATAAACTTTCTTGGGAGAAAAATTTATTTTTTGTTTTTTATATATATACTTTTTAGGTTTACAATTCTGAAAATAATATGTACAAATTTTAATCAACCTCTAAGAATTACCTTCTTCTCAAATTTGCAATATTTCAGGGACAAGCCTTTCTTCTAGGGAAAAGAAAACGTGAAGCTATAAATTTTTAGTTCTGTTCTTTCCCCAGTATGGTCGCCACTATGTTAGCGCTCTGTAAATTTCCTAGAGGTTGTTCAAAAGAAGAAATCTACGTGAGGTAACTTTATCCAACCACTTTTGAAGCTGGGATCTAGCCCTTCCAACTTCAGAGAGGGATCTCTCTATATGATTTAGATATGTTTCAAATTTTTATATATTAGGCTAGGTAAATAAATAAGTCGGTTTTGTTGTCGTAGAGTTTGTCGAGTTGGTTGAGACAGTTTACACATCCATTGGGCTATGGGGTCTGTGTCGTAAAGATGAAGTCCGAACCAGAAAAACAAAGGAACCTTTCACAGGAAAAGATGATATAATCACTGGATTCCTTAGTAGCATAAATGAGGAATAGCAGAAAAGATGAGAAAGACAATTACAACAAATAAGCAGTTAAGAATTTCTTTATTGTAAAATGAGAAGATAAAACACTTAAATCTTTTAAGTCAGAAACATGGTATACGAGATAAATCCTGCAACGTTCATTACTTCCAAAGATTAGATTTAGAAAATAGTGTGATAACAAAGCAAGAATATTTTAACTTAGAGAGAAAAACATCACCAGTGAATACACACAAGAATCCTGTAAAATGCCTCTTTGTATTAATGGAAGATCTCTTCAAAAATATTACAGTCTGATAGCTTGTAGGGCATGAAGATCAACAACCCTCAATACTTCGAAAGATGAAGTATTTATAACTCAAAATTACAAACAATCCTGTCATCAAAGACCAGGACGTGCTAAATCTATTTTTAGCCTAACTAATTTAACAAATTTCAGAAATCTAGGAACTGCTTGATGATGTGTCACAACTGCATGTTGTTTTCTAGGTGAACCAATGGTGAGGCCTCTGCATGACCTCATCTGACTGGAAAAATGACTGGGCTGGGATAGCTCATCAGCTACTCGATCAGATCATAGAGTTCTTCCCATCAAAGATGACTAGGCACGTTGACTTTGAGTAGCCTTCGATAAACTTCGTCCATTTCTGTGTACTTGGCGAAGGTAGGTTTGGTGACAAAGATGTATCGAATCTCATGCTGAATACTGATGTCCCACTGAAGTGCATCTAGAAATGCCTTGCCAGTGATGCTGCCTTGAATTCCTGAAAAATTTGAATGTCCTTAGCCACATCGGCCAGTCTCTTTTCGTAGTCTGGGAGTGTCATCAATTTGTCATTGATTACCTTCAGACCAGGAAGACCTTTCTTCTGCAGAGCCTCAATTTTACTAAAAAACCTTTGTACTCCTAGGTCCATGGCCTGAACCTTTTCTTCCAGCTGAAGCATTAATCCTCTCTTCATCAAAGCTCTTTTGACCTCAAGGATGGTCTCTGTTCTATCTTCAATTTTCATCTCTTCCAGCTCCTCCCTGGTCTTATAATTTAGGAACTTGATGATTTCATTAGCCTGTGTGGGAATCTCTCCCAATTCTGATCTGATCTTCTCAATGGCCTATTTGCTTCTCTACACCAACTCATTTTGCTCAAACATGATCTGTATCATTGGCCATATCTCTTTCATGGATTTGGTGATGTCT
The DNA here is from genome assembly GCA_009831015.1 of Picea engelmannii. Taxonomy (NCBI): domain Eukaryota; kingdom Viridiplantae; phylum Streptophyta; class Pinopsida; order Pinales; family Pinaceae; genus Picea; species Picea engelmannii. The sequence continues at coordinate 99,520 of ML783078.1, read as the reverse complement.
GTCCAAACGCTTTCTTTAACTTCGGCCAGAGTTTTACCTGCCACTGTTTGCTTCCGGAGCTGTTGTAACTCTTGTTTGAACTGGTCTGACACCTGATTTTCCTTAAAGAGGCTGATCTGATAGGAATATTTGAGTTCCTGAAGGTTCTCAATATCCTTCTTGAGCCTGCTAATCTTTGTTTCCTGCAGGTTCATCTTTTCCATAGACTTAGCCAATTTTGTTGTCTTTTCCAGAAATGTCAGTGGATTTGTCAATGGGACTTCTGCTACTGATGTTGTGCTCACTCCTGAAAGTGGAACTGCACTCAATGGAATGAATTCCATTGGCTTCATTTGTTCATTCTCTTTTACCAGCTTCTGCATCTCAGCTTCCATTTCCTTTAGTTGTGCATTCTGCTCCATGATTAGTTTGAGAATCTCATCTTGTTCTCTCTCTGTCTCTATTATTTCCTTCGCCTGTGAATCCTCTGTGGGTGGGAGTTTCAATTGTTTCCTTAAGGAGGCTATGTCTACATTTTTATTTTTAATCATCTCCTCAGCCACCTTCACATTGGAGGGATCGTACCCGATCTTAAGGACCAATTCCTCCAAAGTCTTGATCCTGTTGTCCTTGGCAAAGGACAATGTCTTCTCCAACTTCAACTATGTTTGGACGTTGTTCAGGGACACTTGCAATTTGGATGCAGTAGTGGAAGCATGTACCAGCGTATAGAAGACCATTTCCCTTGTTTACTTGTGCAAATCCATCTGATCGGTCGGATGCACATCCTTAGTCTGGAATTCAAAGGTGGCCCTTTTGTAATCAGTGATTACCTTTGCATCTGGCACCTGTGCTTGGAGGAATGCCATATGAATTATGCCCTTCTCAGTGTCAAATGCCGATAGCAGCCTATGTTGTGAAGTCAACGCCTACTTCCAGAACTTTGCGCAAGTGCTGCTGCTTAGGGTCTGATTCCTTTTCTTGATCAAATCATATTTTTCAAAGATGCTCAGCTTCGATCCTACCTTGCCTGGCTGGGTGGTTGATGGAGTATCTGTAGATTTCTTCAGCAACGCTGAGGTTATGATATGATGGAGGCTTGCACTAAGGGGTGTCCTATCAACCTTGGTCACTGTAGTAGACGGGACTTCCTTTTCCCCAATCGGGTCAGGAGCTGAAATTGTTTTAGACCTCTTGGTATGCAATTGGAATTCTTTTGACGACACTTCAGTGACAGGCAGAGATAAATCTTGCCTAGGCCTTTTCTCTTTTGGAACCTGTGGTGTGGTTGTTTATGATACAGTTGTCAGGGCATCCTGCTATTCTGCTTCAACCAAAGTGTTAGTTTCCCATACTGTCTGGTTTGCAAATTTCTAGACTTCAGGCCTAGATTCATGGACATATGGGATGTTTTTGTTTTTCACCCTCATCTTAGAGATAATCCCACACGGATCGTAATGCCATGGGAAACTAGTGATGAACTTCATTTCCTTCAGCAGCTTGTCTGCTTCCTCTCCGGTGCCACGATTGTTGCAAATGAAAGAGCCAATCTGCCCTTTGATTATGAGCTGTTGTTTTTTCTTTAGAGACACAAAATGTATATCATCAGAGTTTATCATCTGCCTTATGTACTCTAGAGAAACAATTATGACAGACAGGTATTTAGGAAGCTTATACAGGGCCAACTCGCACCCATATACTTTGATCTCAGTGTGATCTTGGTATAAATGCCAATCACCCGTCTTGGTGTGATCTGAAAGATGCAGGATCCTTTGAACTTCATCATTAATCCTAGGCTCGGGCCTGCCGCTAAGCATACTTACCACTGGGTGATAGAATTGTTCGATGAACTGCTTGAAACTGAACTCTGTGGAGTTATGCTTGAGCAAGGAGGTCCATGCAGTCACTGCCTGGGGTCTACCATATCCATCCATCTTCTGCATAGAAAAAATAAATTTGTCCGCTTGGAAGAAAACGAACAAGTATGCCAGTATGGAAGAATAACGGAACATGCCTTCCGTGGCGAAATTGACAAACTGTTCGTGAATATTGTTCGCCAGGAATGTGATGAAGTTGAACTGGGTAGTGGGCTTCTCATCGGTGGAGAAAATGGATAAAAATCCTAGAATGGGTTCATCTACCCACTGATCTGAATAGTATCCCAACAAGGTGCATAGGGACGAGATGATCTAGTTTCCTTTGGTCAAAAACATGGAAGAAGGATAAGGGGGATATGTGGAGGGAAATTGAGCGGATGGTGGGAGGAAAAGCTCAAATATTTGAGCTCTTTGGGGGAAAGTCATCTTCTGGTATAATTCTGTGAGAATTTCAAGGTTAAAAGGTGACGCAGAGTCCACTCGGGGTATTTGCATCATTTGGTCTATGGTTTCAGGCGTGATGAGGAAAAGAACTTCTTCAGATGAGGAAACGACAGCTCTATTCTCGGGAATGTAGTGGGCTTGGCACTTGAGGGAAAATTATGGAAAAGGGTGAATCTGAGGAAATAGATATAGGGGTAGGTTGGACTCCCAGAGTCCAATTTTGTCACTCTAATCCAGGAAAACTTCTTTGAGCCACGACTGAAGGTCTGCGAAATCGAAATCGCACTTTGTATCTGCGATTAAGCGATCTTTGTCTGCCAGTGGAATCCTGTCAAGGTCGACAGGAGGTGAGAGAAACGGATTCTCCTCTCCTTTTTCTTGTTTTGACTTTGGCGCCATTAGCGCAATAGTACCTACAAAAAAAAACGTTAGAGGGGATGACTGTAGGTGGGGGCGACTGACTGAATGGAGAAAAATGGTGTAAAACATCTCTGGTGTGATGAGTGGGTAAATGGTGAAAGAAAGAAGAGTGAGGATAGTTTTGAGTAAACGGGTGTCCGTTGGACGTAGGGGACAGTTTAGTTGGTTAACGAATAGGTTATCCAGTAATAAATGGCCAACGGATAACTTAGAGTGTGAGATGGCAGGTGACGGTGACTGAGGAATGCGGATGGGTGAAGTGGTGGTTACCGATTGGGGTAAAAATTATGGTGAGGGGGCTTGCCACGAGTGAATGGGGGGGAAGGACTGACAGAAATTAAGGGATGTGACTCTTTTTAGAAAGGTGGATGGTGACATCAAGAGGTGACGAAGGTATGTCAGTCAGTAGGAGGTGGTGGGATTCAGGACCGGTAGATTGATGCCACGTATAGATAGGGGCCCGCCAAAGGAAAGATTCCATTCCAGACCCCCCCCTCCTTCAGTTAAAGGTAGATCAGTTGGGGGGGTCCGAAAAACACCTTGAGCCATTGATCTGTGCACCGGCTTATTGATCGCAGATTTATGCGTGTCCTTTATCACACATTCCGGACCCCCCCCCC
>ML783078.1:54819-95824 GCA_009831015.1 Picea engelmannii | reverse complement strand
TTGCAAAATGAAAAATCATTTGTGAAAAAAAACACTAGATATAGATAATATTCTAGTCACCAGTTGATCCTATAACTTATAAGGTGATAACATAGGGCACCCAGTCAATCTCCCCAAGCATGGTCAAGTGGGCTAATGTAAAATCCAAGCAATCGACAGAGATAAAAGGAATCAGATGCATACATTCAAAGGTTATAATGATCAAAAGTGACACATACCATGATACCTGGACCAATTACCTCATGGAACAAGAGCCTTCTCCAATACAAGACTAAGCCGATGGTGATGGATGTTGCTGCTGCTGAGAAGACGAGTCTGACGAAGGAAGAAAAGGATGGGCCCTCCAGGGCCATGCTCAGGTCAATCCTGTTCTCGGTACTCCATGTCTAGGACTTGTGGACCTCGATACATGATCTCCTGGTATCCCAAAAATCAAGGATAACAGGCCACATCATAACTAAAGAAGGAGTTAAATTAGACCCAGAAAGGGTGGAAGCCATTGGTAAAGTACCTTTGCCAACAACAAAGAAATTTCTTCAATCCTTCTTAGGACAAACCAATTTTGTCCATAGGTTCGTTCCTAACTATGATGAGATCATGAAACCTATATATAAGCTACTTAAGAAGGATGTAAAATTTGAATGGAATGATGAAAGCAGGTGGGCTTTTGAACAGATCAAGACTGTTATTTGTGAAGCTCGAGTTCTTATTAGTCCAGATTATGAGAAGGATTTTCAGATCTTCTCTTTTGCCTCTAAAGACATAATTGTTGGTGTGTTGCTTCAGAAAAATGATCAAGGCCATGATCAACCTATTGCATATATGAGTAGGGCCTTGCAAAATTCAGAATTAAAATATCCCATGTTTGAGAAACAAGCATATGCGTTAGTTAAATCACTCAAACACTTCAGAGTCTTCATTGGATATTCCAAAGTGATTGGTTATGTTCCTAATTCCGTGGTTAAAGATGTGATATCTCAAGTGGAAGGATTAGGCTCAAGGGGTAGATGGATTGCTAAAATTCAAGAGTATGATTTGGATAGGGGGTCTCATCACGAGCCAGCCTATTAGATCCATGGGTACCTAGCAGTATGACATTGCCACCAGTTGGTTACCACGCCAAGGTAGTGACTCTTGGTTGCATGGCCAAGAGAAAGGGGGTCTCATCACGAGCTAGCCTTTCATTTCTGTGAAAGTACTTGTGGGTAACGCTGCCACCACTGGTCACCACACTAGGGCAGTGTCCTTTGGTTAGCTCTTGAAAAAAAAGAAAAAGAAAATCAATAAAAGAATAAAAGAATAAAGGAAAGAATGGGCTTGGAAAGAGTGCATCTATGACAGGTATAACTCATCTTCTACAAAGGCACCCACATATAACACATTGCATCCTTGGCCCTCACTGCACCCACATGCTTGGACTTCCCTTAACCACATGTGACATCACCCACTCACATAGTTTTGATGAGGTTTTCTTCTGGAAACTCACATTTTCTGATGGACACTAGCCCAATAGAACGCTTTTTCTTTTCCTCCATGTTTGTATAGCAGGCTTGTGTAATGTCTTTGAGCTATTGACAGATGTCTTAGGGATTTTATACATATGTTTAATAATATTAATGATGAGATGTGATTGGCATTGTTATGATCCCTGTGACTGATGAGCCCATGGAGGGCATAGCTTTTGATGTGCAGGACCATGCCCGACGGACATGTACCATTTAGATCGGTACACATGGGGAGATGATCAGTTCGGACCTCCATGGGGCTGAAGAGCCCACCAGATGGACGTTGAGACCCCATCAAGGAGGGCAGAGACAGGGAAAAGGATGATCAGAGACTTTGTACTAGAAAAGAAAAGAACATTCCACCAGAGGCCCTCGACACTGCTTGGCCTAGGGGGATTGACCCACTTTCTGAGGGACGTTGGCTCTAGATGGCCTGGGACATCACCAGGAGGCTTATGATGTCATCATGAGCATGTTGGCAGATGGACAGGGCATTTGACACGTGTGGCAGCTTGGAGGAGCCTGTTGTCGTCCTAATACACACTTGCAAATGTGAGCAAAGTCCAACTCACTTAGTGTGTCCTTGGAGGCACAATGCCTAGGTTCAGAGTCCACACTGTCACATTGACTGGAACCTATTCCTTCTAGGATTACTCCTAGGGAAGCCAAGGGGGGTAGACCCTATTTACTAGATATAATTTAACGTTTATGTTCTAGGAGTTGGTTTTAATTTGTTAAAGGTTAAGGGGAAAACCAACCTATGATGCAAAGGCAACAAATGCAAAGTGCAATATTTTCAATGACAAGCAAAACCTTCCATAAGTCAACTAAGACTAGTGTCTAAATGTTGGGCAAGGGGTCAACTAAGTTTTGAGGGGGTTCAATTACAAAAGATTACAAGTAAAACTAGATTACAACTATCCCACAACAAAGATACAATTACTTACACAAAGAATAAGAAATGCTACATGGATACAAGATATACACAAGATACAAATGAACAAGATTAAAGGTGCCAAAGTGTGAGATTTAAGAGATATCTAAAGTTAATATCAATCACATAAGGCCAATCATGCCACAATAGCACTTACTCTATTGGACTACTTTTCAATGGCAACCACTAAAGCACTCAAGATTCAACAAGATGATGCCTTCCCAATGGGATACTCAACTTCTTATTGAATCACACCACAAGAGCATAAGACAAGAGATGTAAATACTTGGAAACTCAATGCTCAAGAAATATAACACTTAGATATTCAAACCACAAGATGCATAAGCGATTGATAAAAGCAAATGTAATTGCAAGATAGACTTCTAAACAACCATCAACAAATATGCCAAAGTAAAGATTTTCTGGGAGACTAAGTGGTTAGGAGTAGTTTAAAGATTAGATAAATTTTATTTGCCCTCCCCATAACTAAGTGTTTGAACCTTAAAACTCCTCCTCCTATTGCCAAATGGTTGTTGGATGCTCAATATAGTAAGGCAACAAGGCCCACCCTAGCTTTCATGGTCAACCCTGCAGTAAGAGTACTTCTCGGAGAGGACACACACCTGGTGCGCCACGAGATAGTCCCCTGCCACTACCCTCTGTTGTTTTCCTGAAACCCATTTTAGATGGTGAAGATGGTGGAATTAGGTTGTCCTAGTTGGCCTAAAATGTTATTATGACTTATGGGTAAGTCTTAAGGTGTGTTTTGGGTGTTTTAGATGACTTTTAGGTGCCCAAAAACAGTGATTTATGCTCAAAACCGAAACTGCTATGACAGTCACAATGTGTATTGCAGATTATGAAAATTGAAGACTAAAAACACATCTAAAGCATGAATTGAAAGCTGAAAGGATACATATCATTCACTTAACAATGTATGCATGTAAACTTGAAGGAAAATTAAAGTGAAAGACAAGAACAACTTGCCAACTATAACAGAAAAATGCTTTCGATTATCACCATATAGCCATGTAAGTTATCCCATTGAAGATAGCATGCTAAAGATTCAAATACTTGCTTAAAAGAGAAATGTTTTCCTACACCATATCAATGCTCCACATGTGTTCTAGATTGATGAGTGGCAAAATGCCTTAAAAGATGAGTGAGTTGCAAAAAAAAAATTACTTCCAAAGAATTTTAAACCATGAAGTATTGCACCATAAAACACATGTAAAGAACTTGATGAAAACTAAACCATGAAAGGGAAAATATGCCCTTAAGGCTTAAACTAATATGAATAATGTGTGATGACTTATCCTAGATAATTTTAATCCATTTAAACCATATAAACATCAACACATCACTAACATCCTAGCCATACGATTTTGGGTGTTACTCTCCCAAGGTGTAGGGAATTATTTATTAAGCAAAACTTGAAATAAAGCAAACCACTCACAATGGAACAAGGTGGAGGCAAGCCTACCAATTTTGTGCCAAAGAGGGTTTGAAAGAAAAACTTAAACGATTATTATTATGCTAGCCATACAACCTTGTCCTGTGGACAAGTGGGGCAAGAAATAAAAAATGCTTAAAGGAAATCTAAAATATAGCCCAATGATTTTGGGGGGTTGGCCTAGCCAATCACTCTCCCAAGGTGTAGGCAACTAAAACTTGTTGAAAATGAAATACCCAAATGCAAAAAGATACAAGAGAAGACAAGCCTCAAGGGAACTTCCTGGGGGCTTGCTACAATGCTAGAATAGAAGGGAGATAGAAGAGAGAATGTTACCCAAATATTTAGGAAGTCTTTGAGGTGTTGTATGGGTGGATTTGGGCAGCATATCCCCTTGTTTCTGGTAAGAACTTGCAAAAACCAGCAAGTAAATGCTTGTTGGAAATGCTGCAAAACACAACAAAGTCAAGAAAAAATTTTGTTTTTTACGTAGAAATTTTTCACATAAAATCTCCAAATGAAATGTAAAATTATTTGACCTATCTAAGATGGTTAGCTAACTAAAACATATGATGAAATGAAACAGAAATATAGGACTAACCAAACTAGGAGTTTATGTAGAGCTTGAGGGAAGACTCCTTCTTGAGGCTTTCCCAACAATCCCTTGAAATGAACCTGCAAAACTTAAGACAAACAGTGAAGCATAGAATAAATAATGTGTATGGATAAGCTAAATACTTGAAATACTTCTAAGAAACTAACTACCCAACACAAATAAATTAGCAAGAATATTCTTTGCTAATCTACCCAAATAAACTACTTCATTCAAGATCTATTCAACACAACCCAAATGAACTCAAATACCACAATATCACCTCATGTGAAGAATGCAACCAGAATACTCTTGGTGATCCAAAAATTCTTCAAAGTTTTATTAATCCAAAGTGAGAATGTTGCAGCAACAAGTTGCTCCAAGACTCTCAAGAGCATATGAGTGCAATGGCAAGATGGCAAGAGCAAGAGAGTGGGGCGAAATTCTAGTATAGTAACACTAGCTCAAAGAATGGTGTTGAAAAGAGAGGAAGAGGGTTATATTTATACCTCAAAAGGAAAACTGAAGGCACTTGGATGAGCTCCACGTGTCAAAACCCAAGCCAAGATGAAGCTCTCAAGGAGAGGGGCGCACCAACTTAGCGTTTTGGCATGGATAAGTGACATGGATGAGTGATGTGGAGTGTGGGGACATGAAATGGTAAGGTGGTAGGATAGGAGGGGTGCACCACCTATGGGAGGGGCCCACTCATCAAATACAATTGGTTTTCTAAGGTTTGGGTGTGAGGGGGGCTGGGTAGGTTAGGGATGTCCTTTCTTTCCCTTTTACATCTTTACATCAACTCATTAACTCAAAATTACAAAAAATGACATTTCGGCAATGTCATACTTAGCAATTAAAATTGTTGTTTTAACTGACTAACACTTCGAGTGGACAAATGCCTAGAAAAACTTGTCCGACTGAGATGAAACTTGGTCCAAGGGTGTAGGGGGTGCCTTTCCATTTCTTTTGAGCACAAATACCCCTATCAAAATCCCAAGGACCTAGTTTTTACAATATTTGCTCAAAAACGATTAATTAATTAAATAATTAAAATCCCAACCTTAGGAAAATTAATTAAATTTAATTAATTAAAAAAAAAAAAAACTATCTAGACTCAACGAAATTCCGTGAAATTTTCTACAATGTCTAACATGGTCATTTACATCATTCCTAAACAATAGCTACTAGAGGATGAGACCATTAGAATGTTGTTCGCCACTTTGGAGGAATTATTGCAAGTGTGAGGGAAAAACTCAAGGGAAATCAACCAAGCTGAAAAGCCCAATTGACAACCTGAAGATAAAAAAACCCTCGGTGAAAAGAAATCTCCCAATGAAAACATCCCAAGGTACCTGACCTAACTATGATCCATGCAGACCTATTACATTATTAACCCACGCAAGGGTGCGGAAATTATGTTTACAAAAATTTGTGTTGGAGGCATAAATTGCCTAGTAGAACCAAACTGTCTTTGAAAAATTAGCATTTGATGATGCATATCTTCATGGCACATGGAGTTGACCCCCTAGTTGAATAGGCAGTCAACAAAGCCCAATGAGGGATAATGTCTTGCTTCAGGAGGCTACATTTGTCCGACTGAGATGAAACTTGGTCCAAGGGTGTAGGGGGTGCCTTTCCATTTCTTTTGAGCACAAATACCCCTATCAAAATCCCAAGGACCTAGTTTTTACAATATTTTCTCAAAAACGATTAATTAATTAAATAATTAAAATCCCAACATTAGGAAAAATAATTAAATTTAATTAATTAAAAAAAAAACTATCTAGACTCAACGAAATTCCGCGAAATTTTCTACAATGTCTAACATGGTCATTTACATCATTCCTAAACAATAGCTACTAGAGGATGAGACCATTAGAATTTCATTCACCACTTTGGAGGAATTATTGCAAGTGTGAGGGAAAAACTCAAGGGAAATCAACCAAGCTGAAAATCCCAATTGACAACCTGAGGATAAAAAAACCCTCGGTGAAAAGAACTCTCCCAATGAAAACATCCCAAGGTACATGACCTAACTATGATCCATGCAGACCTATTACATTATTAACCCACGCAGGGGTGCGGAAATTATGTTTACAAAAATTTGTGTTGGAGGCATAAATTGCCTAGTAGAACCAAATTGTCTTCGACAAATTAGCATCTGATGATGCATATCTTCATGGCACATGGAGTTGACCCCCTAGTTGAATAGGCGGTCAAAAAATCCCAATGAGGGATAACATCTTGCTTCGGGAGGCTACATTTTCCCTGATAGGGGCTAACGTCACCCTAGGAAGGGGTGACATCTCATCTTTTTGCTTGATTAGGGTTTTAGTCTAGCATTTAATGTAAAAACAGTATAATTTTGATATTATGGCCTTGTCGGCCTTTTTATGACCTAAAAAGTAAATTAGTTCATTGATACAGTATATATTGAGGATTTTGATCCTCATTTCATCATCATAACTCATTCACTCCATAAGGAGGACTGAAATTTGCGCCCTCTCTTGGGTATTTGGGTGGATTAAGTGATGTGCACTTGTTGAAGGAAGTGATTTTTGGCATTTATGGTGTTTCTCTTAAATGAAGGTGTTACAACTAGGGTTTGCATGGTTATTTCTTGATGAATTGTAAGTATTTTTCTGCAAAACTTCTTGAATGAATGGTTGTAGTTTAATTTCTTTCATGTGTTTATGAATTTTGTTGAATCAAAACCCTAGGTGAAAAGCACACAAGTAGGTCCTTGTCTCATGCCCCTTGATAGAGAAACTTTCAGCCATTAAATAAGGAAGAAAGAGCCTAGCCATAGCTACACTCCTATTTCTTCTTCCTCTTTGCTAGTCGTATCAATTGAAATCCAAGAAGAGTGAGACGTCCCTGGCCTAGTTCTACTACACTAGGGCTATACTCTTTCTATGGTTTGTTGAAAGGCCTTGTTGTATCAATACCTCACCTCATTAAAACCTCTTGTTTTGGTTATATTTTTATTCTTGAACTAGTCATTTTGCTGGGAAGGAGGAGAGAGCACGAGGCCTTGCTTTAGCAACACAAGAGTGAGCCTCTCTCCCCTAGGGTTTTGATTTTGAGGCCTTGCCTTTGCAACACCTCAAAACTCTTCCCTCTATTCCTTGAAATCTTTCCTCCTTCAACTCTTGCATCCTTCACTTATGACTCCATTAAACCCTAAGGCACTAATTTGAAAGTCCTCTAACGTTGAAGTGAAGCTAATCAAACAACTCTCTAAATTCTTTAAATTTTAAACCCTAACCTACTAACCCTAAGTTGTTGTCGTCATCATTGGTTATTTCATCTTTAATACAACAACATTTTGTTTTATAAGCAATTGAATGGTGATTTAGGCATTGAATGAAATAAAGTGTTGATTGGTTATATTAAATGTTGCATCGTTCCAGTATTTATTGGTGAAGTGACTTTATTTTCATTGCTATATTGATAAACATTGACTTCGTCAATATTTATTGCCATATTGCTTATATATATTTATCAGATAGTCTTGTGAAGTACTAACCCATTGAAATAGCTTGCATATATCAATTTGTTGTTGCTTTGTTCCAGGTAGGTACACTTCTTTGGGGGTTTTACTTCTTAAATTGGCCTTTGGCCGGACTATCTATTTGGGTGGTGACTTGTGAAAGGGGAAAACCTTATCTTTATCGTATTAGCCTTTTCCCTCTTCAAAACCCCAGGTCACCGGGGACGTCTCCCCTGGGCCTAACCTCCTTAAAGAGAAAGAACCATCCCATTGTGGTGACATTGGGTGGGATTGGTTCATGTTACGCTAATTTGGCCTTCTATCTTATAGCCTTTTATCCTATCTACAAACTGTGCGATAAAATTTTGGTGCCATTGTCGGGGAACACTGATTCAAACCTTCCTCAGACGACAACTTTTCAGTAAGCCTTGGCTCAGAGCCTTTATCCTACAAGCTTACCTGGCGACTCCTCTAGGGTGTTTTCCCTTTCTTTGATAGTTTCAAGTAAATTATCTAGTGACTCCACCAATGACGACCCATAGGGTGTCAGTACTCAAACCCCTCTGTTGTGGCAATTATTTTACTTGCAAGCACTGCCCCTCCACCTGGTCCACACAAGTGGTCTTATCCAGAGACTTTCAGTTATTTTGATCTAAGTAACATCCAAGGCAGTTTGCATGATTTACCAAAGAATGCCAATTCTTGGTTACCCCTCTTCTTAGGGAAAGATTTTTTCGGTAACTCCCATTGGACTCATTTCTGTGATAGTTTAGAATTTCATCAAACCAGTCAAGAACATCTCGATGTCTTAATGAGGCTTTTTACAAGTTCCCTTGTGGGGAATGCCAAGACTTGGATCGATGCTCTCCCAAAGGGAGCCATAAAAACTCCTGAAGAGTTGGAAAGAGCTTTCAAAATAAGATGGTGCAACCATGAACACACACAAGACTTGTTTTCTCAGTACATTGATATCTACAAAGGTTCCTGTGAGGGCGTTAGGGATTTCAGTGATAGGTTCAACCTTCTCCTTAAACGATTCTGGCCAAAACTCAACTTAGAAGAAGCCATCCTGGAACATTATTTGAATTCTTTGGAAGGTATTTTGCAGTTTACCCTCAGGGACCAGTTACCCTCAACTCTAGAAGAAGCACAGGATTTAGCCTATCAAATTAAGAGGAACCTTAAATTCGAAGAATACATCTGTCAGGTCAACCTCTCGTGCAATAATGACCTTTGGAACACCTGTGAGGCTTTGGTCATTGAACCTGAACCCTTGGAGGTTTTTGAAGTTGAACCCACCCCTCCTAAAAGGAAATGGAATTTTTCCCATACCAATGTGTAGGATATCTCTTTTCAGGAAAATCCCACGGAACCTGAACCTGGCCAAGATAAGGAGGAGGAAACCAAAATCCCACTATCTCATACCCTTGAGCATTTCCCTCCCGAAGAAGCCGCTCTCTTTATCCACCAAGTAGACAACTTCAGTCTAAAACAGGGTGATATCACACCCTTCTACGTCACTCTCCAAGTCAACAACTCCTTCCTCCATAACTGTGTCTTGCATCCAAATGATTCAACCAACATCATCAAAGAGGAGACCATGCAACAATTGGGTTTAACCCTCTCACAATCAAACACCGGAGGTGGTTTTGCAAGAGGAGTCATTAAGGAGCTAGAAGTTGCCTTTGACTCTTTCCCTAGTGCCGCTTTCTTTCTAGATGTGATGGTTGTGGACGTTGTGAGCAGTTGGGGTATCATTCTCCACAAATACCTCATAAAACACTTGGCTGGGAGTTCTCAAGAAAAAGAGTCTAAAGAAATCATCCCTCACCCCGAAGTAGGATTCTTCACTATCCACAAAGAAACCTTCATGGGCTCCCCAGTTGAAACCTTTGATGAGGCAAGTGACCAACTCTTATGCATCGACAGTGACATAAGCAATTGGTTTGTCCAGGGAGGAAGCCTATATTTTGACACCATTGAGGAGTCTGAAGGAATTTGGACTTTAGAGTTTGATGGATCTCAGTCGAGCTCTAGGTCAGGCACTGGAATTGTCTTGACAGCCCCTTCCGGTGAAACCTTTTACCATTCCTATAGGCTGGAATACCACTGCACCAATAACATTTCCGAGTATGAGGCTTTGATCCTAGGGTTCAACTTAGAAATTGACAAAGGTGTTGCACACCTAAGGGAAAAGGGAGACTCAAACCTCATTGTATCACAAGTGATGATGAAATTTTCCACTAAAAATGAGAAGTTGAAGAAGTATCAAGACCTAGCTCACTCCCTTTCAAAATCCTTCAAAATAGTGCCACTTGAAGCCATTCCTCGAGAGGAAAACCACATGGAAGACACCTTGGTTGTTTTTTCTTCCACTTTACAACCTTGTGAGGGACCTCTTCGTGACTTATGCAAAATGGAGGTCCTCTTTAGACATTTTGTCCCCGATAATTTGGAATATTGGCAAGTTTTTGAGGACGACGACCAAATCATCAGGTTCATGGAAAACATCAAGGAATTCACCGATTCACAAATTACTTTTGTAGTTGACTCCATGAACCTAGAAGTTATAAACCTTCAAATCAATACCTTGTCGAAAGGTTGTGTTCCCCTGGAAAGACTCTTTGATAGGCATGATGTTTGATTGACATTGTTATGATCCCTGTGATTGATGATCCCGTGGAGGGCATAGATTTTGATGTGTAGGACCATGCTCGACGGAAAGGTACCATTTGGACCGGTACACATGGGGAGATGATCAGTTCAGACCTCCATGTGGTTGAAGAGCCCATCAGGGGGGAAGAGACAGGGCAGAGAATGATCAGAGACTTTGCACCAAACAAGAAGAGAACATTCCACCAGAGGCACCCTGACACTGCTTGTCCTAGGAGGATTGACCCACTTTCAGAGGGACGTTGGCTCTAGATGACCCAGGACATCACCAGGAGGCTTATGACATCATCATGAGCATGTTGGAAGATGGACAGGGAAGTTGACACGTGTGGCATCTTGGAGGAGCCCAATGAGGGCTAACGTATTGCTTCAGGAGGCTACATTTTCCCTTATAGGGGCTAACGTCACCCTAGGAAGGGGTGATGTCTCCCCTTTTTTCTTGATTAGGGTTTTAGTATAGCATTTAATGTAAAAATAGTATAATTTTGATATTATGGCCTTGTCGGCCTTTTTATGACCTAAAAATTAAATTAGGTCATTGATACAGTATATATTGAGGATTTTGATCCTCATTTCATCATCATAACTCATTCACTCCATAAGGAGGACTGGAATTTGCACCCTAGCTTGGGTATTTGGCTGGATTAAGTGATGCGCACTTGTTGAAGGAAGTGATTTTTGGCATTTATGGTGTTTCTCTTTAAGGAAGGTGTTACAACTAGGGTTTGCATGGTTATTTATTGATGAATTGTAAGTATTTTTCTACAAAACTTCTTGAATGAATGGTTGTAGTTTATTTTCTTGCATGTGTTTATGAATTTTGTTGAATCAAAACCCTAGGTGAAAAGCACACAAGTAGGTCCTTGTCTCATGTCCCCTGATAAAGAAACTTTCAGCCATTGAAGAAGGAAGAAAGCACCTAGCCGTAGCTACACTCCTATTTCTTCTTCCTCTTTGCTATCCATACCAATTGAAAGCCAAGAAGAGTGAGACATCCCTAGCCTAGGTCTACTACACTAGGGCCATACTCTTTCTAGGGTTTGCTGAAAGGCCTTGCTGTAGCAATACCTCACCTCATCAAACCCTCTTGTCTTGGTTATATTTTTATTCTTGAGCTAGTTGTTTTGTCGGGAAGGAGGAGAGAGCACGAGGCGTTGCTTTAGCAACACTGGAGTGAGCCTCTCTCCCATAGGGTTTTGATTTTGAGGCCTTGCCTTTGCGACACCTCAAAACTCTTCCCTCTAGTCCTTGAAATCTTGCCTCCTTCAACTCTTGCATCCTTCACTTATGACTCCATTAAACCCTAAGGCACTAATTTGAAAGTCCTCTAACATTGAAGTGAAGCTGATCAAACATCTTTCTAAATTCTTTAAATTTTAAACCCTAACCTACTAACCCTAAGTTGTTGATGTCATTATTGGTTATTTCATCTTTAATACAACAACGCTTTGTTTTATAAGCAATTGAATGGTGATTTAGGCATTGAATGAAATAAAGTGTTGATTGGTTATATTAAATTCTACATCGCTCCAGTATTTATTGGTGAAGTGACATTATTTTCATTGCTATATTGATAAACATTGTCTTCATCAATATTTATTGCCATATTGCTTATATATATTTATCAAATAGTATTGTGAAGTACTAAATATCAGTTTGTTGTTGCTTTGTTCCAGGCAAGTACACTTCTTTGGGGGTTTTACTTCTTAAATTGGCCTTTGGCTAGACTATCTGTTTAGGTGGTGACTTGTGAAAGGGTAAAACCTTATCTTTATCTTATTATCCTTTTCCCTCTTCAAAACCCCAGGTGATTGGGGACGTCTCCCCTGGGGTAGCTGGAAGATGCCATGCCCTTCTAGATCACTGAATAGCCTCAACAATTCAGCCCTACTACCAAGGATGTCCAATCACTCCGGTAAATATGCCAAATAGTAGATCGGGTAAAGGCAAGAACAACCCAGGTGCTGAAATCTCCAAGATCCCTTTCAAACTCATGGATCTGACTCTCCTTCAAGGAGTGGTGTGCCATCCTAGATCCCTGAAACCCTAGATAATTCGGCATGTCTCCTAGAGGCCTCCAAATGCTCCACAAAACCACTAGAATGATAGATCGGAGCTTGGTTACCTCTCTGGTGAAGTCCCAAGCGAAATGATGAAGATCTGATCTCCCAAATGGCTAAAATCACTTTCTGAAGTGTGCTCCTCTCCTCCAATTCGTCCCATGCATCCAATAAATCAAATGACACATAAAACTCCACTAGAATGCACTAGATCTAATGGCCACGACCCTGCAATGAAAACCCGGGCGCTAGAATATCTAGAAGCCTTGTCAATCACCTAGAATGAACTTCCCTCAATGGATGGTGTGCCCCCCTTGCTGGAAACCCCCAATGGTGCGCCCTCCTTCTCTTCCTGTTCTTGTGGTTGGTGTAGAACCCTCCTGCACTGAGTATATCTAAACTAGAATGGTGTGGGAGAGTATTGCATCCTAGAGACCAAGATTAGGACAAGCTAGGTGGAATCTTTCACCACCGAATCATCCTCTAGGGTTTGTTAAGTCAAAACCCTCAAAACCCCCAAGGTATGGGCTCTCTAGCTAGAAGCCAGATATAAAAATGATAATCATACATGAATGAATGAATGAATAGAGGCCCTTGTCTCTTATTTATACTTCCCGCATCCCCTTGTCTCTCCAAAGTGACTTTTCTTTTTTTAATTATTAATTAATTAATTAAATTACTTTAATTAATTAATTAACCTTTTAACCTTTGAAAAGATCCTTATCTCTCCTCGTGGCTTCCCTAGCTACTGAAATTCACTTCTCACCATCCTATCCTATAGTGTTTCTCCTCCCGATTCCAATGAGCTATTACACTGAGAGGTTCCTCCAAGTATTGTGCCCAAAATGACCTCTTTAGTGAATTTAATTGACTTATAGCTCAAAATACTCAAAATCATGGAAATCGTCAGAATGCAATGGAACGAAAGCCAATCCGTGCGGAATGGATCATAATGATGAAATAGGATGAGTGATGCAATATGGACCCCAAAATATCCCTCAATAGCTCTTGTACTCGCTATAATCTCCAACTGGCTACTCTAGTCACCATAACCCTTTGTAATGTAATGATGTCCCAAAGTGGGGACATTATAGAGATAGACGCTAAAGTGAAATAAAACAAAAAAGCATAGAATAACCTAAAGTCAAAATGAATTTATTAATGCTTATGCCTAATATTTAATTGACCATTATTATTTTGACATTTACTTTAACATGCACACACATCTATAGAAATACTGTTATAGCGATTGTTGTTGTCCAAATACACACCTACAAATGCGGAGAAGTCTCCAACCCACTTGGTGTATCCTCGGAGGCACAAACCTGAATCTAGACCTACTGTCACCTCAATTTGGACTCCTTCCGTCTAGGCTCACTCTTAGGGAAGCCAAGGGGGGTAGACCCTATTAAACTATGTGAAGGTTTTATTTAAAATTCTAGGTGTTAATTAAATTATTGATTAGTGTTACCTCAATCTGGACTCCTTCCTTCTAGGCTCACTTCTAGGGAAGCCAAGGGGGGTAGACCCTATTAAACTATTATAGATTTTTAATGACTAAAATCAACAAACTGAAATTCTATCAAACACTTAGCAACCTAGAGATATCTGTCTTCATAAACTTCATAAATGCAAAACCCCACATTCAGAAATTTCCATAAGCAGAAATACACATTGCTAAGCAAAATATGCAGCGGAAAAACACAATGGACAGCAACCCAATAACACTCATAAATTTAGGCAAATGTCAGGGAAAACCCTTATGTGGGGAAACCCAATGAGAGAGAAAGATCTTATTATTATGCTTCAGGAAAGTACAAAAGAACAACAAATCTATATTTTCAGCCGAGGAAAATATCTCACAGCACCAAATCTGTCCCACAGAAATATGCCTCATTTTTCGTGCCAAAATCATACTGTTGGATGGCCTCCTTTTGCCTCGCTTTCTATGCCCACAATCAGTTGTAAAGACTGTTCTATACGGCCCCAAAACAACAAACATAAAATATAAATCCACCTCGAAATCCATGCCCGAAATGTCTCTACGGATTGTACAGATCCGTACAGTACGGCCTCCCACAGCAGAAAAATATTTCGGCCCAAAAACTCAAAACAAAGTTTATTGGGATTCGTGCCCTCCTTCCTTGGAAAACATGTCCTCTTTGCTGCTCACTTTCCTCTTTCAAGCATGCTCATAAAATCTCTCTAACTCTCCTCCCAATGTGCTCTCAACATCCTCCCGATGTCTGCACAACATGTCTTGCACACTATCCAATGCATTCTTTTATAATCTGAAAATGACATTTTCCCCCCCAAAGTGTCTTTTCACCTTCCCAGCCCTAGATCCAAAGGCCAAGATTAGATCTTGCCTTTTTCAAAATCAAGGCTCATGATCCATTCCCTCCAAAATGAATCACTTGAAATATTAAAGTGATTTCACTTTATTACATAAGTGCTTTATGAAAATAAAGTCACTTTAAAAATAGAAGGCACACTTCATTAAAAAGTCACTTTAATAAAAGAACCACTTAAAACAACTTTATAAAAACTATTACAAAGTTAAGTGTTTGGTAGTGAAAATATTAAGGTAACATCCACATACAATACAAAACATGTGGAGTACCTTCCGAGCTAAAAAATCTAACACTCCCTCTTAGCGAGGGAGGTACTTCTGGAATCACCACCAAAATTTGTCTCCATCTCATCAACTGCCATAGCTGCTCCCTCTGTACTAGAAGTCTCTTCTCCCTCTGAACAAGAAGCCACTACTCCCACTGCACTGGAAGCCTCTGTTGCTACCTCTGTTGTACCATGAACTGAAGACATGCTCCTAGGAGACTGCACACTCTCCTGAGCATCAAACTGTGTCGACTCATGCCTGTTGAATCCCTTGAGAGTCTCGGAAGAAGACTAAGTGACATGTATCAACTCTCTCTCCCATGCTACCTGCCAACTCTCTGACACAAAATCTGAGTCCATAAATCCACTGGACCCCAACACAAGTCTACCCAACAACTTGTACAAGCCCTCATACTTGCACCAAGCATTATTTTTGTGTCAGCAGTTGCTCCCACGGAATACAAAAACACATGTCCATTGTTGAAAACAACTCTAAATCCACTCTCATCCAAAGCTGACACTGAGAGAAAATTAACTGTCAACTCTGGAACATATAACACCTCACCAACCTCCAGAAGACCTCCTGAGTCTAGTTGGAATTTTATCCTTCCAACCCCCTTTCCTGCATGTTGTGGGTCAGCTCCACAATTCACACTACAAGTCTACAATCTAAGTCTATCTCTATAAGATTGAGGAAAACTAACCTCAACCTGGTCATGTGTCGCAAAGCACGATTATAACCTTCCAATGCAGGTAGTTGGAGATCCCCTCCAATCTATCTTCAAACCTAATGCTGGAAGTCATCTTTGTCCACCTGACAAAGAACCTTTTCTGCCTCCTTTAAGCAAATACAACAACAAATCACTTGTTCTTCCAAGTGTCAAATACTGCCCACTGAACTTCAGAGTACAAGCTCTGGTACCATGTAGATTTTTAATGACTAAAATGAACAAGCTGAAATTCTGTCAAACACTTAACAACCTAGAGATAATTGCTTCATAAACTTCATAAATGCAAAAGCCCACATTCAGAAATTTCCATAAGCAGAAATACACCTTGCTAAGCCAAATATGCAGCAGAAAAACATAATGGACAACAACCCAATAACACTCAAAAATTTAGACAAATGTCAGGGAAAACCCCAATGTGGGAAAACCCAATGAGAGAGAGAGAGATCTTATTATTATGCTACAGGAAAGTACAAAACAACATCAAATCTACATTTCCAGCCAAGGAAAATACCTCACAACACCAAATCTATCCCACAGAAATCTCCCTCGTTTTCTGTGCCAAAATTGTACTACTGTACGACCTCCTTCTGCCTCATTTTCTGTGCCAAAATTGTACTATTGTACGACCTCCTTCTGCCTCGTTTTTCGTGCCCACAGTCAGTTGTACGGACTGTTCTGTACAAACCAAAAACAACGAACATAAAACAAAAATCTGCCTCAAAATTTGTGCCCGAAATGCCTTGATTTCCATGCCAAATCTGTACGGTTGTACAGACTGTACGGAATCGTACGGACTATACAGATCTATACAGTACGGCCTCCCACAGCAGAAAAATATTTCGGCCCAAAAACTCAAAAAAATGTTTCTTGGGATTCGTGCTCTCCTTCCTTGGAAAACATGCCCTCTTTTTTTCTCACTTTCCTCTCTCAAGCATGCTCAGAAAATCTAACTCTCCTTCCGATATGCTCTCAAAATCCTCCCGATGTCTTCACAACATGTTTTGCACACTACCCAATGCATTCTTTTATAATCTGAAAATGACATTTTCCACCCAAAGTGTCTTTTCACATTCTCAACCCTAGATCCAAAGGTCAAGATTAGATCTTGCCTTTTTCAAGATCAAGGGTCATGATCCATTCCCTCCAAAATGAATCACTTGAAATATTAAAGTGATTTCACTTTATTACATAAGTGCTTTATGAAAATAAATTCACTTTAAAAATAGAAGGTACACTTTATTAAAAAGTCACTTTAATAAAAGAACCACTTAAAACAACTTTATAAAAACTATTACAAAGTTAAGTGTTTGGTAGTGCAAATATTAAGGTAACATCCGCATACAAAACAAAACATGCGGAGTACCTTCCGAGCTAAAAAATCTAACAACTATGTGAATGTTTTATTTAAAGTTCTAGGAGTTAATTAAATTGTTGATTAGTGTTACCCAACCCAATGACAAACAACCAATGCAATGTGCAATCTTTCAATGACAAACAAAACTTTATTTATTAAGCCACAATTAAACCAGTGCCTAAAGATTCCACTTATTCCAATATATATAAAAAATGATAACTCTACAAGAATGAAACAGACTTGAGAACTATCTACTCAATGAATTGAAAAATAACTTTACACAATTATTTTAAAACAATGAATAAATAAAGAATACTTGTAAATGAATCAATGTGAATATTTACACATGAAAAATAACTTGCACAAAATAAATAGAATGTAAATAATTGAAAATAAATTGTTGAAATGGAAATTGCAAGGAAATGTAAATGTTGTGCAAATGTCTGCGTTGCTTTTAGTTAATTTTAAGTCTCTCTTTAACTTAGTGGTTTCGGTGTGAGGAGTTGCAAGCCTATGTGACTACCCCAAGTCCTTATCCCTTAGCCAAGAGGAAATGTTGGGTGCTCAACAAGAGAACAACAAGGTTCTCTTGTAGCTCCACAGGTCAAGTCCAAAGTGCTTGGGCGTTCAACAAGGAAGACACTTTGTGCCATGAAACTGTCCCCGACTTCAACCCCTTCTAGCCTCGACAAGTCACCTTATTTTAGTGGCCAAACAATAATGGAGAGTGGGTGTCTAATTAGACTAACCACTCAATTCTTTTCCCTTTCTTATTACCCAAGATCCACAAAGTAGCAAGGGGAGAGAATATAGGACAAAGGCGTGGTAAATTTTATTTACTTTGCAACAATTTTTCTTTTTATACACTAGCAAGCACGATATTACAGGATGGCATAGCCACTCACATGCAAGGTGTGAGAAAACAAATTAATTACTTTAAAATAAATAACTTAAACAAATTAACCACACAACTTTGGCATAAGGTAGAGGACAAAGCCTTCTGATTTTGTGGCAAAGGTGGACAAAATTAACTAAAACAAAAATCAAAAAATTATTTTTAATTCTAACCGTCACGATTTTGCAAGGATGGCAGAGCCAAGCACAATGCAAGGTGTGGACAAAAATTATTAAAATTATTTACAGATTTTAAACTTGGAAAGAAAGTGAGAGAGAGAGAGAGGGGGGTTTGCACCAAAGCTTATTGATGTTCTCTTGAGCCTCTAGTTGTCAATTTTGGGTAGCAACTTCTCTCTTTGTGGTGAAAACCTACATAAAACAACAAAGAAAACTTGCTGGAAAATGCTAAAAATCACAAAAATATGTTAGTTTTATGTTAGCATATGTACATAAATTTTTACAGAAAAAATATGAACTTGAAAATTGGAATTTTTAGCAAGATTGTGATGATTACATGTTCAAAAAAGAAACAAATAAAGGGTTGAAATTAAAACAAAAAATTAATTGAAGTAAAATGGAGTCTTTAGAGTTCATCTTCCAAGCTTTGGCAACCTGCAAATCTGTAAACCCTTACTACACAATGAGGCAAGAAGGTGAGATCATTTAAGAGACCTAAAAAATACTTTGTAAACTCTAATAAAAAGAAATCACATAAATCTATAGCAATACTACTGCAGAGGTATCCCTAGAAAAATACTTCGCATAGGGTTCTTCAAGTAAAACAATGTGAAGCAAGGATAACAAAACCTACAATATTACCTCACCAAGAAAAAATATCACGCAAGAGTAGCCAATAGAACCAATAATACACTATGAAAGCACCAAAGAACACCAAGAGGTCCTCCAAAGCTTCACTTTATTGCTCCAAGAAAAGTTACCAAGTGGCACCAAAATTACAAGAGAAGAATGGGAGAGATGAGAGAGACTGGGGAGATATTTTGGTATAATGGAGTTACTGTGAAAACTTCCTCTCAAAATGAAAAGGGGCTTCCTTTCAAAGGAGGGAAAGAGGAGAAACCCTTCTTGGATGAGTTACAAGTGTCACCCATCCAAGGGAGAGAGAACAAGTCAAGGGGGCACACTTTTAGGGTTTTGGAGTGAGTTAGGGTTTGAGGGGTGAGATGTGAGGGGGGAAAACCCCTTTTGACTTGTCATGGGAGGTTCTTTTAAGTGGATTTTTACTTTTCCAACTTAGGGAATACATTAGAAAAAATTTTCCCATTTCTTTTCTTGATTGTAGTCACTTTTACAATTTTTGGCTTTTTTACCTTAACCAATTATTTGCTAATTTCTGACTGACTTGGACTCCTCATGGACATTGACCTAGAAAAATTTGTCCAATTGAGCTGAAACTTTGTCCAAAGGTGTAGGGGGTCATAATCCATTTGATTTGAGTACTCACACCCCTATACAAAATCCACAAGGACCAAATTTTTACATTTTTCATAAAAAATAATTAAAATTTATAATTTACAGAAAATTTTAATTATTAAAAATATCCTATCAAAACGTGACGGAATTCCGCAAGCCTCTAGGAAATGTCTAGCATGGTCATTTACAACATATTTATACCTTATTCACACATTGGGCTCCTTCATTAGAATGCCTTTCACTACTTTGGAGGATTATTGAGTGAAAAACTCAAGAGTAATTAAAATCGTTGAAAAGCAAGATTAATTACCGGAGGAAAAAAAACACTCGATGAAAGGACTTCCCTAAATATAAAGTCCTAGGAAACTAAAAAAAACTTGATCCATGCTAACATATCACAAAATTATCCCACGCATGGGAGTGGACATTCCGTGGACACAGAAAGAAGTGCTAAGGGGCAAAATTGCCTTGTTGAGCCATAAGTCTTCAAACTTGTTGTACCACAAGGTACATATCTTCATGATACATGACGTTGACACCTAGTTGAAATAGGTGGTCAATAGTGACCATACTTTATAGTCCCATTAAACTTGGCTTACTTATTGAATTGTATGATCCTTGTGGAAAGCTGTTAAAAAATCCATTACTTCCCCTGCAACAGCCATCTCCCAAAGCTTGATAGGTCCTTGCAACAAAACTTGTTGTGTTTATGTTCTTTTATAAAATTTAATTCTCCTCATTCCCCTCAAGCACAACAACCTTGGGTGTAAGGGATCAAAATTCTTAATGAAATAGTATTAAACCAATCCTTTTGAGATGAATATGGACAATCTTCTCATTTTGACTATGTTGTCGTCCTAATACACACTTGCAAACATGAGCAAAGTCCAGCTCACTTAGTGTGTCCTTGAAGGCACAATGCCTAGGTTCGCAATCCACACTGTCACCTTGACTGGAACCTCTTACTTCTAGGCTTACTCCTAGGGAAGCCAAGGGGGGTAGACCCTAGTTACTAGATGTGGTTTAACTTTAAAGTTCTAGGAGTTGGTTTTAATTTGTTAAGTGGTTGAGGGGGAACTAACCTATGATGCTAAGGCAGAAAATGCAAAGTGCAAGATTAAATATGACAAGCAAGTCCTTCCCTAAGTCAACTAAGACTAATGCCTAAATGTTGGGCAAGGGGTCAACTAAGTTTTGAGGGGGGTTCAATTACAAAAGATTACAAGTGAAATTAGATTACAATTATCCCACCACCAAGATACAATTACTTACACAAAGAATAAGAAATGGTACAACAATTATACAAGAGATACAAATGGACAAGATTAAAGATGCCAAAGTGAGATTTAAGAAATACTTCAAGATCAATCACATAAGGCCAAGCATGCCCCAATAGCACTTACTCTATTGGAATTATTTTCAATGGAAACCACTAAAGCACTCAAGATTCAAGAAGATGATGCCTCCCCAAGTGGGATACTCAACTTCCTCTTGAATCACACCACAAACCATAAAGTAAAGATGCAAGTACTTGGAAAACTTAATGCTTAGTGAAATAAACACTTAGATACTTGAACCACAATATTGCATGAGAGATTTATGAAATAAAAGGTGCTTTGCAATATAGACTTCTAGACAAACATCTAAATATACCCAAGAATAAAGATTGTCTATGAGACTAAGTGGTTAGGAGTTGTTTAAAGATTAAGTAAATTTTATTTACCCTCCCCCTAACTAAGTGTTTGAACCTTGAAACCACCTCCTCCTGTTGCCAAATAATTGTCGGGTGCTCAAGATAGTAAGGCAACGAGGCCCACCCTAGCTTCCGCGGTCAGCCCTGACAGTAAGAGTACTTCCCAGAGGGAACACCCACCTGGAGCACCACGGGACACTCCCCTGCCACTACCCTCCGTTGTTTTCCTCAAACCTATTTTAGATGGTGAAGATGGTGGAATTAGGTTGTCCTAGTTGGTCTAAAAAGTTGTTATGACTTATGGATAAGTCTTAAAGTGTGTTATAAATGTTTTAAGTGACTTTTAGGTGCCCAAAATGTGTGATTTATACCCAAAACCGAAACTGAAATGCTTGTTGTGAATGTGTTGCAAAATGTGAAATTTAAAACTATAAACACATCTAAAACATAAATGGAAAGCTTGGAAGATACATATCATTCATTTAGCCATGTCATTCACCATTCAATATATAAATTTGCAAGAAAATTATGAAGTGAAGACAATAACAACTTGCCAATGTATACAGAAAATTACTTAGATTATATCACTTATCCACACAAACTATTCCATAAAAAGACTTGCTGAAAATGTAAATGTTTGCCAAAAGGAAAGACTAGATCCTACACCATTTCAATACTTCACATATGCTTTAGAGAGATGAATGGCCAAATGCCTTAAAATATGAATGAATTACAACAATTAAAGATTACTCCCAAAACATTTTAACACCATGAAACATAGCATCATAAAACATGTGTGAAAAAAGAAATTGCTGATAACTAAAGCATGGGAAAGAAATTATGTCTTAAGGGCTTATGCTAAGATGAAAAATGTGTGATGACTACCCTAGATAATTTTAACCCATGTGAACATTCAAATCATCAAAACATCTCTACCATCCTAGCCATACGATTTGGGGTTTATTCTCCCAAGGTGTAGGCAATTGTTAAGCGTAACATAAACTTATTGCAACAAACCGCTCACAATGGCCAAGGTGGAGGTAAGCCTACCAATGTTGGCCAAAGAGGGTTGAAAAGAAAAGATTATATGATTTTTATTGTGCTAGCCAGACAACCTTGTCTTGTGGACAAGTGGGGCAAAAAATGAAAAATTACTTGGAAAGAAAACTAAGAAACTAGCCCAACGATTTTGGGGGGTTGGCTTGGCCAATCACTCACCCAAGGTGTAGGCAACTTTAGCTTGCTGAAATTAAATACAAGAAAACAAAAAGATACAAGAGAATACAAGCCTCAAGGGAACTTCTCAGGGGCTTGCTACAATGCTAGAAAGAAAGGAGAAATAATAGAGATTCGTTACCCACTTGATGGAGCCTCTTGGGGATGTTGTGAGGGTAAATTTCGGCAACGTTTCCCCTTGTCCCTGGTAAGAATCTGTAAAAAACAGCAAGCAAAAGCTTGCTGGAAATGCTGCACAAAACAAAAATGTTAAGAAAATTTTATGTTTTTACACATAAAATTTTCACATGAAATCTCCAAGTAATATGTAAAGTATTTGAGACCTATCTATGATAGTTAGCTACAACAATATGATGAATATGAAAAGAAATCAAATCAGATCTAAAAGAGAAGCAAGAAGTGTGAGAAGATGTTGATGGAAAACCCCTTCTTGAGACTTTTCCAATCAATACCTTAGAGGCAAATCTGCACAACTCAAACAAAACATAAGGTATGGGAGTAGAATAATATGCTAGAACAAGCTAATAAGATGAAATACTTCACAATATTAATTATCCTACATATATAGATCAATAACAATACTATTGAATGATCTAATCAAGCAAACTACTTTGCTCAAGAAACTAGTCCAAACCCAACACAATGCAAAAGAGAACAATGTCACCTCATATGAAACGAGAAAATCAGAATACTCTTGATTACTCCAAATCCTCCAAAGCTTCTTATTAAATCCAAATGAGAGAGCCTTGCAGCAACAAATTGCTCTAATGCTCTCAAGAGAGAAATGAGTTGAATGTGATATGGCAAGAGCAAGAAAGGATGGGGCGAAATTTCTGTAGCATAACTCTAGCTCAAAGAATGGTGATGAAATGAGAGGGAGAGAGCTTTATTTATACCTCAAGAGGCAAGGTGAAGGCACTTGCATGAGCTCCAAGTGTCAAAACCCAAGCCAACATGTGAATCTCAAAGGGGGGGGCGCACCACCTCTAGGGTTTTGACTTGGATGAGTGAGGTGGATGAGTGGTGGAGTGTGGGGGCCATGGATTGGTGAGGTGTGAGGCTAGGAAGGGCACACCTCTCATGGGAGGGGCCCACACAACAAGCAAAATCACTTTTCTAATGTTTTGGGTGTGAGGGGGGCGCATTTCCCCCTAGGGGCGTGAGGCAAAGAGAGAGGGGGTGAGTTAGGGGGTGTAAGAAAGTGGTAAGATGGGTTGGGGAGGTTAGGGAGGTCTTTTCTTGCTTTTTTTCACCTCAACATTTACCCAATAACTCAAAAATTACAAAAAATTGACATTTCGGTAATGTCTCTTTAGCAATTAAAATTGTTGTTTTAACTAACTCTGACTCTAGGTGGACAAATGCATAGCAAAACTTGTCTGACTGAGCTGAAACTTGGTCCATGGGTGTAGGGGGTGCCTTTCCATTTTATTTGAGCACAAATACCCCTATCAAAAACCCAAAGACCCAGTTTTTACAATATTTGCTCAAAAACATTTAATTAATTAAATAATTAAAATTCCAACCTTAGGAAAATTAATTAAATTTAATTAATTAAAAAAAACCTATCTAGACTCGACGAAATTCTGCGAAACTTTCTACAATGTCTAACATGGTCATTTACATCATTTCTAAACAATAGCTACCAAATGATGAGACCATTAGAATGTCATTCACCACTTTGGAGGAATTATTGCAAGTGTGAGGGAAAAACTCATGGGAAATCAACTAGGCTGAAAAGCCCAATTGACAACCTGAGGATAAAAAACCCTCGGTGAAAAAAACTCTCCCAATGAAAACATCCCAAGGTACCTGACCTAACTATGATCCATGTAGACCTATTACATTATTAACCCACGCAGGGGCGCGGAAATTTCGTTTACAAAATTTTGTGCTGGAGGCATAAAATGCCCAGTAGAACCATACTGTCTTCAACATACTTGCATCTGATGATGCATATCTTCATGGCACATGGAGTTGACCTCCTAGTTGAATAGGCGGTCAACAGACTGTTTAACCTTCTACACATTCATTTTAAAGCTGAAATTCTACTGTTTTCTCAGCATTTCCATTTCTAGATGACAATAAATATATCATTTTAAAATATCCTCTTAGAAATTTTACGTTTTTATAGCAATCTGTATATTCTTCAAATTTTCACTATGATGTTTTAAATTCCACAATCCTAGTTGCACATCAACTTCATGAAGAAATACAACAATTAAAAGTTTTATTCTCGTTTAAACTTTTGGGCCCAGGAAAATCTATTTTGGACATTCAAGCCCATCCTCCACAACCAGTGGTGTCAAGTGAGATGTTGTAGATACTCTTTTCAAGATGCAGTGGTCTGGTATATAAAGACAAAACACTAGGAAAATCATTCTTGTATAACTTTTCTTCTTTCTCACTGAATATTGGTAATAAGAAACTTTCTATTCAATTTTTCTTTTAGAAATATATGGCATTGCTTCACTTACTATCAAACTGTTAGTTTTTAACTTTTTTCACAATGAAATTATTTCATTGCTTCACTTGCTCTTATCATTTATGGTTCAAAAATCGTAGAATATATTGTTTGGATAAGAAATAAAATTCATTTTGTAGCCTTGAAATGGGTCGTTGATTATCAAGTTAAGCACACTCATGCTGGAAGAGTGGACAGATTAGTGACCATCCAGGGAATCCAGTTTGACAAATTATTTCCACCTGTTAATGGGGCCAAAAATAGGCACTGGAAAATTCATCAGACGGTTACCAAGAGGCCTTTCACCCAGCTTTGGTGCCACCTTAAAAATAGATAAATAAAGAATTCATTTTCATTTCAACTCAATGTTCATCTATAACTGTGAACTTCTCCTACTTTATGCTTTTGGGGTAACATTAGGTACTCCTCAAGTTTCTTATTGCCGATTGTACTTTTTTCTTCAGTTGCATGACCTACCTCTTTCGTCATTCGTTGGAAATTAATATATTTATCTTATTTTATCTTTTCAATTATAGCTAATAACTACCGAACTACTGTTCTTTGATCCCTCTATTGCCTCTACTTCATGCATTCTTTTGGGGGTTAGCATGTCCTACAAACACTCATGGTGAAGGTATTTTGAGAACTGGATGTACTGATTTGTTGGTATCTGTACATTGTTGGCAGTCATTCACTTACTAAACTATATAAGTAGTATTTTAAGATGGGAATATTGAGGATTTTGTCGACTTTGCAGATGGTACTTCACCTTGCAGAAGCAAGTAGACATTTTGGATGCACAGAGATTTTCAAAGAACCTTCAAAATTTGCGAGGAGCACTTTGATTTACCTCATCGTTTGATTCTGCTGATCACAAATAGGCGTGTCCTAATGGTTCAGGTTAGTAAATGGAGTTTGTCCTTTTATAGATTAGCTGTTTAACTGAGTAACTCTTTACAGAATTGTGGCAGATTGTAGCCTTTATAAAATGATTGATCCTGCGTTTTCAGTGCTCATCATCGAACAAGACACTTACAAGGCCTTGCAAAATATAATGGGATGTTCCATGGGATGAGTTACTGGCCTTGGAATTGGTTAAAGGAGACCAGCAAAAGTCTGCTCATGTAATTCTGCATCTAAGAAACTTTAAAAGGTCTGAATGCTTTGTCCGGGTTATAAAACTCCTTGTAGAGAATGGCCAAGGCCAGGCAACAGTTATTTATTCATTTATACAAAAGCTGTGGAATACTTACCAGTCAGGAAAAAGAGACTGCGATTTCAAGGTGAGATACATGTGCCAGTGTGCTGTGTAACCTAATATGACATTTAATTATATAGTGTACACCCCTTGTTAAGAAAAATTGAAGCTCATTAAGATGGCAAGAGATTGGTAGGAAGGCCAGAAAGAGAGACTCTCTCTCTCTCTGATGTTTTTGTTCTGGACCTACCACAAGGGAGACACTATTAAAAGAGGATGACAATATGTTTAGGCATTTGAGAAACTATATTGGATGTGTCATGGAATTATATGATCATTATTTGATATGCCATTCATTATCATTGCTTTCATGTGTTTCTTTTCTTGTTCCATTAATATGCATTAATAATTTAATAGTCATAAATAGCTTCATATTGGAAATATATTAAGCATGCATTCACAATGTACTTCCATATGCTGGTTTCCATGTCTTCAATTAACCACTGGTCATTAAGGCTTTCGTTCCTTCGACCTCCTCTGCCTAAGCAACTCAGTAAACATGTAAGAGGGATTTTGAAAGAGGATTCATAAACTCTCCTGAATAAACAGGACTATAACTATTAATATTTTGTTATTGTTTGATATGCAAATCAATATGATTGTAATATTCACTATAACTAATGAAATTATCTCTTGCTAACAGATGCTGAGCAATCAACAACAATTTGCTTCCTCGTCACAAGGGGTATTGGATAGAATTTCAGTTGCAGATTCTTTCAGTGTTGTTAACGGCAAAGCAGAGACAAGTTCTCAATGTCCGGATAGTGGCATCATTGAGCCTTTCAATCAGAGACCCTTATTAGGGCTTAGTTCGAAAAGCAATCAGGATGGCAGATTCAGAGTGCATACTGTCAATTTTCAAAATATTTGGAACAGTGAACAAGACTTGAGATTCCGATGCACACTTTGTCCCGAACTGATATGTTCTATGTTCACTTGACAACAACCTTTATACTATAGAGTGTTTGTGCACTGATTTCAAACAGTAAATTATCCTTGGGTAATAAATTGGTCCAATTGTTATATGTTTGTAAGGGTAAGGTTCATGAGCTGAATTCCAAGCACATGGGAAACAAACAATAATGTTCTTTTTTTTCACCGTGTCAGAAATTTTCCATATCTCGAGTTATGTTCTTTTGATGCACTCAAAGACAGGATCAAGGATCTTTGAAGCAAATGAATCTGCTCTATTGTTGCCTGAATTTCCTCACTTCTCTGCTTCTTTATTTGTAGCATTCTACCATTTTAAGAAGCAGTTCCTCTTAGGACTTAGAAAAGTTATGGGAAGCTTGCACACATTAGTGATTGAATGTGTTAAATATCAGCTACAATTAATGATACATGGCCATTTATGCATATCTATTCTACACCATCAACAAGTGTGTGAAACTCACCCTGCATTGTCTACACAATGAATAATATCACACTATAGAAAAAACTATGTGGTTAGGTTAACGAAGATCCACCCATCCTTCAAAGACCAGTGCATCACAATCATCGATATCCCCTAGATATTGGAGGATATCTTATTGATGACTCCTTCACACCATATAATTATGTGCACTAAACATCTCATTAACCTTCTTAGCTCTTCCATGAATCCACCTGACCACTTAGCTATCACTCTAAATATGTTTTATGCTAGTGCCTTAGAGAGGCTTGTTAATGCTTGAAACTTGAAGAGTTTGAAAGTCAACTAGGGAGAGTACATTGTCACCTCATACAATCCCTCTGCACTTTGGGTTAGTGCATTCTAACCTAAGGTGGGAAGCACTTGTCATCAGATGGAGAGAGGGGGTCCTCCTCTAAAGTTGAAATGGAAGCTCGCCTACCATTTGAGGTCAAAGGAAAGAATCTGTGTATAGAAAACTAGTTGGAAGATATGGATCTAGCCTAGAAAAAGTCTCTTTTTTTATAAGAGGTGACCCACTGTCGAGGGTCAATGGAGGGGGGGGTTTATTTTGGTCTTGTTACCCCCTCTCGTCTAGGGGTAACTAAAGGAGATCATTCCCCATTATCTGCATTTTAGATAGTGATCCTAGAGATGATGATCAACACTCTCCACAAACAACAGGCCCTCAAATGCCTCCCCCCTCACCGTTTCTCAACTCATTCACTTGATCAACAGAGAATCTAGGGTGTAACATACATGAGGTATGTTACACCGATCAACCACCATTTCTCAGCTCATTCACTTGATCAACATGAGGCCCTCAGATGCCTCCCCCCTCACTGCAGAGAATCTAGGGTGTAACATACCTCATGTGTGTTGGACAACCATCATCGGGCCAAGGTCACACCACTGACAAAGTCTCAGGCTGATCTGTGAAGAGACGGTCCTTCAAATGAACAATCCTCTATTTGACTTGCGCCCTCCTGGATGACTGAAACCCCAGATAATTCAGCCCTCCTCCTACTTGGCATCAATAGCAAGCAAAACACTCTAGAAACATAGATCTGATGTCTAGGAACAAGATAGGATAGATACCTAGCTGAAGAATGAAGCTTGGAACCCTCTCATGAGTAGATCCACTTCACAGTTGCGCCCTCCTCCTGGGAAAATCGTCCCACTCTCAATCTAAATCAAATCTCCACCAAAATACCTCCCGAAGGGACCAAGAATGGCGCTATGGCCTGTAATGTTCCCAAGCCAAAAAAAATTCGCTTGGAACACTAACTGACCACTGATTTGTTTGTTTGTGTATGTTTATTTGTAGGTTGGCCTCTTAAGTTTCGGCCTTAGGGTTTATAGTTCAGTTATTTGAGTTTATATCTGAAGACAAGCAATGAAGATACCAGGTAACACAAGATATGGAAAACCAACAGCAAGATCTGACCTTTATTGATGTAAATAGAAAGAACATGATACAAGAAGGATGCAGATCTGGAATAATCCTCAGATAGCTCCAACAAATAAAATAAGAGATGCTACAAAATGCTCCGGCAAGAAGATGCAAGCCCCCAAGGATGGATATACAATAAAGATCAATACAAGATAGATTTAGGGTCAAGTCCAAACCCCGCTGGCTACAGATATGCTCCAATGGATGGCTGTGAAGACCTAATATTTTGGCCTAGCTGAAGAAGATCTCCAAATAACACCAAACTCCACCAAATGATAGATCAAGATAAGTAGAATCCCTCTCTAAAGTCTCAACCCCTGATGCCAAGATCGACTCCTCCAAACTGATGAATCCTCAAGCAAGTCTGCGCCCTCTTGAAGATTGTCAAACTCAATATTTCGGCCCTGATGAAGGAGGCCTCCAAATACCCTCGAATTCTCTAGAAAGATAGATCGGGCCACCACAAGCTACTAGGAGAAGTCTCAGAGTCAGATTTGAGGTGTAACCCCTCCAAACTGAGCAGATATGAATCACAGTTGTGCCCTCCTCTAAAAAATGTGCCAAAGCTCCATATAATAATATAGCAAGAGTAACCCTCTCAAAACACACCAGATCTGATGATCAAGGCCCTGTAAGAAATACCCAGGTCCTAGAATGTCAATAAGCCATGTCAATAACCTGGATCAAACTCCTCTCCAAGAAATGATGTGCCCCCTGCTGGAAAACCCTCAATGGTACGACCTACTTCTCTCCTGGATGGATGATGGTACCTGTGACTACTGTAGAATTGTGTGGGTGGAGTATTTCATCCCCAAGACCAAG
Organism: Picea engelmannii; assembly: GCA_009831015.1. Classification (NCBI taxonomy): domain Eukaryota; kingdom Viridiplantae; phylum Streptophyta; class Pinopsida; order Pinales; family Pinaceae; genus Picea; species Picea engelmannii. The sequence continues at coordinate 65,763 of ML783078.1, read as the reverse complement.
ATTGGAACAAGATGGGTGGAATATTTCACTACCCAGTTATTCTCTAGGGTTTGTATTCTCAAAACCCTCAAAACTGTGTGCTCAAGACCCCAATAGCAAAATGCATAACAATCCAAGATGAATGAGAGGTGCACCCTAGGCTTCTCTTTATACTTCCTTCTAATCTCCTATTGAGTTAATTTAACCCTTAGGTTCATCTCCTAACTCAACCTCAAGCGCTCTAATCTCCCAGTGAGTTACTTTTTACTTTTTCAAGTCAACTTTAAAATATAACATTAGGTTTAGCTGACTTTTCCCCAAACTGCATGAGACTATAGTTTAGTGGGGATGACTAGACTATTGAGTCTCTCCAACCCTCTTCATCAAGAGGTGGGGGACATTACAGTCTCCCTTGCTAGAAATTGCTTGCCCACAAGAAATTCTGAGCCTATCTCCTGTAACACCTATTCAGTCTCCCATGTGGCATCCTTAATAGGCAAATCCTTCCACTTGGCTAAGTATTCCTTAATGCTTCTCCTCCGAAGTTTCTTCTCCCAAACCTCCAGTATTTCCTCCGAAATTAGTACCAACTGTCCCTCTTCATCTAAGGGTGGCAGTACCTCAAGTGGTGTGATGTGTTGGCCAATGGCCCTCTTCAAGCATGACACATGGAAGACGTTGTGAATTCTACTGCCCGGTGGAAGATCAAGCTCATAAGCCATGACCCCTACCCTCCTCCTGACCATGTAGGGTCATGTTATCGCACAGTTTGTAGCTAGGTCAAGTGGCTATTAAGTAGAAGGCCAAACTGGCATAACATGAACCTATCCCACCCAATGTCACCATGATGGGGAAGTTCTTTATCTTTAGGGAGGTTAGGCCCAGGGGAGACATCCCCGATAATCTGGAGTTTTGAAGAGGCTAAGGTTTAAAGGTCAAAGTAAAGGTCCCTCTTCACAGGTCACCACCTAGAACAGATAGTCAGGCTAAACAGCCAATAATGAAGTGTAGGTCCAAATGAGAACACCTGCCCGGAACAAAGAAACAACAAACTAATATATGCAGGCTATAATTCAATGGGTTAGTACTTCATGTAACTATATGATATCAATATATAAGCAATTGCAACAATAAATATTGACGAAGTCAATGTTTATTAATATAGCAATGAAATAATACTACTTCACCAATAAATGTCAAGATGATGTAGTAATCAATGTATCAAATCAATCCTTATTCAACAAATGCATCAAACCATCATCCAATTGCTCAATATATAAAGAATGTTGCGTCAAGATGAAATAACCAAGTGTGGCGTCAGCCTTTTAGGGTTAGTAGTTAGTTAGGGTTTCAATTTATAAAGGTTTTGAGAGTTGTTTCAATCACTTTCACTTCAACGTTGGAGTTYTGAGATCAGTGCCTAAGGGTAAATGGAGTCAAGTTAAGGGAGGACGCAAAGGTTGAGGGAAAAGGCTAAGGACTAGAGGGAAGGRTTATGGAGTGCTGCTATAGCAGRGCCCCAGAAGCAAAACCCTAGGGGAAATAGGCTCACTCCARTGTTGCTAAAGCAAGGCCTCGTGCTCTTTCCTCTTTCCTTAGGTTTAACTTGGAAAAATGGTTAGCATAAAAAATAAATCAAGACACGAGAGTGTGACAAGGGGGAGTGTTGCTAAATCAAGGCCCTATCACCAAACCCTAGAAGCAGGATGGCCCAAGGTGTAGATAACCTAGGCCTGGGACGTCTCCTCCTTCTTGACTTTTAAAGGGTACGACTAGCTTAGGGGAAGAGAGAAATGAGAGTGTAGCTATGGCTAGGATCTTCCTTTCTCCTTCAATGGATGAAAATTTCTCTTTTAGGGGACATGAGATAACAACCTACGTGTGTGTTTATCCCCTAGGGTTTTAAATCAGCAAAGTTTATAAATAAATGCAAGAATATAAGACTACAACCATTCAATTAAGAAGTTTTGCAAAAACAAAAATTACATATCACCATGAAATAGCATTGCAAACCCTAGTTGTAAACTTTCCTTCAAGAGAAATGCCAAAAATGCCAAGAAAAACCTTCCTTCAACAAGTGTGCCTCACTCCAAGAGAACAAATACCCAACTAGGGCGCAAAAATCAGATCTCAATAGGAGAGTGAGTGATGTGTTTTGTCAAAATGAGGATAAAACTCCTCAATATATACTGTGTCAATGACCTTTAATTAATTTAGGTCATTAAAAATAGTCGAGAAGGCTACAAACCAAAATCATATTGTTTTTACATTAAATTGTCAAATTAAAACCCTAACTAAGCAAAAGCAAAACGTCAAGCCCTACTGAGGGAGACGTTATCCCCTTTTAGGGAAAATGCAGCACCAAATGACAAAACATTATCCCTCTTTGGGCCTCCCAATCATGCCACACGTGCCAGCTTCCCTGTCAAACTGTCACACGATCAAGGTGAGATCAATGGATCCTAGGTGACATCCTAGGCCATCCAAGGAAAACGTTCCACTGGAAGTGGGTTAACCCCCCTAGGTCGGGTTCAGTCAAAGTGCCCCTGATGGAACGTCCTCTTCTTCTCTGGTGCAAAACCTCAATCAAGAATTGTCTCATCTCTACCTCTCTGACAGGGTCTCAACAACCATCTGATGGGCTCTTCAGCCCCATGGAGGTCTGAACTAATCATCTCCCCATGTCTATCGATCCAAATGGTACCTGTCCATCGGGCATGGTCCTGCACATCAAAACTACGCCCTCCATGGGCTCATTAGTCACAGGGATCATAGCAATGTCAATCAMATTTCATCATTAATATTATCAAACATATGCATAAAAACCCTGATACATCATTCAATAGCTCCAAGACATTACAAAAACCTACAATACAAGGTCGAGAAAAAGGACAAGACACCCTATTGGGCTAGTATCCATAAKGAAAGGAAAGTTTCCAAGGGTTTTCATCCAAGCCATGTAAATGAGGTGATGTGGCTGAGGGATGTCCAGACATACRGAAGAGTGAGAGCCAGGGATGCATGATATTACCTATGAATGCCTTTGTAGAAGGCGAGTTGTACCCGTCATGGATGCAAATTCTTCCAAGCCCTTTCTTGTCTTTATTCTTTTCTTTATTTTATTTTTCTTCTTCTTTTTCTTTTTATTCAAGGACTAACCAGAGGACATTGCCTTGGCATGGTGACCAGAGCTGACAGTGTTACCCACAAGTACTTTCACAGAGATGATAAGGTTGGCTCGTGATGAGACCCCCTTTCCCTTGGCCATGCAACCAAAGGTCACTGCCCTGCTGTGGTAACCAGATGATGGCAATGTCATGATGTTAGGTACCCATGAACATAATAGGTTGGCTCATGATAATACCTCCTATCCTCTTGACTAGGTATTGTTTGTTATTTTGTCGGGTCCCTCTTGTTTCTTGCTGAGAGGCTTTTTATTTCCTTCTCGGGGATCCATGGGTGAAGCATCTCGTGGTTTTATTTCTAGGCTTTTATTTTTTACCCGCTTCTTTTACCTTCTGGGCCTTTAGCCCCTTCTTCCCACGAGGTAAGGTGCAACCCTACAAACAGTTCAACCTAATTCCCAGACAAGGGGAAAGGGATAGATGAGCGGGAGATAAGATGGAAAAGTGGTGGTATGATGGGAGCAGACGATGGCTCTTCAGAAATCCCCCAGTGGCAAACACAAACCTATGGGTACAGGCTTGCTAGGGCACCCAATCAATCTCGCCAAACATGGTCAAGTGGGACAATCTAAGATCCAAGCAGTTGTCAGAGATAAAAGGAATTAGATGCATACATTTAAAGGTTATAATGATCAAAAGTGACACATACCATGATACCCGGACCAATTACCTCATGGAGCAAGAGATTTCTCCAATAGCAGTCCAAGCCAAAGGTGATGGATGTTGTTGCTGCTGAAAAGACGAGTCTAATGAAAGAAGAAAAGAATGGGCCCTCCAGGGCCATGCTCAGGTCAATCCTTCTCTCAGTACTCCATCTCTAGGACCTGTGGGCCTCGAGACATGATCTCTTGGTTATACCTAAAAATCAGGGATAACATCTGGCTCCAACTTGGGGACATGTGCTCACCGTAGAGCGCATGAGAACCTCAACATCTTTGGCATAACCTGCAGACCTGCTCAAACTCGATAGGGGCATCAGTAAAAAAAATGGGGTGGTAATGCCACCCCAACATACAGAGATATACATATATGCATTGAAAGTAAAACAATCAATAATGCAAGTCTAAAAGAAAACTAACATGAAATGCAAATGGTATAATACACGAAAATGCCTACCTACCTACACTTACCTGTGAGAATCAGGTTCCTGGTGGGTGATAATGCTTGATATGCAAAGCGTTCATTGGGAGCTTCAGGACTTATCCCTCCATGGTCTCTAAGTTAAAAGAGTTTGCACCTGCACAACTCATGATTTTATAAGGTCCTCCCCACAGACTGTCGAACTATTTGTGCATACCCGGTTTTTCTTTTCTCTTATCCCATAGTAGTACGAGATCTCCTTTAGTGAAGTTTCTTTCCTTGGCTTTATGGTCAAAAGTGTTATTTATCTTCTCTTGATTTCTTTCCATTTGACCAAAAGCACTCCTCCTTGTCTCGTCGAGTTCTATTAGATGATTGATCCTTCCTTGGATTGCTTCTGCATCTATAGTGTACTATTGAGCGAAACGGAGGATAGGAATTTGGAGGTTCATAGGAAGTTTTGCTTCTATCCCATATACCAGCTCAAAACGAGTTTTTCCCGTGGAAGTTTTTGTTGTTATTCGGTCTGCCCATACTACATATTTTATTTTACTATCCCAAGACCTTTTATTCCCCCCCACAACCTTCTTCAGAATATTCATGAGGTTCTTATTGGTTGATTCTGCTAATCTGTTTCCTTGTGGGTAATAATTGGAGGAATGGAATAGGAAAATACCATATTTGAAACAAAATTCTACCAGAGCATATGAACTAAAATATTTGGCATTGTCTGTAGTGATCTTGTAAGGGGCACCGAACCTAGTTATGATTCGATCTTCCAAAAAATTCATGACCACTTCCTCGGTGGCCCTCTTTGTAGGAATAAATTCGACCCATCTAGTGAAATAGTTTGTGGCTATTAGGATCCTATTGGTAACCATTACTTGAATTATCTTTAAACTCACCAACAAAGTCCAAACCCCATTGTTGAAAAGGTGCTTCTACCACTATAGGTTTCATGGGTTGTGATGGGAGTTTTGGTTTGTCGGGGAAGTACTGGCAAGGTTGGCAAGATCGGATGTGCTAGTGGGTGTCAGAAAAAAGTGTCGGACAGTAGTAGCCGGTCCTCAAGATCTTGTGGGTAGTAGTACGAGATGCAAAGTGTCCACCAAAGTATCCAGAATGTAATTCTTCCAACAATTTCTTCGCATCTTCTTTTTTCACACACCTGAGTATAACCCCATCAGGATTTCTCCATCCAAGTCCATATTCAGTCAGGCAGTATCTCATAGCTTTTAATCTCAAAGCCCTTCTTTTATAGTCTACTAGGTGATCAAGGCAAGACAAGTTCTTTAGGTAGTAGATGATATCGGAATACCATTCATCATGTTCTAAGTCGTTGATCATCACGTTTATTTGCTTACTCTCACCCATCTGTATGGATTCTTGGTTGCTCTCGATCAACATTTGGGCTAAACCTTGTCCCTTTATTATTTTGGTAGGTTTTATTTCTAAGTTGTACTCCTGGATCTTGGAAACCCACTTTCCTCTAGTACCCATGCAATCTTGTTGTGATAAAACATCCTTTACGACTGGGTATGGGACATAAGCCTTGATTTTATTGTAACCGATGTAGTTCCTAAAGTGTTTAAGAGATTTGAACAAAGAATAAGCTTGTTTCTCGGTGATGGAGTAATTCAATTCAAAATCCCTCGGGACCTTGCTCATAAAAGCTACGGGGTGTTCATAATCATCAACATCCTTTTGCATAAGAACACCCACGATAGTATCTTGGGACGCAAACGATAATATTATGAAGTCTCGTGAGAAATCAGGGTTGATCAATACAGGAACTTGGGAGATAGCATCTTTGATATCTTCAAAGGACTTGTTGGTCTTATCACCCCATTTGAAGGAAACATCCTTTTTTAGTAGAGCACTCAAAGGATTTATCCTTTCAACAAAGTTTGGTACGAATCTATGAATGAAGTTGATTTTTTCGAGAAAGGATTGAAAAGATTTCTTGTTGGCCAGGGGGCGGGCATATTTTATTGATTGGACTCTCTCTGGATCAATGCAAACTCCTCCTTGTGAGGCCATGTGTCCTAACAACTTTCCTTCATCAATCCCGAAAATAGATTTCTTAGGATTGAGCAAGATACCATACTTTCTGCATCTTTCAAAAACAATCCTGAGGTGTGAGAGATGGTCTTTCCTATCTTTGGAGACTATTGTAAGGTCATCTTGGTATATCTCTATGATCTTTTGTATAAGGTCTCTGAAGGAAAAATCCATTGCTCTTTGAAAAGTAACGCTAGCATTCATAAGACCAAACGACATCCTTAAGTACATAAAAGTTCCCCAAGGCATAGTAAACGCGGTTTTAAGTTGGTCCTCTCTTTTGAGCAAAACTTGGTTGTATCCTGAGAATCCATCTAGCATAGACATCATCCCTGCCCCTGTAACTCGCTGAAGTAAATGTTCCATGTTTGGGAGAGGGTAATTATCCTTTAAAGATAATTGGTTGAGGTTGTGGAAGTCGACACATAAGCGTATGTCACCGTTCTTTTTTCGAACAACTACCAAATTCGACATCCATGAAGAATATTTAATATGGTCTATGATACCTGCATCAACCATTTTCTGGAGCTCCTTCTGTATCTGACCCACCAATTTTGGGTTAATATGCCTCAGTTTTTGTCGGAAGGGTTTGGCCCCTTCTACCAAAGGTATGGCGTGTTGGATGACATCACCTCTATAGGATTTCAAATAATCATAGTTCCAAGCAAAGGTATATCTGAATTCTCTGATGAGCGCCGGTATCTCCTTCCTTTATTTTTCAGCAGTGCCCTTTCCTATCCTAACCATCCTTGGATCCAAATCTATGCCGATATTGAACTCCAAAGATTCTTCAACTTGTTTGTTGAGTCTTTTACCTTTGAAAACATCATGTCTATCAAAAAGGTTTTCTAGGGGAACACAAATTTTTGGCAAGGTATTGCTTTGTAGGTTAACGACTTCTAAGTTCATGGAATCGGCTAGGAAAGCAATTTGTGAATCGGTGAACTCCTTGTTGTTCTCCATGAACCTGATTATTTGATCATCATCTTTGAAAACTTGCCAATATTCCAAATTATCGGGAACAGAAGGCCTAAAAAGAACCTCCATCTTGCATAAGTCGTGAAGAGGTCCCTCACATGGTTGTAGGGTAGAAGCAGAGATAGCTAAAGCATCTGCCACGTGGTTTTCTTCTTGAGGGACGACTTCAAGTGATGATGCTTTGAAGGATTTTGAGAGGGATTGAGCCATGTCTCGGTACTTCTTCAACCTCTCATTCCTGGTGGCGAATCTCATCATAACTTGTGATACAATGAGATCTGAGTCTCCCTTTACCTCTAGGATTGTGACACCCTTGTCAATTGCTAGATTGAGACCTAGGACTAAGGCCTCATATTCGGCAATGTTGTTGGTGCAATGGAATTCCAACCTGTATGAATGGTAAAAGACTTCACCAAAAGGGGTTGTCAAAACTACTCCAACGCTTGATCCAGAGTTTGAATGGGATCCATCGAACTCTAAAGTCCAGATTCCTTCAGTTTCTTCAACATTGTCCAGATCCAACTTTTCTTCTTGGATAGACCAATTGTTGAGGTCATTGTCGATGCACAAGAGTTGGTTACTTGGTTCATCAGATGTTTCAACTTGGGAGCCAACGAGGGGTTCATTGTAGATGGTGGAGAATCCTCCTTCGGGATGAGGGATAGTTTCCTTGGCTTGTTGTCCATCAAAACTCCCATTTAAGTTCTCTACTAGGCCTTTGTGAAGGATAATACCTAAATTACTTACAACATTTATGACAACCACATCTATCAAGAAAGGAGCACTAGGGTAGGAATCAAAGGCCACCTCGAGGTTTTTAATGACCCATTTTGCAAATTCATTTCCGGTATTTATTTGCTAGAGACTAAGTCCTAATTGACACATAACCTCTTCCGTCATCATGTTGTTCGTGGCATTTGGGTGCAGGAGACAGTTTCGGAGGAGGGAGTCCTTGATTTGGAGAGTGACATAGAAAGGTGTGAACTCACTTATTTTAGAGGGAGGGTGTCCCACTTGGTGGATAAAGAGAGGAAAATATTCCAAAGGATTACGCATAACAATTTCAGGTGGAAAAATTTCAATCTTGTCGTCAGGAGGTCCCTTTTTTAAAGGGGGTTCCGGAGAAGGGGTATTGCTTTCATGGGAAAGGATCCATTTTCTTTTAGCGAGAGGAAGTTCCACTTGGAGGACTTTTGGGGGCTCAGGTTCCATGACAAGCTCATTTACAAGGCCGCATAAGCTATCATCTCATGAAAGGTGTACCTGATGGATGTAATCTTCAAACTCGAGATTTCTCTCGATTTGAAAAGATAAGTCTTGTGCCTCATCCAAAGTTGCAAGTGACCGGTCCTTGAGCTTGAACTGTAAGGTTCCCTCCAAGGAGTACAAATAGTGATCGAGGATAGCTTGTTTTGAACCTACTTTTGATCAGACCCTTTTGAGGAGGAGGTTGAATCTATCGCTGAAATCCCTAACACTTTCACAGGATCCTTTACAAATGCTAATGTATTGGGAAAAGGAATCTTGTGGGTGCTCATTACTGCACCATCTTATCTTAAAGGCTTTGTGTATTTCTTTGGGGTTTTTTATGCTTCCTTTTGGACAGCCATCAATCCAAAGCTTAACATCTTCTATAAGGGAACTTGCAAAAAGTCTCATAAAGACATCAGGGTACTCCTGACCGGCCAAATGAAAATCAAAACTGTCACAGAAATGGGTCCAATGTGAGTTACCAGGAACAACCTTTCCTGAAAAAAGAGGTAGCCAAGAATTTGCATCCTCGAGCAAATCGTGCAACCCTCCCTGGATGTTACTTAGGTCGAAACAGTTGAAAGTATTTGGGTGAGACCACTTGTGTGGATTAAGTGGGGGTGGATAGCTTGCTAAGATGACAATAGCCATAGTAGAGGGGTTTGAGTATTGGCGTCTGCTACGGGTTGTCATTGGTGGAGTCGCTAGATAATTTTCTTGAAATTATCAAAGAAAAAGGAGAAAAACACCCTGGTGGAGTCGCCAGGTAAGCTTGTAAGAAAAGGTCTCTGAGGCAAGGCTTACCAAAGATTTGTTGTTTGAGGAGAAATGACTCAGTGTTCCCCAACAACGACGCCAAAATGTTATCGCACAGTTTGTAGCTAGGTCAAGTGGCTATTAAGTAGAAGGCCAAACTGGCATAATAGGAACCTATCCCACCCAATGTCACCACAATGGGGAGGTTCTTTCTCTTTAGGGAGGTTAGGCCCAAGGGAGACGTCCCCAGTAACCAGGAGTTTTGAAGAGGCTAAGGTTTAAAGGTCAAAGTAAAGGTCCCTCTTCACAGGTCACCACCTAGAACAAATAGTTGGGCTAAACAGCCAATAATGAAGTGTAGGCCCAAATGAGAACACCTGCCTGGAACAAAGCAACAACAAACTAATATATGCAGGATATAATTCAATGGGTTAGTACTTCATGTAACTATCTGATATCAATATATAAGAAATTGCAACAATAAATATTGACTAAGTCAATGTTTGTTAATATAGTAATGAAATAATACTACTTCACCAATAAATGTCAAGATGATGTAGTAATCAATGTATCAAATCAATCCTTATTCAACAAATGCATCAAACCATCATCCAATTGCTCAATATATAAAGAATGTTGCATCAAGATGAAATAACCAAGTGTGGCGTCAKCCTTTTAGGGTTAGTAGTTAGTTAGGGTTTCAATTTATAAAGGTTTTGAGAGTTGTTTCAATCACTTTCACTTCAACGTTGGAGTTYTGAGATCAGTGCCTAAGGGTAAATGGAGTCAAGTTAAGGGAGGACGCAAAGGTTGAGGGAAAAGGCTAAGGACTAGAGGGAAGGGTTCTAGAGTGCTTCTATGGCAGGGCCCCAGAAGCAAAACCCTAGGGGAAATAGGCTCACTCYRRTGTTKCTAAAGCAAGGCCYTGTGCTCTTTCCTCCTTCCTTAGGTTTAACTTGGAAAAATGACTAGCATAAAAGATAAATCAAGACACAAAAGTGTGACGAGGGGGAGTGTTGCTAAAGCAAGGCCCTATCACCAAACCCTAGATGCAAGACGACCCTAGGTGCAGATAACCTAGGCCTGGGTTGTCTCCTCCTTCTTGACTTTTAAAGGGTAAGGCTAGCTTAGGGGAAGAGAGAAATGAGAGTGTATCTATGGCTAGGCTCTTCCTTTATCCTTCAATGGCTGAAAATTTCTCTTTTAGGGGACATGAGATAACAACCTACTTGTGTGTTTATCCCCTAGGGTTTTAAATCAACAAAGTTTATAAATAAATGCAAGAATATAAGACTACAACCATTCAATTAAGAAGTTTTGCAAAAAAAAAATTACATATCATCATGAAATAGCATTGCAAACCCTAGTTGTAAACCTTCCTTCAAGAGAAATGCCAAAAATGCCAAGAAAAACCTTCCTTCAACAAGTGTGCCTCACTCCAAGAGAACAAATACCCAACTAGGGCGCAAAAATCAGATCTCACTAGGAGAGTGAGTAATGTGTTTTGTCAAAATGAGGATAAAACTCCTCAATATACATTGTGTCAATGACCTTTAATTAATTTAGGTCATTAAAAATAGCCAACAAGGCTACAAACCAAAATCATATTTTTTTTACATTAAATTTTCAAATTAAAACCCTAACTGAGCAAAAG
>ML783078.1:16255-46710 GCA_009831015.1 Picea engelmannii | reverse complement strand
AATCATCATCAGATGCACATAACAAAGCAGTGCACAATCAAATTTGCAATTTCATCTAAGTATGTGGACGAAGTAACTTGTGATGTTGTGTCGTTAAGAGAATGTGGAATGGTCTTAGGTAGCCCATATTTATATGATCGTAAAGCAGTCTTCTACAGGACAAAGAATCAATATCAATTCACTAAAGCAGGTCATGATTATGTGGTTCATGCTCATCGTGTTAAAGCAAATAAAACACTTCAAACAATGGAACAATTAACGAAGGCAATGCAAGTAAGCAACAAACCAATAATTGTTTCAAATGAAGTAATTGATCTTAAGAAAGAACAAGATATGGTTGTTGAATGGAAAATCCATCATAAGTTGCTTCAAGATAAGCTCATGTCATGCAGATATTTCAAGTATATCAGTTCATTTGCAGTCGTCTTTTTGATGTTGTCATTAGCAATGTTTTCTACATGGATGATAGTGGCTTCAGTAAGATGTAACAGGGTTCAAATGGCTAACAATATACTGTCAGTTGTCATGATTATGTTATAGTTGATCTTGATGAGACAGGTGCACAGGACAGAGTTCAGAGACAGAGAGCAAGTCGGGTGGCGTATCCCGAGCTTGTTGACTGGTTAGTAACCTTTTGGGGACCAAAAGGTCTTTTTGTGGGGAGGTGTGATCCGAAATCGGATCCAGAAGCCTGATAGGGCTTGAAAAATGCTCAAAAATGAAAGTGCTCGTAATGCGAAGAAACCTGTGCCATTGCGTCCATCTCATCTTCCTGATTCTGGTGGTATATTTACTTTGTCAAACGGTCTCCGTATGGAGAAGATATCGCGTTCTGTCCAAAAGGCCAAACAGGAAAAAAAATGGATGACTGTACAGTCCGTACAGTCCACGTGTCATGTTGACTGTGCAGACCGTACGGTCCGCATAGGTGACGTGGCAGCTCCAGCAGTTGACACGTGGAAATCCTAGAATGTGACACGTGGCAGCACCAGGAGGCAACACGTGTCAGGCAAATTTGGGCGTACGGGAGTACAGTTGGACCTATCCCGAGGTGACACATGTCACCACTGAAAGGGTGACACACAGCATGGATGACGTCAGCAGCTGACGTGGCAGGCTGACAGGGAAGACACGCAGACTGACAGGTGGAAGTACGGCAGGTTGACATGCCAGTACGGCTTCCGACAAGTGGCAAGCATGTGGGCCAATCAGCGTTTGACAAGTGTCAGGTTGTGGTTGATTGTTAAGGTGCCACGTGGCCCAGTCATGGGCTGCCACGTGGCACCCCGTGAATGGTTGTTGGTTATATGTAAAATTGGTATGGCATGGTCGGGGGTCGAACCCATGACCTCCCGGTGGGCAACAGACTGGCAAGGCTGGGCTAGCCAGCCTACCCTCGGGTGGTTCTTATTATACCAACGACATAAAATGTATTTGTTTTTGTTTAATGGTTAAGCGGCGGGGGAAAAGGGCCGGGGCTTAGCCCCAGCCCTCGACCTACCATATAACCACATCACGACAGAACCGGGAGCGCGACATCACATGCGGGTGGTTATGGTTAGGAATAGCCCTGGTTTCCAGGTGGCCCCATACGACCCGGGGTCGTTACCAAGTATATAGCGCGGGAGGTTGCAATTCATGGCCCGTGGTCCTATGTGAATGCCACAAGACCGGGAGTAGGAGCGCCAAAGGGGGGCCAGCACATGAGCGCTCGGCCACATGGCCCCCCATACGACCATGCCGGAGAGTGTGCGTGCCAATGAAGGGGGCTAGCGCCCAATAAACTTTATAAAGTGGGTTTTTATAACAGAGTTTGGTTTTTTTATTATTATTGTGCCTACTTTTAGCTGATTCTCTCCATTTTTGGGGGATATTGGGTATTTTTGGAGGCCAAATTCTTGGAGGAAGTTAGAGATGAGAAACCAACTTCAAGGCTATATAAACCAGGCCTGTTTGAGGCCATGAGAGAGAAGTCATATCTGAGTTATGCTGAATAAAAGCCAAGCCAAAGCCATTTTGATGCAGAGAAGCTTTTGAGAAGGAGACGCTGTCGGATCATTTCTGGGAGCTCCGGACGTCCGTTTTGCGTGTCGTTTTCTTTGCAGGGTTCTTGAGATCTTGAAGAACATGACCAGATCAGTCTTGTAGCCATTTGGCATTGCAACGATGTAATTTTGATATTTTGAACAGAAATAAAGAAGCCTCCCCCACAGAGACAAAGGCCCGGAGACGTAGGCAAAGTTTTGCCGAACTCCGTTATCAATCTGCGTGTTATGGTTTGTTGTTTATTCTTTCATTTCAGATCTGCAAATGTGTATATGGCTGTTATAATTCCTATTCTTTTCTCATTCTTTCACTAAGTTTTCCCAAATGGTTAATTAATGCATGAAAAAATTAAAACTCAACCATAGTCATTTAAAAGATCCTACGGATCACATAAACTGATGGCCTCCTAGATAATGCATTTGCAACTACATTATTCTTCCCTTTGACAAATTGAATGTCAAATTCATAGGCCTGTATCTTGTTGACCCACTTCTGCTACCTCTCATTTACGTCCTTATGTTCCAAGAAGTACTTAAGGCTGTTGTGATTTGATTTCACTACAAATCTTGCCCCTACCAAGTATTGCCTGAATTTGGCCAAGGCGTGCATGATAGCCAGCATCTCTTTATCGTAGATGGTGTAAAGAAGCTCAGGGCCCCTCAATTTTTGTCTCTCATAGGCAAGGGGATTTCTATTCTACATAAGTACGACTCCAATTCCCTCTCCAGAGGCATCACACTCCAGTGTGAAGGGTTGGCCGAAATCTGGCAAGGCCAACATTGGGCATGTGTTCATTGCTTTTTCTATCTTGTCAAATGTAGATTGTGCTTCTTCACTCCACCTGAAAGCTCCTTTCTTAGTCAAATCGGTCAAGGGTGCCCAAAGTTGTGAGAAACCCTTGATGAATCTCCTGTAATAACTGCAAATACCAAGAAATCCCCTCAACTCTATAAGATTTTTAGGTGTGGGCCAATCAACTATCGCTTGGATCTTTTCTTGATGTACCTATACCCCTTTAACTCCAACGATGTGCCCCAAGTAGAGGACCTATGTCATCCCAAATTCACATTTGGACTCCTTGGCATACAAGGATTGGTCCTCCATGACAGTTAAGATCTGTTCCACATGTTGAAGATGTTCCTCCCAAGTCAATGTACCTGTTACAAGGCATGGTGCTTCCTCCTACTACCTCCACCTTGAATCCCTCAAACTTAAATGTGGGTATGTGCCTCCTCTGTAGAAATCTTGAATCAATGAAATTGTGCAAAGCACCCCCATCAATGAGCACCAAAAATTTATGCCCCTGTAATACCCCTCTCATTAGGAAGGTGTTGAACTTGGGTACCCCACTGATGGATACCAACATAGCCTTCTCCTCTGCTGCATTGTCATGACCTGTAGCCTCCTCTTCTACAATTTTGGTGGGTGTATGCCTCTATGTTCTGGATGTGGCTGAAATCCTCATCTTCCTCATTATCATATGTCACCTCAATATAATGAGCCTTTCCATGGCCCATACACTTGTGGGATGGGTCCCATGGTTCTTTTCATGTGTAGCATAGCTGATTTCTTCTCAATTATATTCAAGTGTTCTCATCCATCCTACCTCTTCCCCTGTCAAACCCCCTTGGGTCCCTTCCTCCTGGATTCATTGGAGGTCTTTGTTCTCTTCCTCTAGTGTTTAGGGGTGGTCTAGGCATAAACATAGTCTTTTTTGTTGGGCCTAGATATCTAATCCTCCATATGGCATCCTGCAAGTTGGTAGGCTTGAAGTCCTTAACCCATCCCTTCAAGGGTTCCATCAATCCTTCTGTAAACAACATCATGAGCCTTGATTGAGATACATCATGTCCCATGATTCCTAATATCCGATGATCCTGTCTACCATGAAAATCCTCTATGTATATCTTTGATGATCCTGTCTGCCTGAGTTGGGTAAGTTCCCTAAAAGGTAGCTTTGGATCCCCCTGGTCAAACCTTTCAATAAGTTTTTGTGTGAACTCTGTGTAGGCCACTATCTGATTATGGCCAAGTGTAGTCAACCCATGGTACCACCATTCATGAGCTTTTCCCTACAAGTACATGGTGGAAAAATTGATGGCATCCATCTCTCTCATGGGGTTGAGATGTAGGTAAGTATCAAGTTTCTGCACCCATGTCTGTGCAGTCGTCTTCATTGAGCCATCAAAGTATGGGATCTCCATTTTCCCAGCCCTATGCTCTAGCTCATAATTGTTCCTATGGTACGGCATGGGATTTCTTATGAATTTCAATCCACAAAACTAATCCAATGTGATTTGTCTTTGAATTGGTGGGCTTAGTGAGTTGTACTCCCTGACATATTGATCAAACTGATCCTCAAACTCATATGGGTGGTTGGGCTGTGACTGTTCATCTACGAATGAAAGAAAGTATGATCTAGGAGTGGTCCTGCTACCTATTTGTCCCTGTGGTGTTCCCCCTCCATGGCTTCCCTCTGAATGATGATAGAGAACATGTTCCTGATGATGTATGTTCCCACCATGCGATCCACTGGTTTCCCTGTTGGCATAAGATTCAGGGCCTTCCCCCTTATGAGTCATATCCATCAAGAGTTGTGATATCAATTGTTGTCTTTCACTTACCTTCCTCAAGATATCTGATATTTCGGCCTATGCCCTACGTGTTGTCTCATGGTTTTCTTCCAGGTGATTTACAAGGTCGCTTTGTGATAGATGTATGGAATGTTGCAAGTCCCTAGCAATCCTTGCTAGTATTTGTGGCTCACTGTCCCAACCTGATCCTTCCATTTCAGCCTCTGCTTCACCTGTATGTTTCCTTATTCTTCCCATATAGATTCCACTAAACTTTTGCATCCGCTAATCCTCATAGGATGGGAGGATCAGAGCTCTGATACCACTGTAATGTTCCCAAGCCAATTTTTTTACTTGGAACACAAACTGACCACTGATTTGTTTGTTTGTGTATGTTTATTTGTAGGTTGGACTCTTAAGTTTCAACCTTAGGATTTATAGTTAAGTTATTTGAGTTTAGATCTGAAGACAAGCAATGAAGATACAAGGTAACACAAGATATGGAAAACCAACAACAAGATCTGACCTTTATTGATGTAAATAACAAGAACCTGATACAAGAAGGATGCAAATCTGGAATAATCCTCAGATAGCTCCAATAGATAAAATAAGAGTTGCGACAAAATTCTTCGGCAAGAATATGAAATCCCCCAAGGCTGGATATACAATAAAGATCAATACAAGACAGATCCAGGGTCAAGTCCAAACCCCCCTGGCTGCAGATACACTCCATTGGATGGCTATGAAGACCTAATATTTCGGCCTAGCTAAAGAAGATCTCCAAATAGCACCAAACTCCACCAAATGATAGATCGGGGCAAGTAGAAGCCCTCTCTAGAGTCTCAACCCCTGATGCCAAGATCTACTCCTCAAAACTGATGAATCCTCGAGCAACATTGTGCCCTCCTGGAGACTGTGAAGATCAATATTTTGGCCTTGATGAAGGAGACCTCCAAATACCCTAAAATTCTCTAGAAAGATAGATCGGGCCACAACAAGCTGCTAGGAGAAGTCTCAGGGTCATATCTGAGGTGTAACCTCTCCAAATTGAGCAGATCTGAATCACAGTTGTGCCCTCCTCTTAAAAATGTGCCAAAGCTCTAGATAATAATATAGCAATAGTAACCCTCAAAAAACACACCAGATTTGATGATCAAGGCCCTGCAAGAAATACCCAGGTGCTAGAATGTCAATAAGCCATGTCAATAACCTGGATCGAACTCCTCTCCAAGGAATGATGTGCCCCCTACTGGAAAACCCTTATTGGTATGGATTTTTGCTCTCCTGGATGGATGATGGTACCTGTGAATATTGTAGAATGGTGTGGGTGGAATATTTCATCCCTGAGACCAAGCTTGGAACAAGATGGGTGGAATCTTTCACCATCGAGTTGTTCTCTAGGGTTTGTATTCTCAAAACCCTCAAAACTGTATGCTCAAGAGCCCAATAGAAAAATGCATAACAATCCAAGATGCCCAAGAGGTGCACCCTAAGTTCTCTAATCTCCCAGTGAGTTACTTTTTACTTTTTCAAGTCAACTTTAAAATATAACATTAGGTTTAGCTGACTTTTCCCCAAATTGCATGAGACTATAGCCTAGTGGGTATGACTAGACTACTGAGTCTCTCCAACCCTCTTCATCAAGAGGTGGGGGACATTACATGGTCTCTACAAAGAAAACCCAAATATTGTAATCTCCAAAAACCATTTTCCTTGGCTAGATCGAACTCCACATATGCACCCTCCTTGTTGGAAACCCTCAATGGTGCGCCCTCTCTCTCTGTACCTGTGGCTGGTGTAGAACTCTTCAAAAGATGAGTATATTTGATGTAGAATGGTGAGGGAGGGATATTTCACTTTCATGACCAATATTGGATCAATATAGGTGGGATTTTTCACCACCAAGTTGATCTCTAGGGTTTGTTAAGTCAAAACCCTCAAAACCCCCAAATACATGGGCTCACTAGCTATAAGCTAGATATAAAAATGATAATCGACATGAATGAGAGAATAGAGGCCCTTGCCTCTCTTGTATCCTTCATTCTCACCTTGTCTCTCCAAAGTGACTTTTACTTTATTAATAATTAATTAATTAATTAATTAAATCACTTTAATTAATTAATTAGCCATTTTACCTTTGAAAAGTACCTTATCTCTCCTTGTGGCTTCCCTGGCCACTGAAAGTCACTTTTCATCATCCTATCTTGTAGTGTTGTTCCTCCCTATTCCAATGAGATATTACACTAAGAGGTTCCTCCAAGTATTATGCCCAATATGACCTCTTTAGTGAATTTAATTAACATATAGCCCAAAATAACTCAAAATCATGGAAATCGTCGGAATGCAATGGAACCAAATCCAAGCTGTGTGGAGTGGATCATAATGATGAAATAATATGAGCTATGCAAGACAGACCCCAAAATTCCCCTCAATAGTCCCTATATTCGTTATTACCTCCATCTGGCTACTCTGGTCATCATAACACTCTATAATATAATGGTGTCCCAAAGTGGGGACATTACTGTCCTCCTTGCTAGGATATTGCTTGTCCTCAAGAAATAACTGAACCCATCCAAATATAATACCCATGTCCCATGTCCACCTATGGGACACAAAGTAGGCCCCATCCAAAGATGAACTATCATGCACTCTGCCCCATGGGTCCCATATCAGGATGTGAACTGCAATACCCTGTGAAGCATGATCCTGAATCATATCAACACTAGGAGTCTTCTGCACATGACACATGGCCTCATCCCGGAATGAGTCCATCCTCCGAATCCATATCAAGACCAACATGGTATCCATCCACTGCACATGTTGTTGCCATAATGAGGTACTGCAAAACCTCCACGAGACACCCTTAAGTGATGTGCTCTCCTCAACACTGAAGTTCACTGGAAAGTCAAAATAACTCTCCCCTGCAAGGGTCCACTTGCCTTTATCAGTCAGTGAAATTCTCAACCTCGCAATCCCCGAGTCCCATGTGAGACTCTGCCAAAGATCACCACGTTGGTGCTGCACTACCCTAACCACGACTATCTTCTCCTTGTATACATACTGGATCCCCCACTCCTGGATCCTCAAGCTGTAATATTTGTGGAAACTGGACCTGATGTCCAGAAGCAGTATATGCCCAACCATCTCCATGCTCGATCATGAGGATCAAAAGGGATAAACTGTCTCTCTCCATGGGACAAGCCCCTGCAAGCCCAATAAAAAACAATCCATAATGAAGTATGTGGCTCTCTACCGCAACCCGGGTCATCGTAAGGTGAAACAACCTACTAAGAAAATGAACTACCGGATCCCATCAAAAAATTGGAATTTTATCACTTCCAATCCCCGCTAACTGCTTCTGTGTCATACTGATCAATGTCAGAAGCCCTGCGTGCTCATCCTCATGAGAATCTATATCTGTGTCACCCTCTGAAATGTCTACTAACCCCTGGCATATGATGCTCACCATCACACACAAAGTCTCAACTGTCTACTGTTAGGATCCTGAAAAATCTCACCACACCTTTTGATCTTTCAAACTTCTCATTTCCAAGTTAAACGACTATTATAATATGCACCAAGACCCTTCTTCCCAAGGTATGAACTATTCATCTTTCTTTTATGCTTTCATTTACTTAGCATGTTTGATTGATAATGATCACATATTTTACCCATGAAATAATTCAACTAATGATCAAAATGATAGAACAACCCACTTCAAGAATCGAGTCATTGTTGTCACAGCTATGCGCAAAGCCTGGAAGTTGTTACATGACTCCTCTGTTACATCTATGCGCCAATCCTGGAAGTTGTTACACACCTGCTATGACAAAAGCCTGTTGATCTGGGAATTTGTTACAATAGACGCCACCAGTTCTGTTGTGATACAACTGTTGCAAAACCTGTTGATTGGAATGTTGGCTCACGATGCTGATGAAGGAGAATTCAAGATTTCGGATTAATGATATCTAATGAACAGCCTGAGAATCGGGGATTCTCAGGACTGCTCTATTTCTGAACACTAATTGACTCTGGCTTTAAATAATAGAGCTTTTGTAATTCAATGTTAGTTAGTCTTTTTCTCTGAACTGAAGAAAGTAGTGATTACTGTACATAGACATCTTTTTGGCAATTGAATGAAGATCTGGATTGAATTTCTTTAGCAGACTGTGATCTATCTTTTTGAGTGGATTCAGTGAGAAGGAAGGGGCCCACTTTCTTCACTGATTCCCCTCTATTTTCGAATTCTAGATTAGTTGTTTTCATTACAATTGATTTAAATGTTAGACGTTTATGAATGCAACTGTTGTTACATTTTAGTCCCTTTCTAATAAATGCGCATAAAACTTGTCTCATGAGAATTAGAAATCAATTGTTGAACATGGCTAGAAGGTTACTTTTCCTTTTTCTGCATTAGGTTTAATCTTGTTTGAAGAATTAAAGGTGTGAACCAGCTTCTTGCAATAAGTAGATTTCCCTTCTACAATAGTGTAGAATCTCCTCTTGCAAAAGTAGATTAGAAAGCTAGATTAAGGTAGGCAATTCATGGTTTTTGTTTATTCATCAGTTTAGATTGCAATTATGATTTTAAGTCTGTAGCACTCCAGTTGTATCAACACAATTGTGTTAGCAATAATGTTTGTTTGTTTTGATAAAAAGAACTTCCCTACTAAAAATTAGATCAGAGATGCTTCCATAATCTAGCATAGACTGTGCAGAATTATCTTGAAATAACAAACTTCACTAGGTTGACAATTTATATTGAACACTTTGATTTTCTATTCAATTAGACAATTAAAGTGCCCAACATTTTGGCGCCATTGTTGGGGATGATAATTGTAGATTTTTGGAAAGCACACTAGTTTTTTTTTAGGAATGCATAGTCTGCATGAATCACCAAATGCGAGACTGAACCACCTAAAATACTAACATTACAGCCACCAGTGGACATGGAGGAAGAAATCTTAACATACTGGGAAGGTAGACCATTTTTTATGAGATTATAGCCAGAGTATATTCTTCAGAATCCATTTCTCACCCTACTAATCCTCCAAGAGGATGTGATCCGTAGTCAGTTGAAACACCCCCTCTCGAAACATCATTCTCATTAAGGGCTGAAGCTGAAGCTGAAGTCGAAGATGACGATTTGTCAGCAACAAATCAGCAAGCAACACTGGAGAACATTGAAGATCAAGGGAGTATAGCTTGGAACCGAGAAAACCTAGATGAAGTTGTTTATCAGATCAATGATCGGATAGTCACTAAGGAAGAGTGGGACATTGTTCATATTGAGTGGAACCAGAGAGCACACATGGAGAATCAAGGGGACAATGAAGAAGAGCTTTACCAAGAGAATCCACAGAACAACAAGGATCAGGTAAACAATGAAAACACTATCTCTACCCTGATTTTTCTTATTTCTGACGTTCCCACATGAGGGATGGCTCCTATGAAAAACATACCTCTCTCGGCTCTCCCAAATTTTCATGGATTATCTATTGAAGATCCGGATGAGTTTTTGTTTGAATTTGACATTTTGTATAGAAGCTATGACTACACTTCTACTGCACAGAAGCTTAAACTATTTCCAGCCACATTAAAAGAAAATGCATTAAGATGGTTCATGAGCCTTGGAGGAGAAAACATTTCAACATGGCTCCAAATGAGGCAACTTTTCCTGCACAAATACCAAGACTACTATCGAACAAGGGAACACAAAGAGGAGTTTTTCAAA
The DNA here is from genome assembly GCA_009831015.1 of Picea engelmannii. NCBI lineage: Eukaryota > Viridiplantae > Streptophyta > Pinopsida > Pinales > Pinaceae > Picea > Picea engelmannii. The sequence goes on along the minus strand of ML783078.1, from coordinate 36,357 downwards.
ATGTTACAAAAGGAGAACGAGACCCTTGAAGACTTTGTGGAGCGAATCCAATACAATCTACAGCGGTCTGGCCATCCGGATGTGAGTAAGGACATTCTGAAAACCATTTTGCTAAAAGGAGTTAGAGAAGATTGCTTAGATATGTTGAATATGCTTGGTAAAGGAGATATATCTAAGGAATCCTATGAGGACATTGTAGACCTCTRCAAAATATGTTCTCGAGGATCCACAAAGAATAAGTCAACTACCAAGGATACTATGTTCTCAAGGGTACAAAAATCCGCAAATGAAGGAGCAACAAGAGAAGAAATAGGTAATCTGTTAGAAGATTTCAAAACAGAGATGATTAACTCTTTTTCCTCACAAATGGATACTTTGTAGGTAAAACAGAAACAAGCAGAACCAGAGCAAGTATTATGCATTTTCTGTCCAAAATGCAGGAAGAAACATCCACCAAGGGAGTGCCCACTGAACAGTGTCCAGGTATGACTTATTTGTGAATTAGACCATCCCACTGACCAATACCCTTCTCTACCAGGTGTAAAAGCATCAATGAAGGCAACTAATGAGGAAGCAGAGGCTTTCTATCAAATAATTCAAAGGAGACAATGGCAGCCAAGAGGTCAAGGTATGAAGTCTCAATTTCCTCCTCCAACATTTAATTATTGGAACAATCAACTACCTTATGGCCAGACGAATGCCCCCTCTTATCAGGATCCCAATGCATGGTTACCTATGCCCCAAAAACCGAATCACTATGGGAAATGGAACCCATATGGGAGAGGTCCTCAACAACAACTCAGTTATCCAAGCCAACACCAACCAAACTTCTTTCAACAATATTTCCAACCTCTGTACCAGCAACAACAACTGCAATTGCCTCCCAATAACTCACCAAAAAATCCTCCTTTATGACCTCATATGCCTGTGCAACCTAACCCAAACCCAAATAATAAGTCTGTTCAGAACATAGACATACTTAATGTGCCAGCCTTATCTATTACTCCTATGCCCTGTGATGAAATACACTTAAGATCTGGGAGAATAGTTGAGACAATAGTTGAAGATGCTCCATCTTTAGAATCAGATAAGGAATTAGGGGAGAGACCATATGCTAATACAGAAGAAATTTATCAACCTATTCTAGAATCAGCAGACCCACCATTCCCTGAAATATTGAAAATTACAAAGCCTATGGAATTACCATCTTTCAATCTCCTCGGAGAATTACAAAATCTGCACATTAATATTCCACTACTGCAAGCAATAAGGGATGTCCCTATCTATGCCAAGATGATCTCTGTATCAGAAAACTTGGATGAAAACCCAAAGACCCCCTCACAGTGCATGTAGTGGGGGATTTGTATGAGCTTATGCTAGGCAAAACTCCACCTATTAAATATGGCGACCTAGGAAACCCTACCGTCACAGTTAAAATCGAACAGACATCTATTCCACGTGTACTAGTTGATTTAGGGGCAATAATTAATATTATGCCAATAGAAACTACGCAATTGCTGCAACTCAGAACAAAAATCTAACCTACTCCTACTATTCTAGAATTAGTTGATCACTCTACCATCAAACCAGGAGGAGTAATTGATGACTTAGTTATTTCAGTAGACTCATGGGAGTATCCTGCTGATTTTGTCATGTTGCAGCCCAAATCCAGTCTGGGAGGTCATCCTCTAATTCTGGGATGACCATGGTTAGCCACAGTTGATGCCTTCATAGGTTGTCGATCTAGTTCTATGACCATCTCTTATGGTTATAACACAAAGAAACTTACTCTGTATCCTCATGCTACACCTAGTGCAGAACCTGAAAATTCTTTATGGATGGATATTGAGGCTGAAAGTGCTCTGCCTATGCTAACTATAGGAAAGGCCCTAAATTTTAAGGACGAGATAGAAGATGAGTAAATCAATTGTTTTATTTGTGACCCCTCTGCTGTTACACAGCACACACACCACCAATTGATCAGAGTCTTTGACCCTATGGCCTAGGAAGAAATGAACTCGGAAATGTTCTCAGAAACTACTGACCATCAAAGTGATTCAGCTGTAACAACAGTCTCTGTAAAAACAAACACTATAACAACAAATGATGAAACAGTAACAGCTGAACTGTTTCCTAAAATCAGTTCTAAGAGTGTCACTGTGGAAATCGAACCTGGAAAAACCTTGAACATCAATCCCGATCTCTCCAGCGCTGAAACTCATCGACTGATGAATTTACTGATTGTTCATAAAGAAGCATTTGCATGGGATTACATGGAAATGAAAGGCATCCCCTCTGAGCTATGCACCCACCATATTTACATCAAAGAATAATGTCGACCCATTTACCAACTGCAAAGGAGGATGAACCCAAACCTTAAATAAATTGTTAAAGAAGAACTTTAGAAACTTCTCAACGCCGGATTCATCTATCCTATATCAGACAGTGAGTGGGTATCACCATTGGTTATTGTGCCTAAAAAGAATGGTAAGTGGAGAGTATGTGTGGACTATCAATTCCTGAATAAGGCAACACAGAAGGATCATTTCCCTCTGCCATTTATTGATCAGGTTTTAGACAACTTAGCCGGAAAAAAATATTTTTCTTTCCTAGATGGCTTCAGTGGCTATAACTAGATACAAATTTCCCCACAAGACTAAGATAAGACCACCTTTACCAGCCCTTGGGGTACATTTTCCTACAAGGTTCTCCCATTTGGCTTGTGTAATGCACCAACCACTTTCCAGAGAGTTGTAATTGGTATTTTTTCTGATATGGTGAATGACTGTATGGAAATATTTATGGATGACTTTACACCTTTTGGGACTGATTTTGAAGAAGCTTTGTCTAATTTGGAAAAAGTACTCAAACGATGCAAATAGTCTCATATTTCTTTAAGTACAAAAAAGTGCCATATGATGATGCGCGAAGGGGTAGTGTTGGGACACTTCATCTCTGATGCAGGGATTCAGGTAGATCCAACCAAAATTCAGGTAATTTTAGACATTCAAACTCCATCAACTCAGAAAGAGGTAAGAAGTTTTTTAGGCCATGCCGGGTATTACAGAAGATTCATTAAAAATTTCTCTAAACTTGCCTCTCCATTGTTTTTTTTACTAACGAAATATGTTAACTTTCATTGGACTAAAGATTGTGAATCGTCCTTTGCAAATCTTAAACAAAAATTGTCCATAGCCCCCATTTTGAGAGGACCCAATTGGGCTCTGACTTTTCACATTTATTCAGATGCCTTAGACACTGCAATTGGTGCAGTACTATGGAAACAGGAGGACAAAGAACCCTATGCTATCTACTATATCAACAAGAACATGGCTCCTGCTGAGTTGAATTACACAGTTACTGAAAGAGAATTCTTGGCAAAAGTATATGCAATCAATAAATTCAGGCATTATGTAACTAGTTACCCAACTTTTATTCATACTGATCATACAACCATAAAATATCTAATGAATAAACCTATTACTAATGCCCGAGTGACAACATGGTTGTTACTACTGCAAGAATTTGACATCACTATAGTGGATAGACTAGGAAAAGAAAATGTGGTTGTTGATTTTCTCTCTAGATTACATATAAATGATGATAATTCACTTGTAGATGATTCCTTTCCTGATGAACATTTGTTTGCAGTATCTACTCACTCACCTTGGTATGCAGACATTGCTAATTATTTGGTTGCAGGGAAAGTACCTCCCCATCTATCTCCCAGGGAAAGAAGGAAAATTATTCAAAAGAGTGCTAGGTACAATTGGATAGGAGGATACCTCTTCTACACAGGCCTGGACCAAGAAATCAGGAGATGTGTGAGGGATGATGAGGTTTATGATCTGCTAAAAGCTTGCCACGATGGCCCTTGTGGGGGTCATTTTGCTGCAAAAAGGATCGGGCATAAAATTTTAAGGATGGGCTATTATTGGCCCAGCATATTTCAAGATGCCAAGAATTATGTCCAAGCTTGTGACAGTTGCCAACGCATGGGTCAGCCAACTCACAGGGATGAAATGTCGCTCCAGCCTTAGGTAGTGTTAGAGACTTTTAAGAGATGGGCCATGGATTTTGTTGGACCCATTCACCCACCTTCCAATCAGAAAGTCTATATATTGGTATGTACAGATTACATGACCAAGTGGGTGGAGGCCAAAGCACTTATTAGAGTGTCAGAAGAGGTTGCTTTAGCATTCTTGTTTGAAAATATATTTTTTAGGTTTGGCATTCCCAGAGAACTGGTTACTAATGGAGGACCCCCTTTCACATCACATAAATTTGAAGCTCTACTCAGTAAATATCATGTCTTACATAGAATAGCTTCTCCATACCATCCACAAGGAAATGGCCAAGTGGAAAGCACCAACAAAGTTATCGAAGCCATTCTTACCAAAACAGTGAGAGAAAATCGTAAGGATTGGTCTGACAGACTACATGAAGCCCTATGAGCTTACCAAACTACTTGGAGGAGCACGAACGGTTTTTCTCCTATTTTTCCCATTGAATTCGAAATCAAAACCTTAAGAACTGCATCAACAGTCAACCTCGACTTGACTATGGCACAGAAAGCTAGACTGCGGCAGCTCAATGAGCTTGATGAAAAGTGTTTGGACGCCATCCATCAAACCACAGTGATCCAACAACAATGAACAAAATGGCATGATAGAGTCATTAAGAATAAATTATTCCAGAAAGGAGATTGGGCTCTGTTGTATGATTCACGCTTTAAGGAATTTCAAGGTAAGATGTGTACATGATGGCTAGGGCCTTATGAGGTAGACACCATCTTTCCCAATGGAAAAGTCTGATTGATTACTATTGATGGATCCAATACACACTTACATGCAAATGGTCATCGCTTGTGACTGTATCAATGTCCACTGAACAAGACAGATTTCAAATCTAATTGTACAGCTGATACAGATTATCAAATCTTAAATGGAAAGGAGCTTACTCCTTCCCCTTTTGAACTCTAAGACTTCTTTTTCTCAGACCTTGCATATAAATAATCTCAGCAAAATTCGCATGTCTTTGTTTTCTTTTTAGTTGAAAATTTTCAATTTTCTTTACTGTGCTAATAAAGCTTTGAAAGGTATCAAGCAATTAACTGTGTGCAGGTAGATTGATGAACAGAAGGAAACGACGAGTACATGGTAGTTGAAAAACTTCCTAGAAACGAAGTAAGATAGCGCTTGGCCGATTTCAATGCTGCTACACCTACTTCCGATAAGTTGGTTGATTTCAATGTTGTTACACCTTCTTCCGATAAGTTGGCCGATTTCAATGCGGTTACACCTTTTTCCGATAAGTTGGTCGCTTTCAATGTTGTTACACTTACCTCCGACATTTTTGAAAAAGAACCTGCTGACACACTAATTACTGTTGTTCTTTCTTGCCACTTCACTCTTTCTTTTTGCCAACGCTGCGACTCTAGCCCTCCAATCTTTCATGCAACAACACCACTGATTAGACAATCCTGATGCTTTCTATCTGAAAGTGTTGTTTCATTATGATGTAACTTCACATACGGCGGCATCCAATTGGCTCACTACAGTAAGGACTACGACTCTTCACAAGCCATCATTTCTCTCACAATCCTTCATCATGCCAACTATTTTGCACCATTATGAYGGCAGTTGCATTGTGTGGTTACTCTGATAGGTCATGATGTGCRGTAAGATTTGAGGTACATGATTAATCCTATGTATTACAATAATGAAGATATGAAAGCAAGATTTCCTATTTACTAACCGGTTACACCTGGAGCCAATCTGTTTAGTTGGGGGGGGGGGAAACATAAATCTAGCGGTTCATWMCAAAKTTTATACACACCTCCACCACCTTTCCACCCACAATTCTTTTAACTAAGACACTGTATTATCTCTACAAAATCRCGTTCGAGCTTATTGTGTCTCTGATCTAGGTGATAGTTTCTCCTCCTACGTGCCTGTAACTCTCAAGAAACATCATGGGAGGATCAGCTATGAGACATGAACTCGCAACTCTGGACAGTTTGCTGCTACACCCAGAGGCCTACMAAATATTTCTTTAGGMCRTCTAGATATCGTATTTTAAGAAGCTGAAAGAGTTTAATGAGGATGAGGTATTGGAATTCAATCAAAATMTTGCTGAAGGGTATTCAAYGGTGAATGGGGTAAGGATTCCAATAACATAAGCAAGCATTGCTGYTGTAATAGGGTTGCCTAGAACAGGAGACAGATGGTTTAACAGAAAAACACATCTTTCAGATGCACAGAAAGGATTCCTTGTTGACACTGAGCGAGTTCAAACCAAGGGMAAAGGTGTAGATGTCAATTCCTTACCAGAGCCATGGGGGAAAGTTGCATAATTTCTTAAAAGGTACATAACCTACGAAGTTCATTACCAAGTTGTTTATTTTTATGATTTTATCTTACTATCACATCTACGACATCAAAAATTGATAAACATTCCTTATTATCTCCTACAATCATTGCATAACATGGCCCATTTTGTAAACAAATCCAAGAGCCCCAAGAACTGTGTTTCTAATCACAAACTCATCGGCCTATTAATTCGCAGAGGTATGGTAATTTCTAATAACCCATTACCTGTTGCAACAGACTAGAAACAGTCTAAACATCCAGAGAGACTTGCACCAGTCCTAGAAACTGCAACCCATGGACCTCATCCAGAGCCTCTACACTCAGCTGCAACAGGAGTCCAAACCCCTACTGTCACTATCCGAAAGATAATTCAGAAAAGAAATCATGTAACCCGAAGCCATCCTGGCCACACACAAACAAACCTTGACGACTTTGAAATACAACATCCTGTAACTATGGACAAACAAACAAATGAAGAGCCAATCTCTCGACCACAATCACATCACTTGGTTGGCACACCGATTATTGAAATCCAATCCCCTGCCTCCGACAAGAAAAAACCTGCTCTTACCTCTGCATTACCTAAAAAGAGGACAAGGATAGCACGGTCATCTATAACATCAAGACTGCTTACCCCCTCTACTGAGGCACCAACTATCACACAGAACCCTCTTACTGTTGCTGCAATCACACAAGATTCTCCTATTACTGCTACAGAAAATAAAGCACCAATTATCAATACCTGTGCAATTTTGCAGAAAAGGAAGTGTCCATTCAAAGGAAAACCTCGAATATCCATTGCTCAATTTTGATCAACATCAATTAAGAACCCTCTGGCTGCTACAACAGAGAATTCTCCAGGGGTACGAATAACAGGTTTCACCTTTTGCCCGGAACTGCAAGAAACTATCTTCTCCTTTCAAAGTGAATGTGCCCAATTCCCAGCAGAATCATCAGTGTTGTCTGATGATTCTGCGCATCCTATGTCCGTTGACGATGTCTAGATAATCGCAGACCCTAATATACCAGAATACCCTCCTTGTGTAGATGAGGAAGAACACCCTGCTCCTACTCCTTGTATGATTGAGGAAGAACACCATGTTCCTCCTCCACCAACGAAGAAGAAAACCACTACGTTTGTGTCTACTTTACCCAGAAGAAAAACCAGGTCCATCAGGTCTGTTGAAACTACAATTGAAAAGAAAAATCTGGAGCAGGTTGTTCCTATTCTTCATCCATTGTCATCTATGCTTGATACAGAGACATCTTCACAAGAACCAACTGCTCCACAGGAGATTGTTCCACCAAAGCTAGAGATTTTAGAACCTCCTGTCCATGTCGAGATTGCTCCACAAGAACCATTCCTGACAGATACAGCTATTACACAAGAACCAATTGCTCCACGGGAGATTGTCCCACCAGAGCTAGAGATATTAGAACCACCTATCCATGTCAAGACTGCTCCACAAGAACCAGTCCTGACAGCCAAAGCTGTTACACAAGAACCAGCTCCATAACATGTTGAGGATGTTCCACTTGCAAATTTATTTGCCCAAATAGAGAAAAATATCAAAAATACAAAAAATTCCAGGATCAATGCACTGAAAACAGAGAATGCTAATCTCAAGGCCAAGATAAAGACTCTGAAACAGGAAGTGGAAGTTGTTAGATAGAAGAATCTCGGAGGTATAACCATGGACATCCTAGCACTAACAAAGGTTGTTATGGGCAGAGAAAAAGAACTCATGTGTTTTGGATGTGGCAACATTTACTATGAGGCAAGATATGAGGTTGTCAAAGTTCTAGTGGCTACAAAACCTGCAAATGTATCAATCAAGACTGAACAAGGAATTCCTTCTACACAAAAACCAACAAAACAGGGGAGATCTCACCACCATAAATCAACTCCTGGTATGCCAGCAGCTTGTAAACAGGAACCTTTTTTTTGTTCACAAGTTGTTACTCGACAAACTCAAATTGATCTTGTTCTTAGGAATAAAAGAACTCAAACAGATGGTTGACATAGTAGATTTTATTTTTCACAAAGAATTCTACATTACTGGCACTTAGAAATTTCTCTTCACAATTTTGCACTGGAGGAGATACTGATCTACTTCAGCTACAAATAAGGTTTGAATGTGTTTTTCATGGGGACATGTAATGTCTTCAGTTGGGGGGTATGTTAGGATCCTGAAATGTCCCTTTTTCACCACACCTTTTGATCTATCAACCTTCTCATTTCCAAGTTAAAAGACTATTATAATGTGCACCAAGACCCTTCTTCCCAAGGTACGAACTATTCATATTTCTTTTATGCTTTCATTTACTTAGCATGTTTGATTGATAACGATCACATATTTTACCCATGAAATAATTCAACTAATGAAAATGATAGAACATCCCACTTTGAGAATCGGGTCGTTGTTGTCACATCTATGCGCAAAGCCTGGAAGTTGTTACATGACTCCATTGTTATAACTATGCGCCAATCCTGGAAGTTGTTACACACTTGCTATGACAGAAGCCTATTGATCTGGGAAGTTGTTAAAACAGATGCCACCGGTTCTATTGTGATACAACTACTGCAACACCTGTTGATTGGAATGCTGGCTCACGATGCTGATGAAGGAGAATTCAAGATTTCGCATTAATGATATCTAACGAACAGCCTAAGAATCGGGAATTCTCAGGACTGCTCTATTTTTTAACACTGATTGACTCTGGCTTTAAATAGCATAGTTTTTGTAATGTAATGTTAGTTAGTCTTTTTCTCTGAACTCAAGAAAGTAGTGATTACTATACACAAACATCTTTTTGGAAATTGAATGAAGAACTAGATTGAATTTCTTTAGCAGACTGTGATCTATCTTTTGAGTGGATTCAGTGAGAAGGAAGGGGCCTACCTTCTTCACTGATTCCCCTCTATTTTTGAAATCTAGATTAGTTGTTTTCATTACAATTGATTTAACTATTAGACATTTCTAAATGCAATTGTTGTTACAATTTAGTCCCTTTCTGATAAATGCGCATAAAACTTGTCTCATGAGAATTAGAAATCAGTTGTTGAACATGGCTGGAAGGTTACTTTTCCTTTTTCTGCATTAGGTTTAATCTTGTTTGAAGAATTAAAGGTGTGAATCAGCTTCTTGCAATAAGTATATTTCCCTTCTGCAATAGTGTAGAATCTCCTTTTGCAAAAGTAGATTAGAAAGCTAGATTAAGGTAGGCAATTCATGGTTTTTGTTTATTCATCAGTTTAGATTGCAATTATGATTTTAAGTCTGTATCACTCCAGTTGTATCAACACAATTGTGTTAGCAATAATGTTTGTGTGTTTTGATAAAAAGAACTTCCCTACTACAAATTAGATTAGAGATGCTTCCATAATCTAGCATAGACTGTGCAGAATTATCTTGAAATAACAGACTTCCTTGGGTTGACAATTTATATTGAACACTTTGATTCTCTATTTTTGAATTCTAGATTAGTTGTTTTCATTACAATTGATTTAATTGTTAGATGTTTTTGAATGCAACTATTGTTACAGTTTAGTCCCTTTCTGATAAATGCTCATAAAACTTGTCTCATGAGAATTAGAAATCAGTTGTTGAACATGGCTGGAAGGTTACTTTTCCTTTTTCTTCATTAGGTTTAATCTTGTTTGAAGAATTAAAGGTGTGAATCAGCGTCTTGCAATAAGTAGATTACCCTTATGCAATAGTGTAGAATCTCCTCTTGCAAAAGTAGATTAGAAAGCTAGATTAAGGTAGGAAATTCATGGTTTTTGTTTATTCATCAGTTTAGATTGCAATTATGATTTTAAGTCTGTAGCACTCCAGCTGTATCAGCACAATTACGTTAGCGATAATTTTTGTTTGTTTTGATAAAAATAACTTCCCTACTACAAATTAGATTAGAGATGCTTCCATAATCTAGCATAGACTGTGCAGAATTATCTTGAAATAACAGACTTCCCTGGGTTGACAATTTATATTGAACACTTTGATTTTCTATTCAATTAGACAATTAAAGTTCCCAACATCTACCTATGATGATCCACCCCTATCCTGTTGTATGTCGTTAAAGCACTCATGTCAGGTGGTCTCAGCCTACCCACTCTCCATGTCCTCTGCCACTATTTATCTTTCCTCATGTTGTTGTCAATGATAAAAGTGTTGAGAAAGGCTAACAAAAACATCTGTAGCTGAATGTAGGAATGGAAGGTATCATATGCTTTGGTCAATCCCAAGGATTCAACCAAAAGCTCGTTTGTTGGTAGCCATGGTGCATACTTGCCTATAATCATCACTGAATCCCAATCATCATCATCCCTATGGTTGTTGCTACTGTGAAGGTGATTCCCCAGTACTATGTGTTGCTGCAAAGGAGTGACATTGAAATATCCTTGATCCCGCTGATCAAGATATTTGCTATTGATCTATTGTTCTGTCTTGTAGATCTGATACATTGGGGGTTTCTAGATGCATTTCAGTTGTATGTTTGAGATCTTGATGGTTATTTCATGTGCATGTGTTTTCATGTGCATGTTGATTATTGCATGTGCATTTTGCATATTTATGGTTTTTACAGCATATAAAGGACACATGCAGAAGTAAAGAACATCAACTGCCCAATATCATGTATTATACGGTTCAAGCATGGAAATACAATAGACTACTGGAAATATAGAATATAAATGTCAGCTAGACCTCATGGATCATCACTGGAATACAAACAAATAACATAAAAATACCCTTGATCAAAAGATGATAGCAGATCTGATGCATGGACGGACAGATCGACAAAATATGTGATTCCAGAAAAGTACGGTAACCGCTACCAGCTGGAAAAATCATCCGGAAGAATAGACCATCAGAATGCACTACAAAATACTCCAATAGAAGCGCCATGGCCTCTATTCTGAAATGGATGAGTGTCGGATCTCGGATCTGGTCTTTGAGGCACTAGATCTGGACACCTGGGGGGTTTATGCACCTCCTTGGACACTGGATGCGCCCTAAAGGATTCCAATAATGGAATTTGATGCTATATGTCTCAAAACGATCGTCTCACCAAATGCGGAACTGGGTCAGAAGGAATTGCTCGGATCCTCTATGATACTCTGCATGCAACCCCAAATGTCTGTCTGGAAGCGCTACGCCCTAAATGGTTGGATGAGGCGATATGAAAGATTCCACTGTTAGAATCCAATGATAGATGGCTCAATAGAAGCGCCCTGGCTGGATCTCAAATGGGTTGGAAGGAAACTGCAATCTGAACTCGGATTTCATGCAGCTCTCCAAACCCTCAAACTGACTTGCGCACTCTGCAATGGATACTCCTGAAAAGTTCGGTGAAATACCTAGAAGGTATAGTCAATGGGATAGGGTGTGTCTCTCAACACTGAAACCGATCAATGGTGGTGGGTTCTTCCAGAAATCCACAAAACAGTAAGGTCGACTCTCTTCCTCCTCTGGGAACTCTCAACATCAAATCATAACAATGCATAATGAGGAATTAGGTGAAATTCCTCCCTTTATACATTTCCCAATCTCATTCACCATTGACCTCACTTAAGCTAGGCACTTTTCCTCCTAAGGTGAATAATTAATTAATTAAGTCCCCCTTTAGCACCTTTTCATTCTAATGCTTCGTTGACTTAGGCTTAAGTGACTTTTCCTAAGTATTTTGGCTTAATTCATTGTTTAGCCATCAATTCCTCCTTATTTCTCTATCTTGTTCCCTATTTGTGCCTGACTATAGTCTACGGGAACAAATAGACTACTAAGTCACTCCCTGCTGGCCTACTCTTGGGAACGGGACATCATAGTCCTCCCTTCCCGAGATTGCTTGTCCTCAAGCAACATCAATCCTAGGTGTTGTAAGATATGCTCTCCCTCCCATGTGGCATCCTCCACCAGAAGACCCCTCTATCTAACCAAGCACTCCCTGATGATCCTGCTCCTCAATATACGCTCTCTATTCTCTAGTACCTCCTCTGGATATAGCTCCAATTGACCCTCCTCATCTAAGGGTGGCAACTCATCTGAAATGCTAACCTATTGTCCCACAACCTTTTTAAGGCAAGAGACGTGAAACATGTTATGAATCGTGCTACCTTCCAGTAGCTCTAGCTCGTATGCCACCTCACCTATCCTCCTAATGACTCTGTATGGCCTGTAGAACTTTGTCTGTGGCTTCTCCACTCTGCTCCTCTTCAAGAAGGACTATCTATATGGTTGTAATCGTAGGAAAACCAAATCCCCTACCTCAAAACTACGCTCAACTATGTGTCGGTCTGCATATATCTTTTGTTGGTTCTGAGCTGACTACAAGTTCTCCCTTACTGATTGAAGAATCCTCTGACTCTCCTCCACCCAATCCTTGGCCCCCAGGACCCTGTTGTCCCCAAACACAGTCTCCATAAAGGAGGTTGCATCGTATCCATACATTGCCTTGAACGGTGACATCTTGATAGACATATGGTAATTTGTGTTGTAGCAATACTCACCCATATGTAACCATATCACCCAAGTGTGTTGCTTCCCCCCCACATAGTTACTCAAATACCCCTCCACCCATTCGTTGACTATCTATGTTTTCCCATCTGTCTATGGGTGGTAGCTAGTACTCGTGGCTAGCTCTATGCCTGTCAACCTGAAAATCTCCTTCTAAAATGTGTTGATGAAGCGCCCATCTCTATCACTGACTATCTGCCTGGGTAATCTGTGCAACCAAAATACCTCCTTGAAAAACAACTCTGCTACATGCATGGACTTATAGTCTGTGGGTATGGTGAATAAATGTGAAAATTCGGCCAGTCTGTCGACCACCAAAAATATACAGTCCTTGCCCTGCACTCTAGGAAGGCCTGTAATAAAATCCATGGAAATGCTCTCCCATTTCTTCTCTGGAATGGGTAGAGGTTGTAGTAGCCCTGCGGGGTGTGTTTTCTCAGACTTGTTCTACTGACAAGACGTGCACTCTCGTATGTGCTTCAGCACATCATCCTTGAGACCCTTCCATGTGAATCTCTCCTTGATCTACCTGTATGTTTTTAAGTACCCCTGATGCCCTGTTGAAGGTGAATCATGACATACCTTCAGAATTTTCCCCTTCAGGGTGGATTCTGGAACCAAGTAGATACGGTCCTTGTAGAAAATGACATCATCAAGAACCCAATATCTATCATCCATCACCTTTCCATCCATCACCTCACAAGAAAATTTGTTTTTGGAGTATTCCACCAACAAATGATCTTTCCAATCTGTACAGATGTCCATCATCGAACATCCTGTTGGCCTCCTGGAAAAGGCATATGCTAGGATATTCCTTTTTCCCTTGACATACTCAATGTCAAAGTCAAAGGATTTGATCTTTGAGACCCACTTCTGCTACCTCTCACTGAGGTCTTTTTGATCAAGGAAATACTTGAGACTGTTATGATCAGTCTTCACTACAAACCTGTTGCCAACTAGAAACTGCCTGAATTTGGTTAAGGCATGCATGATTGCTAGCATCTCCTTGTCATAAATAGGATAGAGTCCCTATGAATTGTTGATATTTATTCTCTCAAACACAATGGGGTGTCCCCCATGCATCAAAATTTCTCCAATCCCCACCCCCAATGCATTGCACTCTAAGACAAACGACTGCGAGAAGTCTGGAAGGGCTAGAACAGGGAAGGTTCTCATAACCTCCTTCATTTTGTTGAATGTCTATTGTGACTCCTATATCCAATGAAAAGAACCCTTCTTTGTCAAGTATGTGAGTGGTGCTCCCAACTATGAAAAACCCTTAACGAACCACCTGTAGTAACTACATAACCCAAAGAATCCTCTTAGCTCTGTGATATTCTTGGGCATTGGCCAATCCAAAATGGCCCTGATCTTTTCCTGATGAACCTATACTCCCTACCCACTGATGATATGCTCCAAGTGCAGTATTTCTCTCATGCAAAATTCACATTTGGATTCCTTGGCATATAAAGATTGTGCCTACATAATACTCAAGACCTCCCCCAAATGTGATATATTCTCATCCCATGTCTTGTTGTAGATAAATATTTCGTCGAAGAAGTACTTCCTCAATTGTTCTCTAAAGATATGATTCATGCAAGATTTGAAAGTGGTTGGTGCATTGGTCAATCCAAACGGCATGACCAAAAACTCAAAGTGTTTGAAATGGCACTGGAATGTTGTCTTCTCAATGTCTTTCTCCCTGATGTTGATCTGATGGTATCATTAGCGTAGATCAATCTTAGTGAAGAAGACTGCCCCATGTAACTCATCCATTATCTCATCTATGCGTGGAATGGGGTAACGATTCTTGATCGTTTTCTTGTTGAGCACTATGTAGTCAATGCACATCCGTAATGTGCCATCCTTCTTCAGTACCTGGATGACTGAAGATGAAAAGGGACTCATGCTGGGCCTGATGTGCCCCATAGCAAGTAATTCTTTGATTGCATTCTCAATATCATCCTTGAATTTCTTGGGGTGCCTGTAGGGTGTTGTAATCACCGATGTATCCCTTGCCTCTAACTCAATCATGTGCTCAAAACCCCTGTAGGGTGTTGTAATCACCGGTGTATCCCTTGAATCTAACTCAATCATGTGCTCAAAACCCCTGTCGGGCGGTCTCCCTGGTGGTATCGGCCCAAATACTAACTCATACTAACCTAGAAGCTCTCTGATCTGTGGGTGGTAATGCTCTCTACCCTCAGAATCCTTCCGCGTGGTGATCAAACACTCTATTGCGTAAGCCACATCTCCGTGACGACTTCTATGAAGTTGGGGGTGGCCCCACCATCAACTAACATTGTCATGCATTGACCCTGTATAAGGCCCTTGAGCATGAGAGTGTTGTACCAAGGTACTCCTGAAAGGGTGGCTATGGTTCCCCCTTTCACCTCTCTATGAGGTTGTGCCTCCTCCTTGGGTTGTGCCCTAGCTGATATCTAAGGTTTCTTTGGCTGTTGATCTGGCTCATGAATGGTCTCAGTCTCTGAATCACTGTCTATCGGTGCCTCAACATCCTCATCCTCATCCTCACTACTTGATTCCACTTCAATGTAGTGGATATGTCCCTTTCCCATGCATCTATGCCCTGGGACCCAAGGGTCTCTACAGGAGAAGCAAAGCTTATTCCTCATCAACTCTCATCGCATATCATCATCCAACTTGGGCTTGCCCTTCCATTCCCTTTGAGGATTCTTCTGATCCTTCTCTCTCTATGGTACAAAGGGTTTGGTGAAGGGTTTAGTTTTTGGCACTGAATTCGCCAAATCTCTAGTGCGTCGGATGGCATCCTACAAGGTATGAGGCTGGTAGGCATTCACCTGTCCTCTCAAGGGTTCTATGAGGCCTTTTGTGAATAGCATGACCAATTGGGGCTCGGATATGTCTGTCACTTCCACTGCTACCCTCTGAAACTCTGAGATGAATGCCTCTGTTGTTCCAGTTTGTCTCAACTGGGCTAGATCTCTGAAATGGATCTCTGGATCCCTCCGGTCAAATCTATCCATGAGTCTCTTTGTGAACTCTTTGTAGGAGGTGATGTGACTGTGAGCCAATGTCACCAATCCATGATACCAGCAATCGTGTGCCTCACCCTCCAAGTGTAGGGTGGTGAAATTGATGGCTACTGACTCGGTCATCTGGTTCATCTTGTAGTAGGTGTCTAGTTTCTATACCCAAGCTCTGGCGGTGCATTTGGACGATCCGTCAAAAGAAGGTATGGTGAGTGTTGACCGCCTCTCCAACACCAGTGGTCAACTCATGTTCCATGAAGAGATGCATCATTAGATGCCATGTTGTCGAAGAATTTTGGTCCTACAGGGCAGTGTTTGGCCACAACACTTCTTTTTGTAATTGGAATTTCTGCACCCCTTCGTGGGTTAATAATGTAATAGGTCTGCATGAGTCATGTCTAGGTCAATTACCTTGGGATCGGTTCACTAGGAGAGTTCCTTTCACCGAGGGGATTTTATCCTCAGTGTTATCACCCTGTAAGTTATAGGATCAACTGATGACTGAAATATTATCTTTCTCTAATGTTTTTGTTGACAAATGATTTTTCATTCTGCAAATAATTTGAAAAAGAAAAGAAAAAAGAAAGAAAAGAAAAGAAAAAAGAAAATAAAAAGAAAAGAGGGCATAAAAAAATTTCAATAAAAGCCCCATGCAATAATAGTAACTTGGTCCATACCTTTCAAGCATGGCCAAGTTCTTTTTAAATTGATGTTGATAGGATTAGTGAATAAGCTTGGATAAACTGTTCAATCTTAGCCAAGCGATCTAGGGTAGATTAGTGAATAAATCTAGCCAGACTGTCTAATCTTGGTAAGATAGCCCTAGTGTAGGGTAAATTCTTAACCCAACAGTCTAATCTGGGTTAATTGTCATAGGAAACTAGGTTAGAATATAGGCTAGTGTCTTTACTTCAATAAAACCAGCTTGATGATAAGTGTTGCACCATGTTTCAGATGCCTAAAAATGGTGTTGTTCTAGACCCATGGTGGCGTATACATGAAAAGCCTTGGAAAAACCCGTGAAATGCACTTATCCTAAGTTTCTCGACGCATGTATTTTCTGTGCCCTCACTTATGCTATGTTCATATATCAATGGTCCAGATGATTGCACCCAGATCTACGGTGAACAGATCTTTCCAGACCCCCCCAACTGTTCTATCTTTAACGGAGGGGGGGCATCTGGAATTGCTGATAAGACCCGCGCGCATCTGGACGGCTCAGGTTTAAGCGCACAGATCTACGATCAATATTGGATTCTAGACCCCCCCCGTCCGTTCTGCCTTTAATGGAGGGGGGGGGTCCGGAATGTGTGATAAAGAATGCGCACAGATATGAGGCCAAGAAAAAAGCGTACAGATCAACGGATCAAGGTGTTTTTCAGACCCCCCCGACTGATTTTCTTTTAACTAGGGGGGGGGGGGTCCGGAATAGAATCTTTCCTCTGGCGGGCCCCTCTCTATACGTGGCATCGATCTAATGGTCCCGAGTCCCACCGCCTCCTACAGCCTGACATACCTTCGTCACCTCTTGACGTCACCATCCACCTTTCTAAAAGAGTCACATCCCTTTAATTTCTGTTAATCCTTCCCCCTCATTCACTCGTGGCAATCCCCCTCACCATGATTTCTACCCCAATCGGTAACCGCCACTTCACCTGTCCTTATTCCCTCAGTTGTTGTCACTTGCCATCTCACATTCTAAATGATCCATTGGCCATTTATTACTGGATAACCTATCTGTTAACCAACTGACCTGTCTCCCGTGCCCAACGAACATCCGTTTACTCAAAACTACCCTCACTCTTCCTACTTTCACCATTTACCCACTCATCACACCAGAGAAATTTACACTGTTTTCTCCTCCGATTACAGTCAGTTGCCCCCATCCACAGTCTCCCCCGCTAATGTTGTTTTTCTTGCAGGTACTATTGCAGTAATGGCGCCAAAGTCAAAACAAGCAGAAGGAGAGGAGAATCTGTTTCTCCCACCTCCTGTTGACCTTGACAGGATCCCACTGGACGACAAAGATCGCTTAATCGCAGATACAAAGTGCGATTTTGATTTTGCAGACCTTCAGTCATGGCTCAAGGAAGTTTTCCTGGACCAGAGTGACGAAATTGGACTCTGGGAGTCCAACTTACCCCTATATCTCTTTCCTCAGATTCACCCTTTTCCAGAGTTTTCCCTCAAGTGACAAGCCCACTACATTCCCAAGCAAAGAGTCGTCATTTCCTCATCTGGAGAAATTATGTTCCTCACCACACCTGAATCCATCGACCAAATGATGCAAATCCCCCGAGCTGACTCTACATCACCTTTCAACCTTGAAATTCTTACAGAATTATACCAGAAAATGACCTTCCCCCAAAGAGCTCAAATATTTGAGCTTTTCCTCCCACCATCCACTCAATTTCCCTCCACAAATCCCCCTTATCCTTCTTCCATGTTTTCGACCAAAGGAAACCAAATCATCTCATCCCTATGAGCCTTGTTGGGATACTATTCAGATCAGTGGGTAGATGAACCCATTCTGTGATTTTTATCCATTTTCTCCACCGATGAGAAGCCCACTACCCAGTTCAACTTCAGCATGTTCCTGGCGAACAATATTCATGAACAGTTTGTTAATTTCGCCACGGAAGGCATGTTATGGTACTCTTCCATACTGGTGTACTTGTTCGTTTTCTTCCAAGCAGATAAATTCATTTTTTCCATGCAGAAGATGGATGGAGATGGTAGACCCTAGGCAGTGACTGCATGGACCTCCTTGCTCAAGCATAACTCCACAGAATTTAGTTTCAAGAAGTTCATCGATCAATTCTACCACCTAGTGGTAAGTATGCTTAGCGGTAAGCCCGAGCCTAGGATAAATGATGAAGTTTAGAGGATCATGCATCTCTCGGATCACACAAAGACAGGTGATTGGTATTTATACCAAAATCACACTGAGATCAGAGTATATGGGTGTGAGTTGGCACCATATAATCTGCCCAAATACCTGCCTGTCAGAATTTTTTCCCTGGAGTACATAAGGCAGATGATAAACTTTGATGATATTCACTTCGTGTCACTAAAGAAAATGCAACAACTCAGAATCAAAGGGAAGATTGGCTCTTTCATTTGCAACAATTGTGGCGTTGGAGAAGAAGCAGACATGTTGTTGAAGGAAATGAAGTTCTTCATGAGTTTCCCATGGCATTACGTTCCGTGTGGGATTATCTCTGAGATGAGGGTGAAAAACAAGAACATCCCATATGTCCACAAATCTAGGCCTGAAGTCGAGAAATTTTCAAACCAGACAGTATGGGAACCTAACACTTTAGTCGAAGCATAACAACAGGATCCCCCAGCCACTGTATCGCAAACAACCACACCACAGGTTCCAAAACAGAAAAGGCCTAGGCAAGATTTATCTCCACCTGTCACTGAGGTGTCGTCAGAAGAATTCCAATTGCATACCAAGAGGTCTAAAACCATTTCAGCTCCTGACCCAACTGGGGAAAAGGAAGTTCCGTCTACTACAGTGACCAAGGTTGATAGGCCACCCCTCAGTGCAAGCCTCCATCATATCACAACCTCAGTGTTTCCCAAAAAATCTACAGATACTCCATCAACCACCCAACTAGGCAAGGTAGGACCGAAGCTAAGCATCGTTGAAAAATATGATCTGATCAAGAAAAGGAACCAGACCCTAACCAGCAGCACTTGCGCCTAGTTCTGGAAGCAGACGTCGACTGCACAACATAGGCTACTGTCGGCATTTGACACTGAGAAGGGAAGAATGCATATGGAATTCCTCCAAGCACAGGTGTCAGATTCAAAGGTAATCACTTATTACAAAAGGGCCACCTTTGAATTCCAGACTAAGGATGTGCATCCGGCCGATTAGATGGATTTGTACAAGCAAATAGGAGAGATGGTTTTCTATACGTTGGCACATGCTTCCACGACTGCGTCCAAATTGCAAGTGTCCCTGAACAACGTCCAAACACAATTGAAGTTGGAAAATATATCATCCTTCGCCAAGGACAACAAGATCAAGACTTTGGAGGAACTGGTCCTCAAGATCGGTTACGATCATTTGAACGTGAAAGCAGCTGAGGAGATGATTAAGAAGAAAAATGCAGACATGGCCTCCTTAAGGAAACAATTGAAACTCCCGCCCACAGAGGATTCACAGGTGAAGGAAATAGTAGAGA
>ML783077.1:993689-1009761 GCA_009831015.1 Picea engelmannii | reverse complement strand
TTTGACTTTGACCAATCAACCTTTGACTTTGACCAGTTAAACTTTGACCAAAAATTCAAACCTGATGCTTTTGCTAGTTGAGGGTACCAAGAGGTGCGCTAGGATAGGGTGCCCTAGGATCTCAAGGAATTAAGTCAAATGCTTCATCATAAGTGCCTAAACACAAGGGTTAGGGTTTGTTGGAGTTGTTGAATCGGAAAAACTAGCTGCAGCTGTAAATGGTGCCATAACGAGCTTAACAAATAACTTCCCAATCTATATTCCAGTGGTTAGACTGTCTGAAGATAGTGTGGGCCCATAACTTGTTATAAATAAAGAGATGTGCTCGTTTTTCTAAAGACAATATAGCAATATTGTCACCCAACCAATAGACACAAAGGTTGCCCCCGAGCACCTTAACCTTGACAGATAGAATAATTCTAGAAGCAGACCAATAGCCAACCAAGGTAGCGCACCTTTCTCCAAGGATAGCGCACCAAGCAACAATAACCAAAGACCAAGCAGAAAGTACAAACCATAACCAAGAGAAATTCCAACCAAAAGCCAAAATCCAAGTTGTTGCAGCTGCACTCCCTCTCCAAACTTGCGCACCACTAGGCTTATGCAATTGTGAGAGTAAGAGTGTCAAATGAGCTCTAGCGCCCTCTATTTATACTGCTCTATCTCACTTGTTTGGGTCGATTTCTCTTTCTGGAGGCTAATAACTCAATATTAAATATTCTTGAGTCGACTTGTCTTCTAGGGCTATTATCCAAAGTTTTAGGGTTTCTCTTGCTTCTTGGAATATTCTAGTCTTTTCAAAGGTTATATGTGGAGGTTAATACCTCCCACAACTACCATAATATCAACACTCTCTACGATCTAGTCTTTGGCTTTGGTAGCTCAACTATCTCCGAAAACAAATTCAATCAAAGTGGGAGCATCATACCCATATAATGCTTGGAAGGGGGTCATGTCGATGGACATGTGGAAGGTGGTGTTGTAACAGTGCTCTCCTAGATGTAGCCAGCTCACCCATGCACTCTGTGTTCCGCTCACATAGTTCCTCAAGTAACCCTCAACCCACTTGTTGACTATATTTGTCTGTCCATCAGTCTAAGGGTGGTAACTGGTGTTGGGCGTCAACTTTGTCCCCACCAATCTGAATAACTCCCTCCAAAATGTGCTAATAAACCGATTGTCCCTGTCACTGACGATGTTCTGTGGCAACCCATGAAGTTTGAAAACCTCTCTGAAGGATAGCTCTGCCACCTGTATTACGTTGTAATCTGTCAGAATGACATAGAAATGTGCAAAATTCGTCAATCTGTCGATCACCACATAGATACAATCGTTACCCTGAACCTTGGGTAGGCCTGTAATGAAGTCCATGGAGATGCTTTCCCATTTCTACTCTAGAATGGGAAGTGGCTGAAGTAACCCTGTTGAAAGATTCTTCTCTGACTTGTTTTGTTGACAAGTCACGCACTCACTGTTATGTCTCATCACATCCTGTTTAAGACCCTTCCAAGAGAATCTCTCTCTGACCTGCCTATAGGTTTTGAAAAAACTCTGATGGCCTACTAGTGGGGAGTCATGTACTGCAACCAAAATCTTCTTCCTAAGACCTGATCTTGGCATTAGATAGACTCAGTCTTTTTATAAGATGACATCATCAATGAATCTGTACTTGTCGTCCTGTACCTGCCCATCCAAAATCTCACAAGTGAACATGTTCTTGGAATATTCCACTAACAAGTGGGATTTCCAATCTGTTGAAATCTCCATAAGGAAACAAGTTGTTGGCCTCCTAGACAATGCATATGCCACAATGTTCTTCTTACCCTTGACATACTCTATGCCAAAATAAAAGGCCTGGACCTTTGTCACCCACTTCTACTGACGCTCACTGAGATCCTTCTGCTCAAGGAAATACTTCAAGTTGTTATGGTATGTCTTGACCACAAATTTGTTGCCCACCAAGTACTGTCTAAATTTGGTCAAGGCATGCATGATTGCAAGCATTTCCTTGACCACAAATTTTCTTCCCACCAAGTATTGCGTAAATTTGGTCAAGGCATGCATGATTGCAAGCATTTCCTTGTCATAGATTGAGTACAGCCTCTCGAGCCGACTGAGCTTCCTGCTCTCAAACACAACGGGGTGTCCTCCTTGCATCAACATTGCTTCGATCCCCTCTCTTGATGCATCACACTACAATACAAACAACAACGTGAAGACTAGTAATGCTAAAACTGGGCACGTGCCCATGACTTCCTTCATGTGATCAAATGCCTTATGCAACTCGTCGGTCCAGATGAAAGCCCCATGTCTGGTGACATCGGTGAGTGGTGCCCCCAACTGTGAGAAACCTCTCACAAACCTCCTGTAATAGCCACATAGCCAAAGAAACTCCTCAACTTTGTCACGTTCTTGGGCATTGGCCAATCCAAAATAGCCCTGATCTTCTCCTCGTGCACATGTACCCCTTGTGCGCTGATAATGTGGCCCAATTAAAGCCGCTCTATCATGCCAAACTCGTACTTTGACTCCTTGGAATATAATGACTAGGACTCCATGATGACGAGTGCCTCAGGTGCTCCTCCCATGTCTTGCTATAGACCAAGATGTCGTTGAAGAATACCAATATTGATTTCCTCAAGTGATCCATGAAAATATGGTTCATGCAATACTGAAATGTAGTTGGTGCATTGGTTAGCCCAAATGGCATAACTAGAAACTCAAAATGACCAAAGTGGCATTTGAATGTCATCTTCTCTACATCCTAGTCTCAAATGCGGATTTGATGATATCTGGAGCATAGATCAATCTTAGAGAAGAAAACTACCCCATGCAGTTCATCCATCAAGTCATCAATGTGTGGGATAGGATACCAGTTTTTCATGGTTTCCTTGTTCAAAGCCCAGTAGTCTATACACATCCTCACAGTACCATCCTTCTTCAAGACTAAGACAACTGAAAAAGCGAATGGGCTATTGCTGGGTTTGATGTGTCCCATTTCTATCAATTCCTTGATTGCCTTCTCTATCTCATCCTTGAACCTCCAAGTCAATGGTGTGCTCAAACCCCCTATCAGGTGGTCTCCCTGGTGGAATCAGACCAAAAACCTGTTGATGTCATTCTAACAAAGTTCTGATCTTTGTCTGATACTGTTGCTGACCATGTGAATCCCTCCATGTGGTGATCAAGCACTATGTTGCATAAGCTACCTCCCCATGCCTGAAGATCCTCTCCATCCTCTAGCCGAAACTGCCCTGGGTGCTCTTGTCGACATGCCCCTCATCCCAAGGGTTTGGTAGTTGGTCCTGATTTTTCCCAAGGTGATCAACCACTGGACTCCCAACACCACATCTGTGTTAGATAGGTCAACTACATAAAATGTGTCTCTCACTGTATTGTTACCTAGATTTACCTCCAAGTACGGGACTCTGTCTATACACTCCACTGTGTGCCATCTTCTACTGCAACATCAAACTCATATGTCTGAAGTGCTCGCCTCGATACCAATGAAGCATCAATGAAGTTGTGGGTGGCCCTGCCATCTATCAGGGCAATTCCCTGATGTCTCTGAATAGTCCCTCTAATCCGGAGGGTGTCATACCTGAGAATACCAGAAAGGGTCACTATGACTCCTCCCTTTGTTGGTGCCCTTCTGTTAGCCTTCTCACGGGGCTGTGGTACTACCGATGGTTGGGCCCCTATCGGTGTCAGTGGTCTCCATGGAGGATGATCCTACATCGGTGATGGCTCCTCCTCTGAGCTAATGGATCCTTTGTCTTGTTCCCCCTCATCATTGTCCACACTGTCTGCTGCCACCTCAATATAATGGATCTCTCCCTTGCCCACGCACCTTTGGCCTAGGACCCAAGGGTCCTTGTAGGTGAAGCAAAGATTCTTCCTCATAAGCTCTCGCTTCATCTCATCATCCAAATTCTCCTTACCCTTCCATTCTCTCTGGAATGGCTTCATGTATCTGTCCTTTTGGGGCACATAGGGTTTGGAGAAAATTTTAGTTTTGGGCACTGAGTCTTCTATATCTCTAGTGCGTAGGATGGCATCATGTAACGTGTGGAGCCTACAAGAATTTACCCATCCTCTCAAGGGTTTTGTGATCCCCTCTATGAAAAGCATGACCAACCTAGGCTCTGAAATATCGGTTATTGCCATGGATACCGTCTGGAACTTTTTGATGAATGCCTTTGGCGTGCCAGTCTGCCTCAACTAAGCTAAGTCCCTGAAATAGATCTTTGGATCCCTCCTGTCAAACCTGTCCATGATCCTCTCTGTGACCTCCCTATAAGAAGTGATGTGACTGTGACCCAACGTCAACGTCATCTGGTTGAGCTTGTAGTACGTGTCCAGTTTTTGTACCCAAGCTCTGGCAGTGCATTTGGATGATCCGTCAAAAGAAGTTATAGTGAGTTTACCAACTTTCCGGATGAAGTCTATGTTATGCCCCTGTTGTTGTTGTCCTCCCCTCTGAGTATCTTTGGGACAATTCCTAACTCCGAGTCTGCAATACTCTACTAGGGTCATGTCCTTATGGAAATCTGGTCCCAATGTTGCATACTCTCTTCTATACTCGACAATATCCTCTGCCTGCATGGGTTTCCTCTGTGATATCGATTGTTGTTATGTTGTTGGAGGTGCCCTTTGGAAGCTAGGGGATAATAGTATGGGAATCCTACTCGAAGAAGTGTATGTGTGAGTCGGTGAGTGGGCTCTGCTACCTGCCCTTGAGTTACCCTGCGCTGCATGTTGAAACTGTGTGCCCGGTGTGCTCCCTGTGGCCAACCTATTGGCTATCTCTACCAACGACTAATTCATAGTCTGCTCATTGACCACTAAATTGTTGAGTACTTTCATGAAGGCTGCATCTGGTTCCATGGGGGCCTATGCACCTCTTCCTCTTCCTCTGAACAAGGATGAAAGGGGGGATAATCTGGCCTAGGTCTCCTCTTCCTGTGTCTGTTGTAAGTGACATATTCGTCACCTACGTGTTCACGACCCTCTGGTTCCTCTACTGAACCCATAGACTTTAGTCACGGGATGGCAAGACTAAAGCTCCGATACCACTGTAGTATCCCTAATTCCTCAGATTGAAATATATGCTTCTACTGACTATTATTTGTTGTCGAAACTGATATACTTTGGGATTCTGGATGCGTCTAGAAGATTTTTTTTAACATGCGTGGTGGTTTTGCATGTGATTACGATTGTTTAACAATTTATAAGAAAATACGCAAAAGATAAAGACATAGAACAACTGCAACAATGTATTATGAAAATGATTGGGTACAATGTCGCATGCAACTAAGTAAAATAAATTTCTCGGCTAGATCAGAGACAAAAGGATCTTAGTCGGAATACAATAAGCAAACTGAAACAATGATACCCAGAAATAGAAGAACGTTGCTAGATTAATGGATGAGTTGTAGGATCTGTTGCATGCTACGACAACTGCTGCAAGACTAGAAAGTTTTCCCTGGTGGCTAAGCTCCTCGAATATGCCTAGAATTTGTCTCAAATAATGTGCCCTGACCTTGTGCACACTCTCTGTGTCTGTCCAATTGAATATCGACCCTCTGCAAATTTGTACGGACCTCAGATGGATCCCCCTAGCGAAACGCGCCCTAACTACTGCCAACAACAATTCCCTAGAGATTCCATCGTCGGAATCTGGCTATAATAGTCTCAAACAGAGCGCCCTAGGCTCCTTTGTAACGGGTCGAAAGTGTTTCCCTGGATCTGATCTGGTGATCTCTCGGGAACCCTAAATGTATCCTCCCCAACTGTCGCACCCTCACTGGTTGACTGATGCACCCAAGATGATTTCTCCGTTGGAATYTGATGAGAAACCAGTCAATAGATGTGCCTTGCCTTCTTCTCAACTAGGTCAGAAAGGAATCACTGGATTCTCCTTGGCTAGGACAATTCAAATCTCCAAGTATCCTTAGAAGTTGGGCCCTCACACTGAATAAGTGTGCCCTTGTTGCTGCAACCTGTGTAACTATTGTTGAAGATCGATGGAAGATCTGTATGATCTCCCCGGTGACTAGGGTGTGTCTCTCAACACCAAAATCAATCTCTGGGTGTATTCCTCATGGAATCCACAAAGTCACTTATTCTCCTGAACCTGTGAAGTCACCTCAGAGCTCACTCTCAAATCATAAAATTTGCATAATGAGGAATTAGGTCGCTTCTCCTACTTATATACTCCTCCAAAACCCTAATTCGTTGTTGACTTTTATTTTTAGCTCAAAATCACTTAAAGGCGCTTTTATCGACTTTTCACTTAATGTCACTTTAAAATTATAGCATTCTCTATTAAAGTAACATCAAGTGGCCTTGTTTTCCCCTGAATCTCCCTGACTATAGTCTAACGGGGATGTTTGGACTACTAAGCCCTCCTCTCTGGAGCTCCTACTTGGAAAGGGACATTACAATTTTAGAGTAGATTGCCCCAATTTTCTAGAACAAGTGGTGACCCGAGACTCAACATGCCTTGGTACTTCTAAACCCTTTTATAGTTCTAGGTAACTCCTCTCAATATGTTCTATATTTTCTCTTTGACCCAATCTCAAATAGTTCAAGAGCAAGGCGTATTGATGTTTGGACAACATCGGGAAGACATTCTCTTAGATTAATAATTAATAATATAATTATTGATTATTAAATAATATATATAATAAGTAAATGATAATAATAAATAGTTATTGATTATCCAAGGGGCACATCCTTTCATGGATGGTGACCATATGTTCTCTATATATGGAACACTCATCATTGTAATAATATTATCTCACATAGAAAAATCAACATGGTATTAGAGCGGGACTGGGCTTTAATCCCTCACGGGAGGGCCCATAGCAGATTCTCTATTTCCTAGTGGGTAATGTACAACCCTCAACGTCAAATACAAATATCAAACTGTAGAGATTAATTTGAGATTACACATCTATTAAACAATTTTAAGTTGTCCGTACATATAACTTTCGCTAAAAGGATTAAATATATACGAATATATTTCCCATGGCCATTGTAAGACCACGAGTGCCATTTTTAGCACACATCTAAAATTGTATGACGGGTCGTCGTAGCTAGCCTTAAACTTAATGCTACTACTCCACCATGGTGCATTAAATTCCTATTTTCCTATGGTTCAATTGCAAACCATATTTGTGATTTCTGAGTGCCTATCATGAGCATCTAATAGAAAACGAACTCTGGTAGTATTTCAGGCTCGGTCGAATTTTACTAGTTCTGTTGGTTTGATGGCATGCAAACTATATTTGTAATTTTTTACTGGCTATCGAGAGCATCGAGAGCATCCAATTGAAGTCGAACTCCATTTGTAGTTACCCTAGGTCGATCGAACACAAACCATATTTGTAATTTATGAGTGCCTATGGTGAGCATATAATTGGAGGCGAATTGCATTTGTAGTTACCCTGGGTCAATCGAATGCAAACCATATTTGTAATTTCTAAGTCCCTATGGTGAGCATCTAATTGAAGGCGAACTCTATTTGTAGTTCCCTTGGTTCGATCGAATTCAAATTATATTTGAAATCTCTAAATGCCTATTGTCCTGGGAGAGATGAATCTGAGATTTGGAGAGACTTATCTCTATCTAGATGAAGCCCATGTTCAAGAGATGCAATTCATGAATTTGACTCCCCAGGAAGTGCGTAGGGTTTCCAATGGTTGTTTACTACGCAGACACGCTCATTGTGAGCTCGAAGCACGGGAAGACAAGAAAAGCATACAATCCATGGTAACGACGAGGAAGGGTTGACTTCACTCCATTCCGCTATGAGCAATGGACATGCTAATTTTTTTGAAGCATTGCTGCAGACAGGTGCATATGTTTATGTGGTAAACTATGGTGAGCACAGAACTTTGCATTACGTTGTGAGCAAAGGGAGGGTTAAGATTGCCCAAGTTTTAATCTCCAATGGTGCCAACGTCAAACTAAAGGATGAGTTTGGTTACACTCCATTACATCAGGAAGCAAAGGCAGGGCACCCATAAATATGTTGAAAAGAGAAGTTTGAGGCAACAACGTGAGACATTCTTCCCAGAGGGTCATGTGTGGACTAGTAGGGGGAATGTGGACTTCATACTGATGTGCCTCAAACGGTCAGAAGAAGGAACTAAGACATTGGTTTTACGAGGAAACCTCGATATGTCTTGGGGGACATTGGCTTCATGAGGAAACCTCATGTGTCCTAGAGAAGACAATGGTTCCATGGGGGAACCTCGATATGTCTTAGACATGTGTTCCATGAGGGAACCACAAAATGTATAGTATCGAAACAATTCATGAGTGAAGCTCGAGGTTGGACACTTCAAGATATTTGGGTGTCCAATATACATTCATGTACCCAAGGAGAAAAGGACCAAGCTAGATCCTTGTTATCCACAATTTTGGTCGTCATGATGATGTAATGATGATGGAAAAATCAAGCTTTTCATTAGAACACTTTCCTGAGAAAAGTTGCATTTGTCTGCTTCTAGAAATCATACTTTTAAGGGAGGTTCGCAGGCTACTTATATATTTGCCTGCGAGAATGCCTGATTCTCGCAGGCTGCTTTAAGCTGGAGTGCGAGGGGTTCGCACTGTACCTAACTGTCAGGGTGCGAACATATTCTAAATGAAGGAAAAAGATAAATTCTCGAACCTTCTAGAAGAGAATCTTCTAGAAGGGTGAGTTGGCATTCGAATGGTTATCTAAGTATTGGTTTTCCTGATATCTTGGGATCATTCCTATCCAAGTAACTAATCTATCCTCTCCTATATATTGAGGGGATTGCTCATGGAAAGGGTTATAAGCAAACTAGCAAGAGATTGATTGGAGAATTAATGCAAGATTGTATGAAGGACTGATGCTACAGCAGCTAAGGACACCAGCAAGGTTATCAAAAGTGGTTGATCTTCTTCATGCATGAGCAAGTGTGTGTCAGAGCTAGGAGCCATCGAAAGGAGATCTACAACATCAAGGCTCAGGTTGTAAGTCTTACTTTCTATCAATTTAATACAGTAATATGTCCCTTTCCCATAAAGTTCATGTCACTTTATTACATAACTCCTTGATCATATGTATAGACTAGCTATTGAATATATTAAATTGTCTTCACTTCGATTGGTTTGTTTTGTTGTGATCTGGACGATACAAGAGCATTGGAGCGAAGCTGGTACAACAAAGACCCAAGGAAGTGTTCATAAGGTATGATAATGATCACTGCCTCCTAGTTCATTCGATAGTCTAAATCTAGGGAAAGAGTATTATTCTGTCCTGTTTTGTTCTAGATCTAGGTGGATCTAGGGAGATCGGTTTGTGTCCGCACTTACGGATTAATCCTGAAACAAAATTGACGACACCATTGGGGAACAATCCCCTTTTTTGGTGGCTTTTTGTAGTTTTCTATGGCCATTTACTCTAGTTTCATATTTCTCTTGTTTTATCAGTCTCTGAGTCCTCAGGATATCCTGAGAGACCTTCTGGGTCTATAAGCCTTTGTCAATTTTGCCTTCATTTTCAAAAAATTTGTCATCTTCAGGACTTCTCGCACTGCGTTTAACTGCAGCCTGCGAGAATTGGTCAAGTTCGCACCCTGCACATAGGGTCCAGTGCGAACACCTCGCACCTTGCTACAAGGTGGCCTGCGAGAATCCTATCTTCTCGCACTGTGTTACATTGCTTGCCTGCGAGCAAGATTTTTGAAAATTTTGAATTTGAGTTTTGACTGCTTAGATCAGGTGATTCACCTCTGATAGGCTTATTGGATCATTGATTGATACATCTCTTGCTTTAGTTTGTGTTCTTGAATTGTTTTAGGGTTTCAAGGTGTTTCTTGTCTTTTGTAGCTTGACTTTCATTTCGCAACTCTTATTGGCAATTTCATTCTCTCTAACTTCTGGAGTTGAGTGTGTCTGATTGGCTGAAAACCAGTGATTGGTTGAGAGTTAAGTGTTTGGTGTTTCTCATTTGCTTGTTGGTTCGAAAGAACATTTTCGTTTGCATTGAGAAAACTCATTGGTTTGCTTTTTGTTTTTACTTTCATTGAAAGAGTTGATTGGGTTGTTATTGTTTGATTCTTTATGATTTGATTCTCTTTTCTCGTTAATCAGAGTTCTTTTTGGAAAGTGAACAACAAGTTTTTCTTTCAAAATATTGTTTTTTGTATTTCAGAAAACATTGAAAATCAAATTATTGAGTTTGGTGAAGTATTTGATAAAGACATATTGTTATTATTCATCGATTAATGATTGTTTGCATTGACATTTGAAAGGAAATTGTGCGTTGCATTGTAGTATTGAGATTGATTTGGAAAATTGTCTATCTCTCCCGTAAATAGGATTCATGGAATGAAAAATGTTATATTTCATCATCATCCTTGCATTATTTGGGTCAGAGTCACACAACATGAGTTTCACTTCCGTTACCTTTGAGTAAGCAATAGCTCTTAAAAACATTGCGTAATCTTAAAATTTATCTAGTAACTCTTTTCTAGGGCTCTTTTACACCACCATTTAGCTAGGCTAGTGCTTTGGAGTAGGAAGAGAAATACACTCTCCAAAATCTCAAAAACACACAATAACATCTTGAGTTAGGGAGCGTTAAATTCCATTTGCAACATATTGTCCTGGGAAGCCCTTCTAACACAAGGGTCAAGCACTAGGTCACATTGGTGTTGGCAGAGTTACTAACCCTGCTTTGTTGACATCGGTGTTGAGATTGCACGTATTACGGGGATCACTCCGAGGTATACCCACAATGATGAGTGGAAGCCTTTGAGTTGATTTTGGGCTAGATACCCTGCCCTTGTGTGTGGATCGGACTGACGACTGTTCCCCCAGGTTTTACTGTTGTTTGTGGTGACCTTAGTGGCCTATCTCTCTAGGTTCTTACCCAAGGTGACTGTGGAGGGGGAAGTCATCACGGTACCTGGAATTGACGTTGGCCAAACTCACTCGGGCTCCTTGGAGGGTATACCCACGATTATGTGGGAGCTTGCACCAGGGTGTAAGTCCGTTAAGCAGGTGTAAGTCCGTCAGCGTAACTTTTCCACCTTAGCCCCGTCCCTTCTCGTCTCGTTGTTGCGACATTGGATTTCATCACCAACTAGTGGCTTCGAAATTAGAAGGTATTGTTTGCTTGGTGATTGCTTCCTAGATTTTCTTTACTAGTGTGTGTTGTTTGTTTCTCGAGGTTGACCATAGGATTTTCTTTGCAGAATTTGTTACTTGTTTACAATTGCTCCCCCATGACGTTCACGTAGAATGCAAGGTTTATCTCCGGAACATCCGGACGTTTCACAACCCTTGCATACAACGACACCTGAGGGTTCTCCCCATTAGACTGAAGTCCCGGTGGTTACTCCACCACACGGGGAAACAAGTGACGTTCCAGTTGTCACCACACCGCCTCCACAGGTAGAACGAACTGACTCTCTAGAAGATTTTCGAATCACCAATACTAGAGAGGACTATCGCATTCGCCGTGGTGAACGACCTTTTGTGCGATTAAATCCTTCTGACGAAGTCATTGTTACATCTTCTGAATCAACCGTTGGGCCTTCTTTTGGTGTAGTAGGCCAAGATCTTTTTTGGTCAGGTGATTTCCGACGAGTCCTTTTTGGTACTGAGTCACCTCCAATTTACGAAATCAACCCTCCAGTATCTCCCGAGACAGAAACTACACTTGTAGAGACCACTTATCATTTTGTTCTCCCTCCTGAGATGGCTCATCTCGCAAATACTACGAGTGTCCAAACCGAAATCCCTGCAGCTACTCTTGCTCCTATCAATACCCAGCGAATACCTGATGTCATCCCGACATTACCACCCGGTTACCATGCTTTGAATGCTTTGTTGAATGCTTCCAATCCAACACCTCCGCAAACCCCAGCCGGTTCTCCAGGTGGTCCTCCTTTTCTTGGGCATCCTATTCCCGGTTTTATTCCGACACTCCCTCAGTTTCCTTCTGGTAATCTTAATCCTAGTGGTACTATTCCGACTGTTGCACCGAACCCGCAGATTCCTGTTGGTGGGCAGGGTGGTACGGTTCCTTTTCCTTTCCCCGGACACAACACAGTTACTACGCAACCTACGGTTGGCACACAACTTTCGGGTGGAACTATACCTACAGTAGGGGGACCAACCTCCCCTTTTGGACAAAATATACCTCTTGAATTGGCCCAGTATTGGAATCAGCTTCTACAAAACTTTCCTCAAAATGTTGGGGTGCAGCAAACGGTCCCTACCGTGGGCCAACCTTACCCGAGTGTAACTAATCCTATTTGGGGTCAGAGTCACACTACTCAACCTCAGGTCCCTACTCAAACTCAAGGTTATAATCCTTGGGGCTACTATCCTATCCGACCACCACCGAATCAGTCAGGGTCTTCCCTCTACGGACAGTCTGCTTATGGTCCTACTGGTTTTCCAATAGGGCTTCCACCCCAAAGCCATCAGTACCCACAAGTGAATCGACAGTTGCCTTTTCTTGCTACTTTGGATTTGCCAGATTTGTCTAGGATTCTAAATGATCCTATTCGTCACTCTCCCCAATGGCCTGCTATTCCTGCTAAACTTCCATCGGATATTCCAAAATTCGATGGCAAGGTGGGAGAGGACTCAAATAATCATGTCATGACTTTTCATTTATGGTATTCATGTAATTCGCTAATGGATGATTCCATTCGTCTACGTCTTTTTCAACGAACCCTTACCGGTTCGGCTGCAAAGTGGTATATTGAATTGCCACGAGGTTTCTTTTCTGATTTCAACACACTAGCTATGGCCTTTCTCACACATTACCAGTTACCGATCCGTTACGATACTGGGACTGAGATCTTGACTTATTTCAAACAAACTAAAGGTACTCACATCTCAGATCATATACATGAGTGGAGACGGCGACGACGTCTCATCAAACTTGAACTCCCTGATCAATTACTGGCAGAATGGTTTACGAAATATTTCGTGAATGAAATTGGTAAAGACATTGCTATGGGTGGTGTTGTTACAGAGGAGCAGGCTATAAGTCGCGCTTAGTATCTTGATCTTGTTTATTCGCAAACGGGAACACCTTATGATTTACTACTTGAACTACCTCGTCCTGGTACTTCCAGCACTTCAACTGCTCCAGCTGCCTCGCATGCCGCTGATGGTGTGATTGGTACTACTCATACCCACTCACATTTCGTTTCAACTACAACCCCTAAATCCAATTCTTCTAATGTTCAAAGTGCTCCGTCTCCTGCTCCTCCCGCCGGTAAAACTTCTAAGGTGAACGCTGTCCAATCTACACTGACCGGTAAAAATAAATCAAAGAAAGGGAGAGGCAAGAATAAAGAGAGTAAAAATAATAATCCAAATGAGCAAACTAAAACCCCTCCTGTTGAAGATCGGGATAAGCCCAAACCTCGTTACCCTTGCCTTATCTGTGGTGACGATCACTACACGAAGGATTGTCCTCGACGTGCCGAAGTTAATAAGTTCCTTCAAGGAACGCCGAAACCCTCTACGCCGGCAGTCTTGTCCCAACCCTTCTCGTCTCAGCAACAGGCCTCGTTGGTCATCCATAACCAACCCTCTACTTCTACGACATCATATGTATTGATGTGCACCGGTGATTCTAAGAACAATGACGTTGTCGTCGCAACTAAAGCCAAAGATTATTCTCCATCTAAGGAGAAGGTTGACGATTTACCTCCTGATTTGGTACATCCCTCTCCGCCGAATCCACCTACGAACGGTCCTCTTCATCTCGAACGATCGTGCTTTGACGCAGTTCCGCAACCACCCCCGAAAGGTGTCGTTAAGAAATCGACATTCAATCCTCATGCTCGTGCAGCCCAGAACTATAGCATTGTCGAAGATCTGGCCCAAGCACCTTCAGCGATGTCTGCCCTTGAAGTCCTTCAGTCTTGTCCTGCACAACGAAGGGCTCTGTTGAAAGCTATAGGTGGAATTGATCCTACAGATACGAGTTTGATAGTCTTTGACTTGGAAGATCATATTCCAAGGTTACCCCCATAGCTTGCGTTTCAGATACAAGTAGTTGTTGCCGACAAGAACATTTGTCGAACTGTTATTGATGAGGGTGCCTCTACGTGTGTAATGTCTTTTACTTGTTGGAAAGCCATTGGCTCTCCTCCTTTAAATGAATCACAAAATACTTTGAGAGCCTTCAATGGCTCTGGTTTTAAGCCTTACGGTGTTCTTCCATCGTTGTCCGTTACTCTCGAAGGTAAGACAGTCCAAGTTGAAGTGGAAGTTTTCGATGCTCCCCTGGATTATAATCTTCTACTTGGTCGTAGCTGGGTAGATTCTATGCGCGCTGTTGTGTCAACCCTTTTCCGTGTCGTACGTTTTCCTCATCAAGGAAAAGTTGTTACGGTTGATCAACTTGCCTTCTTTAATTCTGATATTCGCACTGGCAACGTGTCATTTATAGCTAAAACCCCACCGGGTTACGAGAATGTTGGAGTCGGTCTTTTAAAAACTCTTCGTTAATGGGTACTTTCCCCATACCACCACCACCCGATATTCCACGCCCGTCAGTTGCTTCTATTAATATGATCTCTATTGTACCTCATGAACTTCCCGTGTCTGTTGACCCTTGGATAGTCCCTGATCCTGGAGATCATACTCGTTTCGGCGACGTCATGCCATTAAGTTCGGTCGAGTCTGCTTATCATGCAATCCAATCGGCAACACCTTCTACACCTTCTATTGATGAGTTGTTTCCTGATCCTTTCTGTGTCATCTTTCCCACTGACAAGATGATCATGTCCGTCATGGCTGCCACACCTTGGGACAATGAGCATCATCGTTCCATACTGTTTCTGGAACAACACACTCTGGAGAATTATCAGCGGATTTTGACTCCGTCGACCGTTGTTGTCATATCGACCATTCCCGGATCTACACGTGATGTGTTTGCAGAAGGGAACCTCAGTAATATTTCTCCCACGATACCCATTGATATATCAGTTAAACCTGGGATAGTTGAAAATGTTCATATCGGAGCTTCGTGTTCTCCCAAAGAAATTCACTTATACTTCATTGTTTAAAGAATTTCGTGATATCTTTGCCTGGAGTTACGAAGAGATGTCAGGTATCGACCCTGCTATTGTTGTCCATGAAATTAAGACATACCCCGGAGCTAAACCAGTCCGGCAGCCCCTCCGTCCTGTCCATCGACATAAAGCGGCAGTTATCAAACTCGAAGTTGAAAAAATTCTTAAAGCCGGTTTTATTTATCCCGTGGCTCTGACATAATGGGTTTCCAACCCTGTACCGATTGATAAGAAAGGTGGTAGTATACGTGTTTGTGTTGATTATCGGGATATTAACAAAGCTTGTCCTAAGGACAATTTTCCAACCCCTTTCGTTGACCAGATCGTCGATGACTATGCCGGCAGTGAAATATTTTCTCTCATGGATGGATTTTTCGACTATAATCAAATTAACATCGCTCCTGAGGACCAACATAAAACTGTTTTTATTTGTCTTTGGGGTACTTTCGCCTATAGAAAACTTCCCTTCGGTCTTAAGAACGCAGGTGCAACGTTTCAACGTGCTATGTCTTATGCGTTTCACGATATAAAACATATCGTTCAACCTTATTTGGACGATTTTTCAGCTCATTCTTTACGCCGAGTCGATCACCCCAATCATCTCCGAGCAATTTTCGTTCGTTGTCGGTTCTATCGCATTCGTTTAAACCCTCATAAATGTGTCTTTTGCGTAGAGTCCGGCTGTCTTCTCGGTTTCATTGTTTCAAGTCAAGGGATCCGGGTAGATCCTATTAAGGTTGAGGCGATTCTTAATCTCCCTCCTCCTTCTTCATTGCGTCAGTTACAAAGTTTGCAAGGGAAAGCAAACTTTCTTCGTCGTTTCATCCCTAATTACGTCGATATTACTCGTGGTTTTTACACGTCTTTTAAAGAAAGGTTAAGAGTTTGTCTGGGATAAAGTTGCCAACAACGCTTTTGAAGCTTTGAAATTGTCCCTCACGAAAGCTCCACTTCTTTTCCCTCCTGATTATAGTCGGGAT
>ML783077.1:973329-988141 GCA_009831015.1 Picea engelmannii | reverse complement strand
TGATGAGAAACCAGTCAATAGATGTGCCTTGCCTTCTTCTCAACTAGGTCAGAAAGGAATCACTGGATTCTCCTTGGCTAGGACAATTCAAATCTCCAAGTATCCTTAGAAGTTGGGCCCTCACACTGAATAAGTGTGCCCTTGTTGCTGCAACCTGTGTAACTATTGTTGAAGATCGATGGAAGATCTGTATGATCTCCCCGGTGACTAGGGTGTGTCTCTCAACACCAAAATCAATCTCTGGGTGTATTCCTCATGGAATCCACAAAGTCACTTATTCTCCTGAACCTGTGAAGTCACCTCAGAGCTCACTCTCAAATCATAAAATTTGCATAATGAGGAATTAGGTCGCTTCTCCTACTTATATACTCCTCCAAAACCCTAATTCGTTGTTGACTTTTATTTTTAGCTCAAAATCACTTAAAGGCGCTTTTATCGACTTTTCACTTAATGTCACTTTAAAATTATAGCATTCTCTATTAAAGTAACATCAAGTGGCCTTGTTTTCCCCTGAATCTCCCTGACTATAGTCTAACGGGGATGTTTGGACTACTAAGCCCTCCTCTCTGGAGCTCCTACTTGGAAAGGGACATTACAATTTTAGAGTAGATTGCCCCAATTTTCTAGAACAAGTGGTGACCCGAGACTCAACATGCCTTGGTACTTCTAAACCCTTTTATAGTTCTAGGTAACTCCTCTCAATATGTTCTATATTTTCTCTTTGACCCAATCTCAAATAGTTCAAGAGCAAGGCGTATTGATGTTTGGACAACATCGGGAAGACATTCTCTTAGATTAATAATTAATAATATAATTATTGATTATTAAATAATATATATAATAAGTAAATGATAATAATAAATAGTTATTGATTATCCAAGGGGCACATCCTTTCATGGATGGTGACCATATGTTCTCTATATATGGAACACTCATCATTGTAATAATATTATCTCACATAGAAAAATCAACATGGTATTAGAGCGGGACTGGGCTTTAATCCCTCACGGGAGGGCCCATAGCAGATTCTCTATTTCCTAGTGGGTAATGTACAACCCTCAACGTCAAATACAAATATCAAACTGTAGAGATTAATTTGAGATTACACATCTATTAAACAATTTTAAGTTGTCCGTACATATAACTTTCGCTAAAAGGATTAAATATATACGAATATATTTCCCATGGCCATTGTAAGACCACGAGTGCCATTTTTAGCACACATCTAAAATTGTATGACGGGTCGTCGTAGCTAGCCTTAAACTTAATGCTACTACTCCACCATGGTGCATTAAATTCCTATTTTCCTATGGTTCAATTGCAAACCATATTTGTGATTTCTGAGTGCCTATCATGAGCATCTAATAGAAAACGAACTCTGGTAGTATTTCAGGCTCGGTCGAATTTTACTAGTTCTGTTGGTTTGATGGCATGCAAACTATATTTGTAATTTTTTACTGGCTATCGAGAGCATCGAGAGCATCCAATTGAAGTCGAACTCCATTTGTAGTTACCCTAGGTCGATCGAACACAAACCATATTTGTAATTTATGAGTGCCTATGGTGAGCATATAATTGGAGGCGAATTGCATTTGTAGTTACCCTGGGTCAATCGAATGCAAACCATATTTGTAATTTCTAAGTCCCTATGGTGAGCATCTAATTGAAGGCGAACTCTATTTGTAGTTCCCTTGGTTCGATCGAATTCAAATTATATTTGAAATCTCTAAATGCCTATTGTCCTGGGAGAGATGAATCTGAGATTTGGAGAGACTTATCTCTATCTAGATGAAGCCCATGTTCAAGAGATGCAATTCATGAATTTGACTCCCCAGGAAGTGCGTAGGGTTTCCAATGGTTGTTTACTACGCAGACACGCTCATTGTGAGCTCGAAGCACGGGAAGACAAGAAAAGCATACAATCCATGGTAACGACGAGGAAGGGTTGACTTCACTCCATTCCGCTATGAGCAATGGACATGCTAATTTTTTTGAAGCATTGCTGCAGACAGGTGCATATGTTTATGTGGTAAACTATGGTGAGCACAGAACTTTGCATTACGTTGTGAGCAAAGGGAGGGTTAAGATTGCCCAAGTTTTAATCTCCAATGGTGCCAACGTCAAACTAAAGGATGAGTTTGGTTACACTCCATTACATCAGGAAGCAAAGGCAGGGCACCCATAAATATGTTGAAAAGAGAAGTTTGAGGCAACAACGTGAGACATTCTTCCCAGAGGGTCATGTGTGGACTAGTAGGGGGAATGTGGACTTCATACTGATGTGCCTCAAACGGTCAGAAGAAGGAACTAAGACATTGGTTTTACGAGGAAACCTCGATATGTCTTGGGGGACATTGGCTTCATGAGGAAACCTCATGTGTCCTAGAGAAGACAATGGTTCCATGGGGGAACCTCGATATGTCTTAGACATGTGTTCCATGAGGGAACCACAAAATGTATAGTATCGAAACAATTCATGAGTGAAGCTCGAGGTTGGACACTTCAAGATATTTGGGTGTCCAATATACATTCATGTACCCAAGGAGAAAAGGACCAAGCTAGATCCTTGTTATCCACAATTTTGGTCGTCATGATGATGTAATGATGATGGAAAAATCAAGCTTTTCATTAGAACACTTTCCTGAGAAAAGTTGCATTTGTCTGCTTCTAGAAATCATACTTTTAAGGGAGGTTCGCAGGCTACTTATATATTTGCCTGCGAGAATGCCTGATTCTCGCAGGCTGCTTTAAGCTGGAGTGCGAGGGGTTCGCACTGTACCTAACTGTCAGGGTGCGAACATATTCTAAATGAAGGAAAAAGATAAATTCTCGAACCTTCTAGAAGAGAATCTTCTAGAAGGGTGAGTTGGCATTCGAATGGTTATCTAAGTATTGGTTTTCCTGATATCTTGGGATCATTCCTATCCAAGTAACTAATCTATCCTCTCCTATATATTGAGGGGATTGCTCATGGAAAGGGTTATAAGCAAACTAGCAAGAGATTGATTGGAGAATTAATGCAAGATTGTATGAAGGACTGATGCTACAGCAGCTAAGGACACCAGCAAGGTTATCAAAAGTGGTTGATCTTCTTCATGCATGAGCAAGTGTGTGTCAGAGCTAGGAGCCATCGAAAGGAGATCTACAACATCAAGGCTCAGGTTGTAAGTCTTACTTTCTATCAATTTAATACAGTAATATGTCCCTTTCCCATAAAGTTCATGTCACTTTATTACATAACTCCTTGATCATATGTATAGACTAGCTATTGAATATATTAAATTGTCTTCACTTCGATTGGTTTGTTTTGTTGTGATCTGGACGATACAAGAGCATTGGAGCGAAGCTGGTACAACAAAGACCCAAGGA
The DNA here is from genome assembly GCA_009831015.1 of Picea engelmannii. Lineage (NCBI taxonomy): Eukaryota > Viridiplantae > Streptophyta > Pinopsida > Pinales > Pinaceae > Picea > Picea engelmannii. The sequence goes on along the minus strand of ML783077.1, from coordinate 984,772 downwards.
AGTGTTCATAAGGTATGATAATGATCACTGCCTCCTAGTTCATTCGATAGTCTAAATCTAGGGAAAGAGTATTATTCTGTCCTGTTTTGTTCTAGATCTAGGTGGATCTAGGGAGATCGGTTTGTGTCCGCACTTACGGATTAATCCTGAAACAAAATTGACGACACCATTGGGGAACAATCCCCTTTTTTGGTGGCTTTTTGTAGTTTTCTATGGCCATTTACTCTAGTTTCATATTTCTCTTGTTTTATCAGTCTCTGAGTCCTCAGGATATCCTGAGAGACCTTCTGGGTCTATAAGCCTTTGTCAATTTTGCCTTCATTTTCAAAAAATTTGTCATCTTCAGGACTTCTCGCACTGCGTTTAACTGCAGCCTGCGAGAATTGGTCAAGTTCGCACCCTGCACATAGGGTCCAGTGCGAACACCTCGCACCTTGCTACAAGGTGGCCTGCGAGAATCCTATCTTCTCGCACTGTGTTACATTGCTTGCCTGCGAGCAAGATTTTTGAAAATTTTGAATTTGAGTTTTGACTGCTTAGATCAGGTGATTCACCTCTGATAGGCTTATTGGATCATTGATTGATACATCTCTTGCTTTAGTTTGTGTTCTTGAATTGTTTTAGGGTTTCAAGGTGTTTCTTGTCTTTTGTAGCTTGACTTTCATTTCGCAACTCTTATTGGCAATTTCATTCTCTCTAACTTCTGGAGTTGAGTGTGTCTGATTGGCTGAAAACCAGTGATTGGTTGAGAGTTAAGTGTTTGGTGTTTCTCATTTGCTTGTTGGTTCGAAAGAACATTTTCGTTTGCATTGAGAAAACTCATTGGTTTGCTTTTTGTTTTTACTTTCATTGAAAGAGTTGATTGGGTTGTTATTGTTTGATTCTTTATGATTTGATTCTCTTTTCTCGTTAATCAGAGTTCTTTTTGGAAAGTGAACAACAAGTTTTTCTTTCAAAATATTGTTTTTTGTATTTCAGAAAACATTGAAAATCAAATTATTGAGTTTGGTGAAGTATTTGATAAAGACATATTGTTATTATTCATCGATTAATGATTGTTTGCATTGACATTTGAAAGGAAATTGTGCGTTGCATTGTAGTATTGAGATTGATTTGGAAAATTGTCTATCTCTCCCGTAAATAGGATTCATGGAATGAAAAATGTTATATTTCATCATCATCCTTGCATTATTTGGGTCAGAGTCACACAACATGAGTTTCACTTCCGTTACCTTTGAGTAAGCAATAGCTCTTAAAAACATTGCGTAATCTTAAAATTTATCTAGTAACTCTTTTCTAGGGCTCTTTTACACCACCATTTAGCTAGGCTAGTGCTTTGGAGTAGGAAGAGAAATACACTCTCCAAAATCTCAAAAACACACAATAACATCTTGAGTTAGGGAGCGTTAAATTCCATTTGCAACATATTGTCCTGGGAAGCCCTTCTAACACAAGGGTCAAGCACTAGGTCACATTGGTGTTGGCAGAGTTACTAACCCTGCTTTGTTGACATCGGTGTTGAGATTGCACGTATTACGGGGATCACTCCGAGGTATACCCACAATGATGAGTGGAAGCCTTTGAGTTGATTTTGGGCTAGATACCCTGCCCTTGTGTGTGGATCGGACTGACGACTGTTCCCCCAGGTTTTACTGTTGTTTGTGGTGACCTTAGTGGCCTATCTCTCTAGGTTCTTACCCAAGGTGACTGTGGAGGGGGAAGTCATCACGGTACCTGGAATTGACGTTGGCCAAACTCACTCGGGCTCCTTGGAGGGTATACCCACGATTATGTGGGAGCTTGCACCAGGGTGTAAGTCCGTTAAGCAGGTGTAAGTCCGTCAGCGTAACTTTTCCACCTTAGCCCCGTCCCTTCTCGTCTCGTTGTTGCGACATTGGATTTCATCACCAACTAGTGGCTTCGAAATTAGAAGGTATTGTTTGCTTGGTGATTGCTTCCTAGATTTTCTTTACTAGTGTGTGTTGTTTGTTTCTCGAGGTTGACCATAGGATTTTCTTTGCAGAATTTGTTACTTGTTTACAATTGCTCCCCCATGACGTTCACGTAGAATGCAAGGTTTATCTCCGGAACATCCGGACGTTTCACAACCCTTGCATACAACGACACCTGAGGGTTCTCCCCATTAGACTGAAGTCCCGGTGGTTACTCCACCACACGGGGAAACAAGTGACGTTCCAGTTGTCACCACACCGCCTCCACAGGTAGAACGAACTGACTCTCTAGAAGATTTTCGAATCACCAATACTAGAGAGGACTATCGCATTCGCCGTGGTGAACGACCTTTTGTGCGATTAAATCCTTCTGACGAAGTCATTGTTACATCTTCTGAATCAACCGTTGGGCCTTCTTTTGGTGTAGTAGGCCAAGATCTTTTTTGGTCAGGTGATTTCCGACGAGTCCTTTTTGGTACTGAGTCACCTCCAATTTACGAAATCAACCCTCCAGTATCTCCCGAGACAGAAACTACACTTGTAGAGACCACTTATCATTTTGTTCTCCCTCCTGAGATGGCTCATCTCGCAAATACTACGAGTGTCCAAACCGAAATCCCTGCAGCTACTCTTGCTCCTATCAATACCCAGCGAATACCTGATGTCATCCCGACATTACCACCCGGTTACCATGCTTTGAATGCTTTGTTGAATGCTTCCAATCCAACACCTCCGCAAACCCCAGCCGGTTCTCCAGGTGGTCCTCCTTTTCTTGGGCATCCTATTCCCGGTTTTATTCCGACACTCCCTCAGTTTCCTTCTGGTAATCTTAATCCTAGTGGTACTATTCCGACTGTTGCACCGAACCCGCAGATTCCTGTTGGTGGGCAGGGTGGTACGGTTCCTTTTCCTTTCCCCGGACACAACACAGTTACTACGCAACCTACGGTTGGCACACAACTTTCGGGTGGAACTATACCTACAGTAGGGGGACCAACCTCCCCTTTTGGACAAAATATACCTCTTGAATTGGCCCAGTATTGGAATCAGCTTCTACAAAACTTTCCTCAAAATGTTGGGGTGCAGCAAACGGTCCCTACCGTGGGCCAACCTTACCCGAGTGTAACTAATCCTATTTGGGGTCAGAGTCACACTACTCAACCTCAGGTCCCTACTCAAACTCAAGGTTATAATCCTTGGGGCTACTATCCTATCCGACCACCACCGAATCAGTCAGGGTCTTCCCTCTACGGACAGTCTGCTTATGGTCCTACTGGTTTTCCAATAGGGCTTCCACCCCAAAGCCATCAGTACCCACAAGTGAATCGACAGTTGCCTTTTCTTGCTACTTTGGATTTGCCAGATTTGTCTAGGATTCTAAATGATCCTATTCGTCACTCTCCCCAATGGCCTGCTATTCCTGCTAAACTTCCATCGGATATTCCAAAATTCGATGGCAAGGTGGGAGAGGACTCAAATAATCATGTCATGACTTTTCATTTATGGTATTCATGTAATTCGCTAATGGATGATTCCATTCGTCTACGTCTTTTTCAACGAACCCTTACCGGTTCGGCTGCAAAGTGGTATATTGAATTGCCACGAGGTTTCTTTTCTGATTTCAACACACTAGCTATGGCCTTTCTCACACATTACCAGTTACCGATCCGTTACGATACTGGGACTGAGATCTTGACTTATTTCAAACAAACTAAAGGTACTCACATCTCAGATCATATACATGAGTGGAGACGGCGACGACGTCTCATCAAACTTGAACTCCCTGATCAATTACTGGCAGAATGGTTTACGAAATATTTCGTGAATGAAATTGGTAAAGACATTGCTATGGGTGGTGTTGTTACAGAGGAGCAGGCTATAAGTCGCGCTTAGTATCTTGATCTTGTTTATTCGCAAACGGGAACACCTTATGATTTACTACTTGAACTACCTCGTCCTGGTACTTCCAGCACTTCAACTGCTCCAGCTGCCTCGCATGCCGCTGATGGTGTGATTGGTACTACTCATACCCACTCACATTTCGTTTCAACTACAACCCCTAAATCCAATTCTTCTAATGTTCAAAGTGCTCCGTCTCCTGCTCCTCCCGCCGGTAAAACTTCTAAGGTGAACGCTGTCCAATCTACACTGACCGGTAAAAATAAATCAAAGAAAGGGAGAGGCAAGAATAAAGAGAGTAAAAATAATAATCCAAATGAGCAAACTAAAACCCCTCCTGTTGAAGATCGGGATAAGCCCAAACCTCGTTACCCTTGCCTTATCTGTGGTGACGATCACTACACGAAGGATTGTCCTCGACGTGCCGAAGTTAATAAGTTCCTTCAAGGAACGCCGAAACCCTCTACGCCGGCAGTCTTGTCCCAACCCTTCTCGTCTCAGCAACAGGCCTCGTTGGTCATCCATAACCAACCCTCTACTTCTACGACATCATATGTATTGATGTGCACCGGTGATTCTAAGAACAATGACGTTGTCGTCGCAACTAAAGCCAAAGATTATTCTCCATCTAAGGAGAAGGTTGACGATTTACCTCCTGATTTGGTACATCCCTCTCCGCCGAATCCACCTACGAACGGTCCTCTTCATCTCGAACGATCGTGCTTTGACGCAGTTCCGCAACCACCCCCGAAAGGTGTCGTTAAGAAATCGACATTCAATCCTCATGCTCGTGCAGCCCAGAACTATAGCATTGTCGAAGATCTGGCCCAAGCACCTTCAGCGATGTCTGCCCTTGAAGTCCTTCAGTCTTGTCCTGCACAACGAAGGGCTCTGTTGAAAGCTATAGGTGGAATTGATCCTACAGATACGAGTTTGATAGTCTTTGACTTGGAAGATCATATTCCAAGGTTACCCCCATAGCTTGCGTTTCAGATACAAGTAGTTGTTGCCGACAAGAACATTTGTCGAACTGTTATTGATGAGGGTGCCTCTACGTGTGTAATGTCTTTTACTTGTTGGAAAGCCATTGGCTCTCCTCCTTTAAATGAATCACAAAATACTTTGAGAGCCTTCAATGGCTCTGGTTTTAAGCCTTACGGTGTTCTTCCATCGTTGTCCGTTACTCTCGAAGGTAAGACAGTCCAAGTTGAAGTGGAAGTTTTCGATGCTCCCCTGGATTATAATCTTCTACTTGGTCGTAGCTGGGTAGATTCTATGCGCGCTGTTGTGTCAACCCTTTTCCGTGTCGTACGTTTTCCTCATCAAGGAAAAGTTGTTACGGTTGATCAACTTGCCTTCTTTAATTCTGATATTCGCACTGGCAACGTGTCATTTATAGCTAAAACCCCACCGGGTTACGAGAATGTTGGAGTCGGTCTTTTAAAAACTCTTCGTTAATGGGTACTTTCCCCATACCACCACCACCCGATATTCCACGCCCGTCAGTTGCTTCTATTAATATGATCTCTATTGTACCTCATGAACTTCCCGTGTCTGTTGACCCTTGGATAGTCCCTGATCCTGGAGATCATACTCGTTTCGGCGACGTCATGCCATTAAGTTCGGTCGAGTCTGCTTATCATGCAATCCAATCGGCAACACCTTCTACACCTTCTATTGATGAGTTGTTTCCTGATCCTTTCTGTGTCATCTTTCCCACTGACAAGATGATCATGTCCGTCATGGCTGCCACACCTTGGGACAATGAGCATCATCGTTCCATACTGTTTCTGGAACAACACACTCTGGAGAATTATCAGCGGATTTTGACTCCGTCGACCGTTGTTGTCATATCGACCATTCCCGGATCTACACGTGATGTGTTTGCAGAAGGGAACCTCAGTAATATTTCTCCCACGATACCCATTGATATATCAGTTAAACCTGGGATAGTTGAAAATGTTCATATCGGAGCTTCGTGTTCTCCCAAAGAAATTCACTTATACTTCATTGTTTAAAGAATTTCGTGATATCTTTGCCTGGAGTTACGAAGAGATGTCAGGTATCGACCCTGCTATTGTTGTCCATGAAATTAAGACATACCCCGGAGCTAAACCAGTCCGGCAGCCCCTCCGTCCTGTCCATCGACATAAAGCGGCAGTTATCAAACTCGAAGTTGAAAAAATTCTTAAAGCCGGTTTTATTTATCCCGTGGCTCTGACATAATGGGTTTCCAACCCTGTACCGATTGATAAGAAAGGTGGTAGTATACGTGTTTGTGTTGATTATCGGGATATTAACAAAGCTTGTCCTAAGGACAATTTTCCAACCCCTTTCGTTGACCAGATCGTCGATGACTATGCCGGCAGTGAAATATTTTCTCTCATGGATGGATTTTTCGACTATAATCAAATTAACATCGCTCCTGAGGACCAACATAAAACTGTTTTTATTTGTCTTTGGGGTACTTTCGCCTATAGAAAACTTCCCTTCGGTCTTAAGAACGCAGGTGCAACGTTTCAACGTGCTATGTCTTATGCGTTTCACGATATAAAACATATCGTTCAACCTTATTTGGACGATTTTTCAGCTCATTCTTTACGCCGAGTCGATCACCCCAATCATCTCCGAGCAATTTTCGTTCGTTGTCGGTTCTATCGCATTCGTTTAAACCCTCATAAATGTGTCTTTTGCGTAGAGTCCGGCTGTCTTCTCGGTTTCATTGTTTCAAGTCAAGGGATCCGGGTAGATCCTATTAAGGTTGAGGCGATTCTTAATCTCCCTCCTCCTTCTTCATTGCGTCAGTTACAAAGTTTGCAAGGGAAAGCAAACTTTCTTCGTCGTTTCATCCCTAATTACGTCGATATTACTCGTGGTTTTTACACGTCTTTTAAAGAAAGGTTAAGAGTTTGTCTGGGATAAAGTTGCCAACAACGCTTTTGAAGCTTTGAAATTGTCCCTCACGAAAGCTCCACTTCTTTTCCCTCCTGATTATAGTCGGGATTACTTTCTTTATCTAGCTGCTTCTGAGTATACTATCGTCATGGTTCTCGTTCAGGAGGATGATGCACACGATGAACATGTTATATATTACTTGAGTCGAAGTCTCACTTCCACTGAAATCAAGTACCAACATGTTGAAAAACTGGCTTTGGCTGTTGTTCAAGAGGTTCAACGTTTTTGCCATTATATTCTCTCCAGGAAAACTACAGTGATTTCACATTGTAATCCCATGCAACACATTTTGACACGTCAATTGCTGGGGGGCAAGTACTCAAAGTGGATTGTTATTCTCTAGGAGTTCGACTTGGAATTCGATCGCGCCACGTCGAAGAAATCCTTAGTTTTTGCTGAGTTAATTTGTGATTTTCCCCACTTTGCCATGGAAAATGTAGCAGTCGATTCGTTACCTGACGAATCACTTTTCCTTATCAGTACTGACGATATTTGGTACGGAGATATCATTATATATCTCAAACTCAAACTTTCTGGCCTGCTTTGTCTAGTGCCGAACGTCGTCGTATCCGTTATCAAGCACGTCAATATATTATCCTTGGAGATACTCTTTACCGTCGAGGCATTGACTCTGTTTTTCGGCGTTGTTTAACTTTTGATGAAGCCGAGAAAGCTTTGAATGACTGCCATTCTGGAGCATGTGGTGGTCATATGTCTGGGTATGCTACTGCCCAGAAGGTCTTGCGTGCAAGATATTTTTGGCCTTCCTTGTTCAATGACTGCATTACTACTGTTCAGAAGTGTCATGCCTGCCAGACCTACAATCAGAAAATTCGGTCGCATCCTGCTCCCTTTCATCCTGTGGTCTCAGTTGGTCCTTTTGCAAAATGGGGCATTGATTTCATGACATGTCACCCTCACTCGGTCGGGGGGCATAGTTATATTATTGTAGCGGTTGATTATTTTACAAAGTGGGCCGAGGCGATGCCAACATTCGATAATTCTGGAAAGACTGCAACGTTATTTCTTTTCAACCATGTCATCACTCATTTTGGTGTTCTTCAGGCTATCGTTACCGATCACGGTAGTCATTTTAGGAATTTTATGATGTCTGAATTTACGGAGAAGTTGGGTATTCGTCATGATAGCTCAACACCCTATTATCCGCAAGCTAATGGCCAGGTCGAAGCAATCAATAAGGTTCTCATAACCATGATTCGACGGATGATAGGAATCCATAAAACCAGCTGGCACACGATGTTGTTTTCGGCATTGTGGGCATATCGGACATCTGTTAAATCTGCTACGGGATTTACGCCTTTTCGATTAGTTTATGGCATGGAAGCCATTCTGCCAATAGAATGTGAGATACCTTCTCTGAAGCTAGCTGTAAAACTCTTACCCAATACTTCTGCTGAAGAGGAACGTCTGTTGTATCTGATGCGATTAGACGAGACTCGACGTGACGCTACTTTTGTAATAGAAGCCCAGAAGAAACGTGTTAAGGCATAGTATGACAAGCATGTCAAGCCTCGCGTTTTCTCTGAAGGAGATCTTGTTCTTCTGTATGAACAAGATAAAGATGTCTTAGGAGCTGGGAAATTCGAACCAATATGGCATGGTCCTTACATTGTTCGCAGAGTGTTGGAAAAATGAGCGTATGAGCTGGTTGATTACGATGGTATACCTTTGAGTGAACCCAGAAATGGGTTATACTTGAAGTAGTACTATGCATAAGTCATTTGTGCACATGTACTTATATTTTATGTATCATACTTTGTGTGTGTTACTTTAGTTTGCTTTTGACGTTATCTGGTCTCTGCCCTTACGTGACGTTGTGTTTGATTCCCAGATGTCGGAGTATTCGCTACCTTATATTGGCTTCGTTGATGGTGCTAGCCGTAGTACTCGGAACCTGGCTTCCACTGCCTGGGCAATCTATGCCCCAACAAACGAGCTTATATCTTTACGAGGTGTATGTCTTGGCCGAGCAATCAACAACATCGCAGAGTATAGCGTCGTTATTGAATTATTGGTTGATGTTATCTCTCTCGGAATTCGTCATTTGGTTGTGCGACTTGATTCGCAGCTTGTAGTACTATAGCTAAGTAATGTTTACTCTATTCGAAGTCCTACTTTATTAAGGGTATATTTGTGTATTTGCCTCTTGGAACGATATTTTGATCACAATGAATATCAACATATTCCTAGATGTCTTAATACATTAACAGATGCTTTAGCTAATTATGTATTAGACAGACATTTAAATCATTTATAAATCAAACACATTACAATTCACACAATGTAAAGTAAATCGGTAAAAGTCGTCTGTATATATATAACGATAAAAAAAGTTTGTTTTTACAAAAAATTGTCCGAAGACCAAAATATCAAAATTTGAAGCTTATAGCTTCTACAAGGTGACGTCATGGATGACGTTCACGGTAACACACTACTGCCCTAGCTACTCTGCAGAACAGTCGACCCATAGCTGCAGAAACTCCTACAGTGTGACGTTGATCGCGTCGTGGAATCTCTTCCAGAGTTATATCTGGAATGTCGGCTGTCAGGCCCTCTAAATTCTGCTCCACCGTCAGATAATCCTCGGCGTACTGTGGTATTGTTGCTACTGCCTCTCCTAGTCGCTGGATAAGAGAACTGCCAACAGGTCTATATGGTCCAACGTCTGTGTTATCAACAAATATTTGATGTTAGTCTTCGGGTAAATCTATAAAACAAAAACATTTAAATATAATACAAAAAAATTCAAAAACATTTAAAAAGAAAAATTTGTGTACTTCTTACCGAGGTCTCCCCACTGAGCATCCTCAGGAAGTGCTAGATCCGGATCTCCTCGGAAATCCAACCCGGCATATGCATAGTCATCGACCATCAACATCTGGTTCTGCAACCAGTCAAAGAAAATATCGTCATATTTGACGATTGGTCCTGCCACGTGTTGGGCCATGAACCGGCACCACCGCAACATCCTCGGATCTCTAGGACCTGGAAAGTTCCATTCAGCCTGTAATCTAAGCACAGGGACCCTCTCTATAAAGAAGGACACTAACAAAGATCCATATCCAAACTATTTCAGATCTCCACGCCTGCACTTAGTCAACTGTTTTTTGATATTGTGCAATACTGCATCAACCCAGTTAAATACCCGGGGTTCAGTACACTCGATGGCATACTGGAAATAGCTCTGCAAAGTCATATGGGGAGCGACACTTCCAGCCATCTGAGCAATCGTAAAGAGGATAGTGCGGAGAGTCAAGTCAGTAACTCCCCATATTGCCACTTTCCCTTTCTTTCTTTCGGCCTCAGGTACACAGTATTGGTTGCAATATTCACTCATTTTTAACCCGCCTGCTCTGTTGTCGGTCAGACTGACATAGGACCCACGCCTAGATAATCCGGTCAAGAAATATATGTCCTCGATGTCAATAGTTAATGTATGAGCTCCCACAATAAAAACTTGCTGGTCCGGATCCCACATTCGGACTAGGTACTCCAGTAATCGAACTTGGGCTCTCATGCCCGGGATACGGAAGTATTTTAAGAGACCACAGTGTCTTAGTGCAGCTATGGTGGGAGGATGGTTTTCGGCATTTGCGTTGTCCTCCTCATGTTCTCGTTCTCGCCACTCTAGCACCATGGTTGTGGCTATTTACCTGCATAAGAAACATACAAACATGGTTAATGATCTTTTTCATGAAATAAATTTTGTTTATTAGCTAAACGTTTCAAATTTTTTTGAGTTCTGCGTTGTTCGCAGGTGCCATACTATGCACAGTGTGAACTTCTCGTAGGCAGCTTAAGGCCCACCTGTGAAAACAAGTCATTCTCGCAGGTCACGTATGGACCACCTGCGAGAATGTCTCCACGCAAAAAAGGGTTCAAAAAACTAACTTAAAACTGAACTTTTAACCAATGAAATCAAATTTTTAAACCATGAAAAGATCAGAAATGATGAACTTACCAAGATGCTGCTGAAGGCTCGTCAAATGATCACCCGTAGCTCCCCGGAAATCGACACTGAATGCAGAGGGTAAAATGAGGGTTTTTGGAATTCAATGGTAAAAGTGTGAAATGATATGGTAAATTTGGTTATTCATTCATTTTAATTACTTTTTACTAGATCAAATGTGGGTTTTTTATGTTTATTTATTATTTAAACCTAATCACTAATGTGAAAATGAGTGAAATGACTTGCAGGTACGAAACATGAATGATTATGGACAGAATTTTTCCCTGGTGTGGTGTGATTTTGATTGTTTGCTATGGTTTTTTACATAAAACCTCAAGCGCCTTTTGTCCGTTCTTGCGTTTGTGAAAAACATAAGAACGTGATCGAGCGTCGTTTTATCACTTTTTCGGGCTCGCTGTGGTTATACGAAAAAGGAACCCCCCTGGAGTTCTCTTTAAGTTCTTTTCAGACTCTCTAAACATGAAAAGATTGCCGAGCGATCTTGCTATTGTCACGCTCGTTAAAGTATTTGAAGTATGCGTCTTTCGAACGATAGTTTAACCCTTTTTCGGTCTCGTTGGATTACAGGAACTGAGAGAGTTCTCTTTTAAAGTGTTTTTCCAAACTCTATAATCTTGAAAAACCTTCGAGTTTACTATCTCTGGAC
>ML783077.1:932716-955935 GCA_009831015.1 Picea engelmannii | reverse complement strand
GTAAACTTATGATTAATGCCATGTTGCCTAAGTCTCATCATTTGTCGTGTTGTTGTCCAAGGGAAGTTTCTACCAAGCCTGAGTTGGCCCCTCTGCAATTTGTTTCTTGCCTTCATACTTGGCCATCCTAAATGTCCAATCAAGTCCTTGTTTGAAATCAATGAAGCCTTCAGTCTGATCATCAAGATTATCTAGTCCATGACCGACGAGTCATCGAAGACCTCTGGGTAGTGAAGTCGTACAATCATATTAGACTCCTACCTTGAGTTTTGAAGATTTTGAAGTTGTTTCTCGAGCTCTGAAGATCTCATCTCCAGCCATCAGGCCGTATCAGCTTCTAGAAGATGGATACTCTATATGTATATCTTTTTGATTTCGAGATATAGCTCTGTTGTGTATTGTTCGCAGCTACACTTTATATAGTTATTTTACATGGATCTACAGTATATTTGATTGGTAGCCATGATTCTATTTTATCCCGAGCATGGGTATGCCTGCCTCGGTGAGATATTTGTTATTTTGCAGACGACGCCTCCTGGTTCCTAGTCCCTAGGCTCACTTGTTCGACACATCAGTAAAGATTGGTAATGTATTTCGGCCATCAGATGCTCTTCTAACTTCACACATCAGGGGGCATCTGTTATAACCCTAATTTGCACCATACATGCTTACCTGGCATCAGGCCATCTCAGATCCCTTCTTTTCCAAATCACTGTTGAACAACTCTTTAAAAAACCTATTTTATAAGGGCCCACGCGCCCTACTCCATTATTGAATACGTGTACATGCTAGCTGACCTAAAATAGCCCGCGTGGACCTACAAAAGAACGAAAAAAGGAAAGTTGTCGACGGAACACACAGCTTTGGGTGAGTTAACTGAAACTCCCGGCCATGCATGGCTGAGGGTTAGTCCAAATACCTAGCTTCTTCTAGCCTATAAAAGAAGGGTTAGGGGTCCCATTTGAAAGAGGAGAATAAGAGTAAAGAAACTCTGCCCAATTGCATATTCCCATTGTCCCAACCCTTTAGCCATCCTTGTGCAAGAAGAGATACAAAGAAAAGAAGTTGGAGGACATTTGAAGAGGAGCCCAGGATCAGGTTCGCAGAGCAGTGGCCGGTCTCGACATTGTAAGCTGATTCATTAAAGTTAATAATAAAGAAATGTTTTTCCCGTCCCACTATATGAGTTTTTCATAGTTTAGTAAATATATGTTTTAATCTCTAACCCATTAGTCTGTGGGACACTTATCCGAGAAGGGATAAGTGGGTTTGGGCTTATAGCCCAATGTGCCTTGTGGAGAGCACGAGGACATGTCAAGGGAGTTGACCTTGACGTCACACATTGTGGGGAGTTGACCCTAGTGTTCCTAGAGGGAGTATCCTCTAGAATTCCACATGGGAGTGCCATGTGTGATAGACCTTTTGCTACTATGGTGTTTGTGTACCACTGGCGGAGACTGTGTGTCTCTGGACAATAGTTGTGTGCTACTACAATGGTTGTGTACCATTGGCAGTGAATGTGTGTCACTAGAGATTAGTTGTGTGCTACTAGTTGATTACATAGTAGTCAGTGGAATACTAAATGAAGACATCATGGAAAGATGCCTCCCTATATAAGAGGGAGTGTTGATGTTTCAACATCGGTCGAACTCTCTACTAGATTAAGCTACAAACCAATTGAGATAGGATACATTTATCATAAAGGTGCACTTGTGGTAAATGGGCATGTTATCCCCTTTTTTGGATAACTAAGGAGATTATGTCTCGAGGCCCTCAAGTTGCAGATATGGAGTGTCAAGAGGCCACATGACGAGTAATATCCCTTTTTCACAACCAAAGACCCACATTGCCACCACATTGATCCAACACCTGGACATCATCCACACCAACTTACCACCACAGGTCACTTGGGTCTTGCCCCATGCAGTACAAGTCAGGTATGATGGTAGGTATCATTTTAATATTTGAGGCATTCTAGCTTGTGTATTAAAGGTTATTGTTGATTATGAGACATTTGCTTTGGAAAGTATGCATTTTACCTTGTTTAAATGTTGGTGGTTGGCTTGGGGCACTCAAGTAGATGGTCACCCTTAGGATGGGGTGTTTAGGGGATCTTCCTTTGATGAGTCATCTTGCCACTCCCAACCATACTTACCACTTTCCATCATTATTTCCCCTCATGACATCATATCTTGGGATTTTGGGGATACACTGACCCTAGAAGGGGTTGAAGTCCCAGAGGGGACTTAGCTGGAAAAAGATAAAATCCTAAGGAAAGAACCTTCCAAATGCTTCGCCCAAGGGATCCCGAGAAATAAATGAAAAGCTTCTCCGCAAGAAAATAAGGACCCCGTGAAAAGAATAAATAAATATGCTTAAAGGATCAGTTGAAGATAGGGGGTCTCATCACGAGCCAACCTATCATGCCCATGGGTATCTAATGGTATGAAATTACCATTTATGGCCATCACACCAGGGTAATGGATCTCAGTTGCATGGCCGAGGGAAAGGGGGTCTCATCACGAGCCAACCTTCTCATTTTTGTGAAAGTACTTGTGGGTGGCACTGCCAATATTTGTTCACCACGCCAGGGAAATCGTCTCCAACTCACCCTATGCTATATTGAAATAAAATACAAAGAAATAAAGATAAAAGGAAATCGATGGGCTTGGGAAAAATGCATTTATGGACAAAGGTGTGACACACCCTCCACAAAGGCACCCATAAATGAGATACTATGGACCCTTGCATATCATGAACCCCATGCCCATTGAGTACTTCTCCCATCCATTAATTTCATTCATGTGACTAAAATAGGGTTGTTCCTAGACTTAATGGTTTTTATCCGTTGAAAAGAGTACCATGCCAACCCTCCCACAACCAAACTTGGAAAAACGTCTAGTTTCTTAAGCACATGTTTGTATGATGTAGTCCTGGTATACATGTTTTTATGGCTCTTTTATTAACTTGATTTACTCATCATGATGCTTTGACTTGAGATCCTTGGAGGGTGTATCCATTTATCTTGTAGGTACAGGTTGGTGACTAGTTTTGGAAGAACAAGCCCAGCTTGGGCTTCCATGGGCCAAGCAGCCCATCAGATGGATAACATAGGCCCACATGCCAGACGATAGAGAGATGCCTTCGGAGGCCTAGGGGATAGCTGGATATATATAGCCCACCCTTTGCATGCCAAATTACTTTCCCAGAAAGGGAAAATCATCACTCCATAGGGGCTTGACGTCACATTCGAGGGGCATGTGGTGGTTGTTGATGAAACGAAGCATGACACATGGAATTTTGAGGTGGAGAGGCTCTGGATGATTGCCACATGGCCTTTGGAGGCCCTACTTTGCAGCCCATCTCCAACAACTTGTTCAATTTGCCAAAACATCCTCCTTCAAGGGATGATGTCACCTTTGTTTTTATGGTTTTCTATGTGTTAAATGGTGTTAAATTATTGCAACGAGGCAAGACAAGGGTTGTTATCCCATTGTCTTATGTTTTACCCTAATATTATGGACAATTGTGGAAAAATTATGTTTAGGAGGATGATATAAATAGAGATTACCTCATTTCATTTTTACATAAGACATAACTCTCCATTGTGAGAGGCTCTTGGACTGAAATTTTCCCTTTCTTTGGCTAGTTTTCTCTTGTGTGCTTTTGTTTATGGCTATGTCTTGGTTATGGTTGATGGATATGTTGCGCTAGCCTTGGAAGGCTCTCTTCATTGCTTTTTTGGTGGTTAGTCTAGCTTTTATTTCCTTTTAATACTTGAAGGTGCCATTTATTTCATTGAATTATCATTTGTACAAGTTAAAGGTTCTATTTTATTGAGCCAAGTAGGGGAGTATAAGGGCATACACCCCTACTTGTGTTTCCACCATTCTTTTTCTAAGGGAATATTGCTTCACAAGGGTTTACTAAGAGGAGTATAATTGCATATACCCTCCTAGTTGAAACCCTAGCTAAGAGAAGCCTGCCTTGGGGAGTAAAAGGGTTTACACCCCCAAGGAAGTAGCCTATCTAGATTCTTCACATTCTCTTGACTCCATTAACCCTTTCTTAAAGGCACTAGTCATTTACTTATTGCATGGGAGAAATAAATTGTTGCTTTGGTATACGTACAAATTTCAAGTTTTGAAGTTGTCTCTTTTGGATAGTGATCTTGATGCCTTGGGGATTCTTCCTCCCTTAGGGCGTCCTCTTTCTCCCTCAAATTCTTATTGTTGTAGTAAAACTAACCTACAACCATTATGGTTTCTTTAAACTCTAACCCTAACCATTAATATCTCACAAACTAACCCTAGACTAACCCTCTAACTTTGCTAGTTTAACCTACTAACCTAGGTGCATATATTGGGATAGCTTTTGGTACTTTTTGATAGTGATATTTTATGTTGTACTCCATTGAATGCTACAGCCATAAGGCTGATATACTGTTGCAGAAATTTACTTTTATGACAACCATCTTTATTTAGTCTTGAAGTGTTATTTTCGATCCACATTGGTTACTAGTTTTATTGTTGACACTGCTAACTAAAATAGACCTTTTACTTGTTGATTTGGATGTACTCTATTGCTGATTTACTAACCTCTATGTTGTTGTATTTTAGGGACAACAAGCTTAACTTGTTGATCCATTATTATACTTGGTTGGAAAAGTGTATTTTCTTGTGTCTCGGGCAGGTACAGGTGCACCGACAACTATCTCTTTACTTGGTATCCATTTACCTCTCTTCACTTACCATTTTCAACCAATCATTTTTTCCATCACTTGACCTTCCGGGGGACTTATCCTTACACTTCCATTCATCCTTCTATTTCCCCCTAGGGTCATCGGGATCGTATCCCTAGAGTGACCTAGTTCCACTTGAAGTGTGAGACCTACATCGAGATGACATTGTGTGTAGGATTCCCTAGTTGTAGCACTTGCTTTTGTGGTTGGGTCGGGCTTTGCCCAACCTACAACTTGTGCTATAACATTTTGGCATCGTTGTCGAGGAGGATTTTGAATTCTCTTTGTGCCCTAAACGACACTTTTGGAAAGTCTCTTTCCCAAAGCCTTCAACCCAAGCTTTCCTAGCGACTCCACTCCAAGAACCTACCCTTTTTCCTTTGACAAACCTTCTTCAAAGTTTGTCTGGCGACTCCACCAATTCTCGAACCCACCTTTCCATTACTTACCTTTCCCCAACTCTCCCCTTTCATCCTTTGATAAGTCTTGCTTTCCACCGGAAACTCCTTTGAGGTTTTCTTCTAGTCGATGGGACTATGGCACCTTGGAATCAGCCAAGACCCCGCCATCCCTCATGGAATGAAATTTTGCAGATGGAAAGGGAAAAAGATGCTAATAAATACGTTGAAGAGCTGATTAACCAAGTAAAATAGTTATTGCATGAATCTGTCGAAGACCAAGCCCTCACAGGTGAAGAGGTGCTTGAAGAACATGCTTATGAAGAAAGCTGCCAAAAAGATCCTGATGAAGCTTATCACGTTGAAGATTCTGAGGAGGAATTTAACGAAGATGAAGTCCTTTTACTTAATGAAGACATCCAAACCTCTATTCCTCCTACACATCAAGAGGAAAACACTATGAGCTATGACCCTTTTGAGGATCTTGATGACAACTTGTTTCATGATCCTTCAAGTGAAGGAGCACTAAAAGAGCCCTTAGATGCAGTTGTTCAGCATATCGACACTTTCATACATATTGGAGAACGTGGACAGGACATGAGCGTTTTCACCTTTGATGGAGACCCCACCTACGATGAGCCTTGATCTCCCCCGGAAACTCCTTTGAGGTGATCTTTTAGTCGATGGGACTATGGCACCTTGGAATCAACCAAGACCCCGCCATCCCTCATGGAAGGAAATTTAACAGATGGAAAGGGAAAAAGCCATTGAAGAGTTGATTAACCAAGTAAAAGAGTTGTTGCATGAATCTGCCGAAGACCAAGCCCTCACAGATGAAGAGGTGCTTGAAGAACATTCTTATGAAGAAAGATTCCAAAAAGATCCTAATGAAGCTTATCACGTTGAAGATTATGAGGAGGAATTTAATGAAGATGAAGTCCTTTTACTTAATGAAGACATCCAAGCCATTATTTCTCCTACACATCAAGAGGAGAACACTATGAGTTATGACCCTTTTGAGGATCTTGATGACATCATGTTTCATGATCCTGGAAGTGAAGGAGCACTATAAGAGCCCTTAGATACAGTTGGTCATCATATCGACACTTTCATATAGACTGGAGAACGTGGACAAGGGCATGAGCCTTTTCACCTAGGAACACTCATCATTGTAATAATATTATCTCACGTAGAAAAATCAACAAGGCTCAGGGCACCACTGCTAGAGTGGTTTGTTGGACCACATAATTGCATAATCATTGTTTTCCTTGTCATTTTGGTAAATTCACTAAACAAATCGTTGATCAAACAATTTTTTGTGAGGTAACGGTCTTGCAAGTTGCTAAGCTTTCTAAAAGTTATGTCTAGGGACTATTTTTTGAGTTTTTGTGGGGTTTTTTTAAGGAATTGTGAGGTTTACATATAGAGATTTAAATTTTCAGCTTCTGAGGTGTTGTAGTTTTTTTTAATGAATTTGAAGACATTTTGTTCTTTTCCATAGGTGGAACTACTTGCATTTAGGGGATTGAGGCAAAATTTGGGGTAGATTGGGTAATATTCTAGTAAATTTGTTGTTATGTTAGATCAATGCACATACTCATCTTATGTCCAATAGAAATTATTCCATGGCCTTGTCAATTCTTGCATTATCTCTTCACCCATTAACTTGCAAATAGTTGTTGACTTATTCTTACATGTAAAACAAACTTTCACTCCATTGTTTTCCAATATGGTCAGGTGTAAATAATGGTTTTGCTAATATTGATACAGTCATGAAGACAAAGCCTTCCTCTATGCATCTGACTAATGAGGAAATTAGTCACTTCTTTCTTCCCTGAAAATAGTGCAGCCCAAGGAACACAGAGAATTCCTCCTAGTCCTGCTTTGATGACATTTGATGCTTTATCTATCCATCTTTGTTGATCCTTCTCTTTGGTTATTTTCTTACTCCATGCGACATTTGTTTCTCAATGTGAATGATGATATTTTTTGTCTACAACTGCAATAAAATCTCTTTACAATTGCTTGAAAAGATGGTGAAAAGATAGCATTTACTAATCATAATGATAATCAAATGTCACAAACAACTTCTAAAGTGTTTAGCTAGCATTCAAAGTCAATTATGCAGAAAATTTGTTGCATTTAGATGGTTGTAGAAAACATTTATAACATCAGCAATAAAGTTAGCGATCTAGGCTAAATTAGTGTTAGATTTAATTAGTAATAGCTTAAGACAATAGTGTTTGAGTGTTTGATCAACCTTCCAACAAAAGAGAGACAAGAGACTAATGCCTTTAGGGTTTATGGAGTCAATTATATCAGCACATTAACTTGGAGAGACAACAATGATTATACTTGTCTAAAACATAACATAGTGGAAGCTTGAGAAGTAGTACCTTAAGTTCTCAAGCACCAAGCATCAAAGAGAAGGTTCAACTAAGACTGTACTTGCCCAAAGCCCATGACAAGTGAGGGGGATTGGCATAACAAATAGGATGTCCAATCATTGTCACATCAATAGGAAATCCCCACTTTTTAGGGATGGATAGAAGTCTAACCCAAGGGAGGCGTCCCCAGTGACCTAAAGGGCTCGGTGAGCTAAAGATAAGGATAAAAGTACCCCCCCCTCTCATTGGTCACTCAAGTTAAATATGTCACAAGGTTTATGCCCAAGAAAGATGAAACAATTGAAAGTGATGAAGTGTACCTACCCAAAACAAAACAACAGAGCATATATATGGCAGTTTCAAGTACAAAAATGATAGTAAAGCTTCAAGAAATAGTAAACCAAGTGAAAATATGCTAGTTGATATAAAAATGCCGCAATGAACAAGTTTACAACAACAATTAATAAATTGTAACAATTGCAATAAAAGCTCTTTAGAATTGCTTGAAAAGACAATGAAAAGATAGCATTTACTAAGCATAATGATAATCAAATGTCATAAGCAACTTTTGAAGTGTTAAGTTAGCATTCAAAGTCAATTATGAAGAAAATTTGTTGCAGTTAGATGGTTGTAGCAAACATTTATAATAGCAACAAGAAAGTTAGCAATCTAGGCTAAATTAGTGTTAGATTTAATCAATAATAGCTTGAGAGAATAGTGTTTGAGTGTTTGATCAACCTTCCAAAAAAAGAGAGACAACAATGATTATACTTGTCTAAAAGATAACATGGTGGAAGCTTGAGAAGTAGTACCTTAAGTTCTCAAGCACCAAACCTCAAAGAGAAGATTCAACTAGGGTGTAGGCACTTCTAGGCCTTAGTGATTTCTCCTATCCTTAGACTCTTGAAAAATATTTAATGCAATAAGAACTAGACAAAGCTTCTAAAGTGCTAGCACTTTAGGGCTTTAGAATTTTGTTTAGACAATATATTCTTAAACAAAACTAGCAAAATAAAGAGCAAGAAAGAAGCACCTTATGTTTCTTTCTACTAAGGTTTAAAGAAAACAATTTCATAATCTTACATATGAACAAGTAAACATACCATAGACATTTATCATGAAATGAAAATTGCAGATTTACTTACTTCACCAAGAATAGTCCAGCACAAAAACCCTAGATTTGCCAAAATTTCACGAAGAAATGATCCAAAATGCATCCAAAATAGCCTCCAAGCAAGTGTGCCTTTGTAATTTCAACCAATAACACCTTTAGGGAGAAAATTCAAGTCCTCCCTCTTGTGAGAGGTGAGTTGTGATGTAAAAATGAGAGTACTTTATGTTTATTTATACAAAATTTTGACCTTTAATTAATTTTCAGGTCAAAATAAGGCCGACCTAGCCAATTTACAATAAAATTCAATTTTGACATAATAAAAATTAATTAGCATCTAAAGAAACCTCCAAGGGTGAGGTCATGCCCTTCTAGGGTGACGTTGAGGCCTAAAAGTGGAATGTTGAGCCTAAAATGTAGGGTGCTTGGTCTCTAGAGGCCCCAGATGATTCCCACACGTGCCACCATGCTCATAAATGCCTCCAAAATGAAAACCCTAGCCCTGGATTGCGTCTAGGGTCATGATGGTGACATCCAGGGCCCTTAAGGGCCAACGTCCATGTGGAAGAGAAAGGTCCCCCTGGGTCTAGGTCTGTCAGGGTGCCTCCAAAGGCAACATCCTTCTTTTTCCCAGTGCAAATCTTTAATTTCTTCTTACCCCTGGATGGGGTTGCAACATCCATATGTGGGATTTAAGCCCTCATGAAGGTCTGAGATAATCATTCCCTCATGTGTACCTGTCCACCAGGAAAGGTCCTACAACAACAACAAGTACGCCCTCCAAGGATTCATAAGTCATAGGGATCATAGCATGTAAATCACATCCAATAATTAAATTACCCAAACATGTGCATGAAACCCCCCTTAACCCAGACAAATGCTCAAAGATGTTATGCAACTTAACAAGTTAGGTTTGGAGAAGGTCTTAGGGTGTCCTATTGGTCTAACCTCTCTTAAGTTTGGGGTGTTTCCTAGGTGGGATATAATCCAAGTCATGTAAGTGTATGAGGTGGCATAGGGTAAGTATTTGGGCATGGGGTGCATGTAATAACAGGGAAATGTAAAGTCTTACCTGTGGGAGCCTTTGTAGAGGGAGAGTTTCACCTTGTCATAAATGCAATATTTTTCTAGCCTATTCATTGCCTTTTATTCTTAGATTTATTTCTTTTGATCCTTTGTTTTTGTGCTTCAAGGGAAGAGTTGAGGGAAACTGTCATGGCTTGATGACTAGAGGTGCCATCGTTATCCACAAACATTTCACAGAAATGAGAAGGTTGGCTCATGATGAGACTCCCTTTCTCTTGGCTATGCCACCAAGAGCCACTACCTTGGTTTGGTGACCAGATAGGTGGTAGTGTTGTGCCACTACATTCCCATGGTCATAATAGGTCGGCTCATGATGAGACCTTCTATCCATCAACTAGTACCTTGAGTGTTTATGTATCTTATGGATCCCTTTTCTTACTGAGAAGCTTTTCACTGCTTTCTCAAGGATCCCTTGGCGAAGCATCTCAAAGGTTTCAAAATTGACTTTTAACTCTTTCCAGCTACTTTTACCCTCTAGGCCTTTAGCCCCTTCTTCCCACAAGGTAAGATACAACCCTTCCTAGCGTATCCAATCCCAATGCCCAAACAATGATAGGGGAGATGGAAGGAATAAAGATGGAAAATGGTAAGTATGGAGGGAACAAACAATGAATTTTCACAGACCCACCCAGTAGCAACCCATCCTAAATGGAAACCAACTTACTAGAGCACCGTGTTACCCTTCCAGGTATAAACAAAGCAAAGAGCATAATTTCCAAGCAAACGTCATGAAATGAAGAAGGATTCAATACAACATATTCAAGTGCTTCAAAAATCAGAGTGATACATAACATGATACTCAGACTCATTACCTCATGGAGCAAGACCTACCGCTACTTTAGGACCACGCTGGTGGGATGGTTATTTCTACTGGTGACGAATGGACTTCACTAAAGAAAAGAGGGGCCCTTTGGGACCATGCTCAAGTTGTCTGGGTCTCAATACTCCATGTCTAGAACCTGTGGGCCTCGAGACATGATCTCCTTAGTTATCCCTAGGGTAGGGGATAACATCTGGCTCCAAATTGGGGATATGTTCTCACCGTAGAGCGCATGAGAACCTCGGCATCTCTGGTATGACCTGTGCCTGCTAATTTCTAAATATCAACAAAGAATATTAGTAATCCCTAGGGTGGTGATATCACCCCTCATTCATATATGATAAAATAAACAAATAAGAGAATCTCTAATCTAGCATATGATCATGCACATACATATATACATAATGAAACAAGACAATATGAATATGCAACTACAACTATGCTAACATGATATGAAAATGGTATATACAATGGAAGCAAATGCCTTCCTACCCTACCTCACCTGTACTTACCTGTCGAATGCTAGTTATAAGCATACAACCAGTACAACCACGCTAGCAATGTATCATAACACTTGCCTCTGTGCTTCATCATAAACCAAAACAATGACAAGTTATGCACAAAATGAACATGTGTTAGAGGATGCATTATATCATAGGAAGTCGTAAAGTCTAGCTCATGGAAGCGGGAGAGAGGGACAAAATCATGCCAAGTCACCCTTCAAGAAAAGTGATCAATCCATCTCATAAAAGAATCGTGAGAAGTCAAGGACTCAAAGGGTTGGCTCAATGAATATGAGGTTTGACTACCTTGGATGTCATCACTCCCTAACGTCTGAGAAGGGATTAACAAGGACTTAGCGGGCAACTGACAACTTCTCAAAGGAAAGCTGAAAGATTAAGATAATAAACTTATTAAGGCATTCAACCTCCCCTTGAATTCTAACGGAAAGTTTTTTCCTAAAGAATACTTGAAACAAGAGACATGTTCCCCAACTGCATCCTTAGTGACATAATGAGGTAAAGTAGTCAAAGGGAGCAGGACAACCTTGTCACAAGTATCATGCTTCAGGAAAGCAATGTCCTCTTTATCAAAATTTGAGCACAACGACAATTGATAATATTCTTCATAGAATAAATCCAAGTGCTCAAAGGAATACTCATCAAAATCCTCAAGGTATGACTGAAAATTATCAGGAGAACATTGCACTGGGTCATCCTTGGGTGCTTGGAAAACTTATGTAATTATATCATCATCTTGTTGCCAAACGTCAAAATTATTAGGAATATCATATGATTGTTGTAAAGGCAAGATTCAAAGATATCCTTCCATATCATAAATGGGATCCTCATTTACGTCTTCCAATATGTATGAACTCATCAATATTATAAACCACGTCACTACCTTTATCATAACATGAAGGATTTAATGCATCCAAGGGCTCCTCTAATACTTCTTCTCTTTCCAAATCATAAAATAAAGTATCATCAAAATCTTGGAAAGGGAAATAACTTACCGTGTTCACTTCTTGTTATGCAAGAGCATCAAAGGCTTGGATGTCTTCATCAAATGGAAGAGCATCTAGTACATCATCCCCAAGACTCATCTCTTTAATCATCTGTTATCCTTCATTAGAAAATGAAGGACCTAGCTCTTCCAAGGGTTCCTTTACTTCTTCACCTTGTGAATCATATAACAAAGGGTCATCAAAAACCTGGAAAGGAAAATGATTCACCTCATTCTCTTCGTCTTGTGCAGGAGAGATAGGATCTTGGAGAGATTCATTGGACAGAGGAGTGAATACTATTACTTCATCCTCATAACTCAATTCTTTAGTCAAGTCATCATTGCATTCTATTGAATCATGGGAAAAATCTTGCTCCTCTTCCAGGGGTTGAAAACCTTCTTCATAAATCTCTCCTTCTATATCAGAGGGTTCTTGGTATTGAGTATGGTACACATCCCTGATATCTTCCACAATATCAGTGTTGAATCCTTCATCCTCTAGGGCTATTGCGAGATTTTCAAGGGAATCTTCATATGTCTGGCATTGTGGTTTCACAAACTCAATAAACCTACTAATGAGGTCTACGAAAGATGATATACTCTTATCTTTGCAACAACCCTTAATCCAATTTGCAAAAAGGATGACAGGGAAAGTATGAACTATTTTACCAAAACATCCTCCCCTTCAAATTCTATCTCACTTATATTCTTCAAGAATTATACAATGTGAGTAATTGGGAGGCCTCCGAATATTGGAGAGTTGTTTAACAATTTTATATGAAGATAATGCGGGTATCCTTGAAAACTTTCAAAATCAATAGTCGGATACACTTGTTCCCAGGGCGCCATGATCCCATATCTTGGAAATATCTACGATAATGATTCTAATGTGGATTGTAGACTGCCGCCTAGATTTTATCATTAAGGTGAATGAATGTATCATCCGTAAAGGTATTCATGAATCAATGCACTTACGGTGAATAAGGATATTGGATTTTGAATTCTATTTTCATTCTCGCAGAACAACAAGTTTTAGCAGACTAAGAAAGTCATGTGTTTCCCTGTAACAGGTAACACAGTTCTGAGCTCACTAATATCATGGCACCACAAAAAATGGCTAAAGTAGCTGGGGAAAGTTCAAATCCGAACACAAATGTTATGTTGGACACCTCACCGAGAGCCATAGATACTGTAAAATCTTGGACTCAGGTGTTCGATATTCTACAACATGAGTGATAAATTGCCCAGAGTGTTTAGGCGACGAAGTAACTAAAACTCATGCAATGAAGCTCAGGGATATAGCTCAATCAAAGATACACAAAATAGTCACACAACCAAGGCTCATGCCATTTAACGACATGATAATTTGGGCCCTGGAGAACATCGACATTTCAACCAACAACATTTACAATTCACAGAAGGTTGTTGTCAGGTATTTTCGACCATAGCATATACAAGTAATGTATAAATTATCACTTGTTTTTAAATACAGTTACAATGCTACATTCATAATGGAGTTTGACCAACAGGAGTGTACACGGTATGAGAAAAAATACCTCGATTTAATTAAGGACTAGTGGGGGAACCCTGAGAAATTTAAATCCGACACTCACGACATATATGCCATAGCAGCGTTAGACACCCATATGATTTATGTGGATATGATGTTATGTAGAATTTCCGGGAAGAAGAGATCTGCTCACTTCCTATTGCCATGGGTACCAATCATGCATGAAGTAGCAGAGGGATACTTGTTCAACTGGGCCAAGATGTTATCAGATAACCTGGCTAAGGAAATCCCAGAGTACCAGTCGATGAAGTCCAAAGGGAAATCTTCCCCTTTCTATATGTCAGCATACATCGTGGATGTTATTTGTTTTATGACTCCTCTCCATTTGATGAGCTAGAGTTGGACACTGACCAGCGTTGAGCCTATCCATTTCTATCACTCCAAGTTGTGGGAGGATAAAGCCGGAGATTTATTTTATGAAATTTGTCATTATGTAGTGGTGTCGATTCATATCACCCTATATGGTTTCTCGCCTCCCAGGATTTCAGACAGAATCATGGCTAACCTAGGAAAAATAGCAGACAGGTATATTGAGGAAAATGTTTCCTATATCGAGGTTTTTGGGTGCTCGGTTCCCCCCCATGATCTCCCAAAGTTTTTACCAGATTGGCTGGTATGCCGAGAGGTGGCTTATCAGACCGTGAAAGTGGGCATCAGTAAAGAATTGAAAGCGGCCCAGAAAAAGGTATGGCCAACCTTCCCTCTTCAGGTTGGTATGTTCTCATTGCAAGATTTTGGCCATTTGAAAGTAGAGGTTACAACTCTAGAATATGTCAAGTTAGTTGATATTGAGTTTAAGAGGCATGATCCCCAGAAGATCATGGAAACTCACCTTACTCAATACAATTTAAAGAAATATGTACATGAGATTTCCCCATTGGATGAAGTATTTAGGGGAGCCAGGTTGTATGAGGAAGTGTTGGGCAGAGTCCGAACTTTGTCTCCAGATCAACTAGCCAGTTTTTAAAGTTTTCAAAAACACAGAAAAAATAATTTGCCCAACGTATTACAGGGAGAACCAACAACACCTTCATCTACACATGAAGCTACACCTCAGGGTTTAGAGGCAGGAATTTCTGACAAACAGAGTGTTGAGGAAAATTTGAAGAATGTCTAAGTCTCAGGGAAAGAAGTGGAGATTTCATTACCAAACCCACCAGACAACCAAACAAAATCTCATCTTGAAGCTTCCCTAAAAAAGGGACAGCATACATCGTCATCTACACCAGATAAACCGGTTATCAACACAACAGAGCAATAGCCATCCACAGAGATAGGTAGCCCCATTATTTCATTAACACCCTTACAGTCAAGTAAAGGAAATCCAAATGTCGAAGTCATATTTATAGAAGACCTTACTCCAATTTCAGCTGAAGAAATGCCTCCTTCAGACTTCTTTTTCAGTAAGAAGAGAAGGGCCATAGTTAAAAGAGAAACGTATCAAAAATACGGTGCAACAATCAAAAGGCAAAGAATGTTGTATGATGGACAGGTCCTAGATGATACAAAATTAGCTAGGGAAATGGCAGGTTCATTAGGTGCCTTTTCCATGGCCAATCAGTGTTCAATAGAAAATCTAGCGGAGCAGCTAAAACAGAGAAATCTGTTGGTAAGGTAGTTGCAATACCAGATGACGAATATGGAATAGGATGTGAGAAACAAGATGAACAAAGAGTTCGAACAAGTCAGAGCTAATGATAGACACCATATCCAACAGTTGAAATAAAATCTTGATGAGCTCTATCAAAATTCATAGGCCAATAGAGGATTGGTCACTCAACAGGAAGAACTAATCAAGAAACTACAAGCCAAGATAGACTTGGCTGAAGGTACAGCAGTAGAGATGAAAACCTTTCAAGCTCAAGCATTGGAAGTACATGAAAATCTGGAATCAACCCAGCAAGACCTTTTTACAAAAGTGGAAGCCATTCAAAATTGTTACCGGGTGGTAGACCTTTCCCTAAATATCATTTACATTAAAGAAAGAGAATCCATTGCATCTCGGGCCAAGTTTCAGGAAGCCATCTTACTAGTACCAAAATATGATGTATCATAGGTCCCTCAGTTATCTCTTTCTGAGCAAACCAGAGGTGACATAATTTTGAAGGCCTAGGAGACAAATATTACCGAAAGCAAAAGATTGGCCAGAGAGGTACACAAATCTTGTCTAGAAGCAATATCTTCGCTAGACAAATACCTACTAGATGTTGAAGGAAATAATATATTTGAATCCTTGGGGCAGATTGACATAGCCAAGAACCAATGTAATTCCAGGACAAGCAAAGAAGAGGCCAAGACAACCATCCAACAAATGAACCAAATTGATCATGTCCAAATAGACAAATGGATAGTATATCCCAGTCTGTAGTTACATGTCACATCTTTGGGAGCAAAGAAGATACATGAGAGGTTTCCTCAGGTGGAAAGGAAGCTATATATTTTTTTAGCAAATGAAACAACTGAACCTTCTGGGTTGGTGTTATAGTTAGTGAGTAGATGCATCCAGTGTGTCGAATATGGGAAGGAAAGCACATCTCGAAACAAATAAGGAAACATGTACATACTACTCATACATGTCACGATCAAACGCCAATTGTCTCCAGGATCAAGGATGAGGAGAAGAAACGTCTCTGCCAACAGACGAAGAGACCAAGGAGGATGCTAATGGAACTTTTCAGTTTTGCATATTGTAATACTTACTATTATGAGAAGTCCAACTGTTTGGGTTGAGACCATTTTGTACAAATACATAGATTAAAGACTTATTTCTGGCTTCTTCTTGCCGATTGTAATAGAGAAAACTCTCCTTATAGAGAATTAATACAAGTGCAGACCTAGATTCCAAGTTTTGTTAAATCTGGGTTATGTGTTTCTTTGTTGTCCATTTCTCAACATTTCTTTATGTATTCCTTAATAAACGTTTGATTTCAATTTAATACAACAACTACTGCAATTTTATTGTATCAGTAATTTATTAGGTAAGCAACTTTTCCTCTGCATTTACTGTGAGTAAATCAAGACCTGCTTGTTGTGTAGATTCCTGCATTGTATACTTTATTCAAGGTTACACTATCTCTTTTCTTCTGTTGCAACAAGGTGGGACTCTTCGGTAATTGTTGCCCTGATTTGTTTTATATTTTTGTATCTTTCTCTTGCTCCATTCAATATTACAATTTTGACTCAGACATGAAATACGGCCTATGTGCTGTCAAATTGTTAATTTCATTTAAGGAATTTTTATCATATAACTAAGGTATAAAAATCACTTTAAATACACTCTCATAAAATTTCTCGATGGCTGACATTATCCTTTAATCCTTAAGTTTAATCTCAGGACCAACATCTTTTTGGCGTTGTTGTCGGGGATAGAGAAGCGAAGTTATTTTTCCCTGGGAAAAAGACAAGGTAAGATTCTCTCTTTGATAGTGAACAAAGATTGAATATTGAATTAAGGCTATTTTTATCTTTCACTTGGCAACTCCACCACAAATAAACTGGCTTTTGTTCGAAAGAATACCAGGAAGAACCCATACGATCAGCGGACTACGTCTGTATCTAATTCTGAAAGGTTGTTAAAACCAAAGGGATACCTCAAGTCGACTACTGCATCGGAAGGTAAGAAATACCAACCAAAAGTCACACAAGTCGATACTAAGGTTCCAATTGAAGAACCAACCCCTGAAAAGAATATCAAACTAACACCCTCTACGGAGGCCTCAACTAGCCAGTATGAGGTTGGGCACGAGAACCTGGAGGAAGTTGTACCCGAAATAAAGATTGAGATTGACCCTTATGATTCTCCAATCAGTTTGAATAAAATATCCTCTTCTATACCCACTATCGTTACTTTTCGATCTACCCCATCCTTACCCAAAGAAAAGGTTTCAGTTCTACAGGATCCTGAAGAGCGTATTTTATACCCTCATTCGTCTCCTCTAGTTCACCTATCTATACATCTTGTAAGTCTGAAGAAGCCAGTCCATGTTTCCCTTTCCCTCCCTTTCTAGTATTTTCTTCTCCTAACGATCATTTTCTAGATTTCCCTTCGCCACATACCGAGGAAGTTGAAAGGTCACCACTTCGGTCCCTAGAAGTTTTCAAAAACCCTCTTTTTAACTCCCAAATTTCATCCCCCAGGCTTCTGATGGCTTCTGCTGGAGGAGGTGGTCCTGTTGGAGGAGGTGGTCCTACTGGAGGAGGTGGTCCTGCTGGAGGAGGTGGTCATGGAGGAGGAGGTGGTCAAGGACAACCTCCAGCCCCTAGTATTTTTTCCAAAGTAGCGGCCAGATACGCTCCCTTGTCCCTTTCCCTCGTCCTTCATGATTTACCTGAAAATTATATGAAGAACTTACCAAAATTTACAGGGAAAGGAGATTTGACGGCCACAGAGAACATCACCTTTTTGGACCAATTCGTTTATATCTTCGGTATTGAACATGAAGATGTTTATTCCAGGATTTTAGTGCAAACGTTCAAAGGACAAGTAAGAATATGGTTTCGAGGACTCCCGGTAGGATCCCTACGGTCATATGATGACTTAGAAAATGATTTTTTAAGACAGTGGGGAGAAAAGAAAGACTGTCTTTACTATTTGACCGTGTTCGGGGCATTGAGAAAGAAGAACTCTAAGTCGGTTCTGGAATTCACTCAGAGATTTAACAAAATTTATCATAAGATTCCAGCAGAGGTTAAACCCTCGTAACCAACGGTGAAGGTGACTTCTGCAGGGGCTTTTGAACCCGACTTCGCCCTGCTTTTAAGAGAAAGAAGATTGACTACCCTCATAGGGATGCAATATGATGCCATAGAAATTGAATCAAACATGATGGCATCTAGTAAATTAAAATCCAAGGTTGAGACAGGAACCAAGGAATCTAAACGCTTTAGGGAACAATCAGGACCCTCCGGATCTGGGAGGTCTGCGAAAGAAAAAATGGATGACATGGCTAAAATAATAAAAGACTTGTCAAATATAATCTCTAGAATGGATCTAGACCAAGATAAACTTGATCCATTTGATAGAAAATATTTCAGGAGAAATCCCAACTCCCAAACCCAACAGAGACAAGTGAAAAATGAGGATAAAAAAATACAAGCTCTGTTTAAGTCAGAAAATTTTATAGGAGATGATATACATAATTATGAGGGGTTAGAAGATGATATAAACAATCTTAGTGATGAAGACCAGGAACCTCATCTAACTAGACAGGATTACGAAATATATCTAGACCAAGAGCCCTTGTTTAGTAATGAGGAAAGTATAAATAACCTGGGAGAGTCTGCATATCAAGGAATCACCGAATCCATAATGGTCGAACTTCAACAGAAGTATAGTTTAAGGCCCATAGAAACAAATACTACAAGTGTTCCATCAAAAAGGATCCTATTAAGAAACAAAGTGAATGAAGTAGTTGTTACTAAAAAAACAGTTGAAAAACAAGCTACCCAAGCTAAAACAGTTGAAAAACAAGTTTCCCAAGCTAAAACAATGGAAACCAAAGCAACACAAACTAAGAAAGCAGAGAATATAGAAACACAAACTGAAACTAGGGAAAGCAAAAAAAATAGCTGGAGATTTTATTTTAGAAAATGAAATAAATAAAATTAAAATCCCCATGCCCTTGGTTAAGCTTGCTAAGAATCTGATTTATTAAAAGCAGATTGCTAAAATGATTAATTTTTCTGATGCGGAATGTCATGCGGACGTAATAAATCTACAAGATGAAAAGCATACGATTATGTTCAGCCCACACATTGAAAATGCTAAGGATTATGTAGCTCATTTTTATATTACATTAACTGTGCATGATCACTTACTTCATAATTACATGTTAGATTCTGGGGCCTCTCACAATTTAATGCCTAAAATTATTATGGAAAAGTTGGGCCTTGAAATCACTAGACCTTATCAGGACTTATATTATTTTGATTCCATAAAGGTTAAATGTCTGGGTATGATCAAAGATCTAGTAGTGAATCTTGCACAAATTCATGTGAAGAGTATCCTAATGGATGTGGTAGTTGTTGACGTCCCTGCCAAGTATGGCGTGCTTTTATCCAGGTCTTGGGGTGAAAATCTTGGTGGATCGCTCCAACTGGACATGACATATGCTACGATCCTGATTTTTTGTGGACAATTTACTCACCTATACATGGAGACTAGACTGGCATACACTGTAAGTGACCCCCAAAACCCAAACAATTATCCAGTCTACGTTGTCGATCAGGATATAGGAAATTGTATTTTATCAATAGACGATGATTTTGAAGAATGTATAGAAGAAGAAAACAAAAAAATGGAAAAACCACATAAAAGTGTAAATAATAGGGAGGGAATATGGAAAATGTTTTTTGATGGTTCTTCGTCCTGCGAAGGGGCAGGGGTAGGAATGTTATTTTTTGCACCTAGAGATGAATATGTCATCCCTTTTTCATACAGATTACAGTGGGAAATTGATTATACTAATAATGTCTGTGAATACGAAGCTCTTGTCATAGGATTGGAGGCTGTCAGGAAACTAAAAATCGAAAATCTAATAGTTTATGGTGATGCAGAACTTATTGTAAAACAAATAACGCAGCAATATCAAGATAAACATCCAAGGCTAAGGTCATACATAAATTGCGCCTTGGATCTGATTGAGAATTTATTCTCATCATTTAACATTCATCACATCCCCAAAATAGAAAATAAACAGGCAGATTCCTTGGCCAAAGAAGTTGCGACGTTTATACCTCCTAATGTCCTAAAGATGAAGTATCATGTAGAAATGAGACACAGACCTTCAATCCCAAATAATGTGAAACACTGGCAGGTCTTTGAAGATGACGAGCAGATCAAACAATTTCAAGAAATGGTTGATGAATTTTCTGAGACTTATATAGATCGAGAAAACTAGAACGATCCTATCTAGATCATGCAAGAAGGCGAAGATCCTGAAAGGTTCCAAGATAAGATCGCAAATCATCGAATGTTGGTACTTAAGAACAATCAGGTTCCCAGAGGTCTGATACATTTAGAAAGATTATTTGACAAATATGACATACCCTTGAAATCTACCCTACGACCTCAGCCCAAGGAGGTTGAAGACTGTGACATAGGAACTAAAGAAGAACCTAGGATAGTCAAGTTATCTAAATACCTTCCAGCTCAGGTGAAAAGTAAATATGTTGAATTGCTTAAACAATAAAAAGACGTTTTTGCCTAGTCATATGATGATTTAAAAACTTATGATACCTCTGTGATTGAACATAAGATCCCTTTGAAGCACAATATCAAACCCTTCAGACAAAAGCTGAGACAGATAAACCCTATCCTCTTTCCTGTAATAGAAAAAGAGGTCAAGAAGCTTCTTGACTCAAAGATTATTGTTCCACTTAGATATTCTGAATGGGTAGCAAATCTGGTGCCCGCGGGAAGAAAAGTGGAGAAATTAGGCTCTGCATGGATTTCAGAAATTTAAATCGGTCATCCTTGAAGGATAACTACCCATTACCAAAAATGGATCATGTCCTAGAAAAAGTAGTTGGAGCCAACAGAATTTCGATGAGCGATGGCTTCTCAGGTTATAACCAAATTTTCGTCCACGAAGATGATAAATAAAAAACTGCATTCACTACTCCGTGGGGAACTTTCATGTATGATAAAATGTTGTTTTGTTTGATGAAAGCAGGGGCCACCTTACAAAGAGCAATGGATATACCTTTCATAGGTGAGAGAGATAAGTTTGTTGTTATTTACTTAGATTATCTAACAGTCTTCTCGAATTCTGATCCAGAACATCTGGTTCATCTCAGACAAACCTTTGAGAAATGTCAAAACTTTGGTTTGTCTCTTAACCCTAAAAAGTCTCAATTTTCTATGCAAGAAGGCAAACTCCTAGGTCATATAGTTTCGAAAGATGGAATCAAAGTTGATCCCAAGTGAATCTAGGTTATTGACACAATAAACATTCCTAGAAATAAAAAGGAAATCCAGTCTTTTTTAGGTAAAATAAATTTTTTGAGAAGGTTTATCCCTAACTTTGTTGAGATTGTCAAATTGATCACAGATATGATGAAGAAAGATAGTGAAAACAAATGGACTGCCGAAGCTAAAGCATCATTCGAACGAGTGAAGAAAGATATAAGAAAAGCTCCAGTATTAGCTAGTCCTCACTATACTAAATAATTCCTGAACTTTTCTTTCACATCGGAATTTATTATCGCAGGTGTACTCCTACAAAAGAATGAAGAAGGTTTCAAGCAACCGATAGCCTTTTTCAGCAAAAGTCTCAAAGACGTCGAAGTAAGATACGATATACTGGAAAAACAAGCTTACGAGATGATGAAAGCTCTCAAAGATTTCAAAACATATGTACTACACTCCAGAATAATCGCCTATGTGCCAACAAGCTCTATCAAAGATATATTGGTACAGTCGGACAATGACAGTAGGAGAGGTCGGTGGCTATCCAAAATTCAGGAGTTCAATCTAGAGGTCAAACAGACTAAGCTGGTTAAAGGTCTAGGTCTGGCAAAATTATTAGCAGAGTCGAATTTCAAAGCACTTGGGATAAATCATCTGGAATCACATGGAGCTATTCCAGACATAGGAGAGCTTGATGATCAAGCCCCCGCAGTTCATATCGAGGATAATTTTTCTTCCCCTGATTGGTATCGAGATATCATTTCATATCTCCTCACTCTTCAATGCCCGAGTGATATGACTACATCCAAAGCAAGAACGTTGAAATTACACGCACTTAAATACTGCATTATCAAGGGTCAACTGTATTGGAAAGATCCTCTAGGTTTCTTGTTACATTGTCTAAAAGAACCTGAAACAGAGGATGTCATAAATGAATTTCACACAGGAGTGTGTGGAGGACATCACGCTTAGAGGGCCACGACCTACAATATTCTAAGAGCAAGATATTATTGGCCAAAACTATTTACGGATGTCAATACTAAAGTCAGAGACTGCAACCCTTGCCAACTATTCTCTGGTAAGCAAAAGCTCCATGCTCTACCTTTAGTCCTAGTCAAGACAGAGGCTCCTTTTCAATGATGGGGCATGGACTTCATCGGAGAAATCCACCCACAGTCAAGCGCCCAACATAAATGGATTTTAACTGCTACCGATTATTTCACAAAACGGGTAGAAGCCATTCCAACTTGGAATGCCACAGATTCGGTAGCTATAAATTTTTTGGAGGAGAACACCCTATCAAGATTTGGCTACCCCTGGAAAATAGTTACAGGCAATGCTCAAGCGTTCAAATTTATGGCAATGATAAGTTTTTTTCAAAAATACAACATTGTGTTGGGACATTCTACAGCCTATTATTCTCAAGGAAATGGGTTGGCCAAATCGTTCAACAAAATTTTAATGAATATAATAAAGAAATTATTAATGGAGAATAAGAAGGCTTGGCGCGTCCATCTAAAGTATGCCTTATGGGAAAACCGAATCGGCACTAAGAAATCAATAGGTATGTCTCCTTTCCAAATGGTTTATGGCACCGATGTTGTCCTCCCTATTAATCTAGCTCTTCCAGTAATGAAGTTGTGGCAAGACACAAAAGAAGAGCCAAATGACGTAACAAGGAGGATTAACCA
>ML783077.1:899727-912153 GCA_009831015.1 Picea engelmannii | reverse complement strand
AATGAGTGTGTTTGGTAGAGAAATACCATTAATTTCAACAGTGACTACTGGGTTTCCAAGGTCATTATATTTGTATGGCATTTTAGAAATAAATTCAGATAATTGTCCCACCACCTGAACAAGGGGAGGTTCCTTCTTCTTCCTTCCTGGTTTCTTGATGCAAAGATCCTTTATGATTTTGGCGTATATGGGGATATCCTTAATGGCTTGCAGTAGAGGTATTTTTATACATACATTCTGTAATCCATCTTCTATATCCCTATGCAAGGGTGGGTCAGGTTTCTTTACTAATAGTCTTTCGGGGTAGGGTGGGAGATTAACTTGTTGGGGTACTCGTACGGACTGAGAAGTGATTGGAATAGGAGGGGAGGTCTCTTCTTCTGCAGGGGTGGTTTGAGTGTTTTCTTCCTCAGAATGGTTATCATTTTCTTCCTGAATTATTACTGCAGGATTTGATTGGTTTACAACTTTCCCCGATCGTAGTTGAATTTCATAGGTGGGAAAGGTTTGAACTTCTGTATTTTGCACCGGGTGGGTGGTTCGATTATTGGGGTTAGGGATTGGCTGGACATGGATTTTTGTTGGTTTCGGAGGGTTGTGGGCATCTTAGTTTTGTTTTTGATTGGCATGTATAGGTGGTTGTTGTTGTTGGTTAGGGTTCAAGGGGGTTGTAAATTGTTGTTGTATAGGAGGTGGGAGTAAAACTTGCATATGTCGTGGGTTGAATCCAGGTAGTAATTGGGAAATGTTTGCAGGGTACTGTGGATATGTAGGGTAAGAAAGATTTCCATACACATGTCCCCTCCAACCTTGTTGCCAAGGTTGAGTTTGAGCTTGCTGAGGTGTCCATTGTGGATAGGTCATTGGAGAAGGACCCCATTGTTGTTGTTGATATTGTGCATTAAGGTCATAAAATGTATTGGGGTTTTGGGCTCTCCAAGGTCTTCTGGAAGGGTATGGTTGTTCTTGTGAGACTCCTCCTCCCCTATACATGGCTTGTAGCTCAAGCAAAGTTGGACACTCAGATGTGGGGTGTTCTAGTGTACACAGGCCACAAATTTCTATGACATTTAATGGGCATTCTTTCTCACTGTGCTTCTTTCGACATCTATGACAAAATTTTGCTAAAGCAACCTCTTCTTCTTGTTTCTTTTTCAGTTTTAGAGTATCTAACTGGTTACTGATTGTGCTCAAGATGTTTGTTTTAAAGTTCTCTAATAAGTTTCCTAACTCAGTTCCGGTGACAGTCCCTGGGCTTTGTTTTGTATTTCTGCTAAAAGGATCTCTTGGTCCTTTGCATGTTTTAGCTTTTCCTCTTGAGTATATTCTACAATAATCTGCAATCTCTACAAAAGGATTTTAGTGTACATCTCCTGAACTCAACAAGTTTAAAATTTATATTCAGTCATCTCTAAGACCTTTCAAGAATACAGTTCTTACTACAGCTGGGTCTGTGGTGAATAGTTTTGATTTCTGATAGTTGTATAAGAACCTTTCTAAGTAGTCTCCAGGGCTTTCATCTTCTGTTCGCTGCATTTTAAAAATGTCATTTTTAGCATTATCCTTACAATAGTCTTGGTATTTCCGTAAAAATGTTTCTTTCATCTGATCCCAAGAGAGGATTGTATTTTCTCCTAAGCTCATGAACCATCTTAAGGCTGAATCTTTCATTGTAGCAGGAAAGAGATTAAGTTTTTGGGCATCATCTGAGTAGTTATAGCTTCTACATAATATGTCAAACTTGAATAAAAATAAATCTGGATCTTCAGTTGACATACCTCTGAAAGTAGGTAACGATGATAGTGGGATATTTTTCATGCTGATGTTTCTGGAAATATCCAAGATTGGAAACCCAAAAGCCTCAGTCTTTGTGGCTGCATTTCCTTCTTATTTTTCCATTCCACTAATATATGGTTCAGAAACTGGATTTTCTATGTCTCCTAAATGTTCAACAGATTCACGTTATGCCTGCCCCAACGTTGATTCTTCTGTTTTGGGTTCTCCTTCTAGAGCCTTGTTGGCTCCCCTTGAATTTTCTCCTGGTGAAATTTTTCCTCCACTAGTGTCAATTGGATTAGTGGGGGGGGGGTTGTTTTTGAATCTTTAGAGCTTACAAATCTACCCTTGTTATCTCTATATCTATGCATAAAATGAAAATTTGATTCTTAACTGAATTGAAATCCTAATTCTATCTAGAAGGTAAGAAGGCAACTTAGCTTCGGAAAACCCCACTCTAGTGGCCACGTGGCTCTTCACTCACGTCTTAAACGTTTTATCCTCCTCCCTCAAGAAGCCTTTAAAAGCATTCAAAATTTATGCAAACAATCTAAGCTAAAAATTACTTCCTACCGTTTGCAACTCCCCGGCAATGACGCCAAAATGTTGTGTTGCTTATATGTTTAGTATAATGCATTCATTAATTATCAATCCAGGATTCGTAATCAACAGAGTTACAAGACACCAGTAAGAAAGCTAATCTTAATTTTATGAGTATAGAATTATTCTAGATTATGTATGTTGGAAACAAAACAAACTAGCAAACCGAAATGCACTTTGGTTGTCTTTCACAGAGAGGCTATCTACTCCATTATGGCACATGCAAGTATGAGATGGAGTTCTTATGACAGATCAAATCTGCTATCTGACCCAAATTAACTATGCAACCACACTTCTAAAAGGGAAATCACACATCAATCATCAAGACATAGCATGGGTATTTCGATAGAAAATATACTGAGTATGTTGTGGTTCACAATGTGTTATTGTAAACTTCACTAGTTCTCCTTCAAATATGTCTGACTAATGTTGTCAACATTCATTTCCTATGAAACAAAATAAAATTCATAAAAACAGAGCATATGCAAAACAAAGTGAGTAAAGCTCTCTAATCAATCATATAATTAAAATTATAGTCTAAATCGTACTGCTATCATCTGAAGGAATTAAAGATTTAGCTAATCTGACATTCACACTATTGAAAGAAAATGTTAATACTAATCTATGAAGGTGTTGACCTTTGTTAGGTGGTGGGCCCTTGCCGCTTCAACAGGTCAGCGACTGGAGTCTACAGTAAACTTGTTTTCAATCCACACATTACTCTCACTCAAACTTCAAAACATAGAATCAAACTATGCTAACAACTCAGCTCACATTCAATCATAGACGATCAAGACATGGAGATAAATAACGTCCTTCTATTAATTTTCACTCAGAATATGTTCTGCAATATATAACGTTGCTTCACATCTGTATTATGATAACTCTCTACTACTTCCACCATCCTTGCCATGACTATTTAAACAATCTTAGTCGTGAAACACAAGGAGGTGAAATCGTTTGCAAATCAGTCAATTGTTAAATTTAATTATTCGGTTACATATTTAAGCTTCATCCTCATGACACGAAGTGCATGAGGATGAAGCAACAACAAACTATCCTAACATAACCTTGCTAAAATATTTATGATTCAATAAACATTCAACAGTTGTCTTGGCATGATCTGGAGCTAAACTTGGTATATTCAGCTTCCTGAATTGGTACCAGATCGTGACAGGTAGATGGTACCGGATCCAAACAGTGCACGAATGGTGGTACCGGATCACGACCGTCCATGGCCATTGGTACCGGATTGCGACAGGTGAGATTCAGTACCAGATTCGGACAGTGGCAGTTTGGTGCACAAGTACCGGATAGCTGAGCTGGTACAGGAAGGCTGGATTTATCTAGAGGTCAAAGATTATACATGGAAAATTGAAGCATTAGTACATGAAACTTTTAATCTACTAGCTCAATAAACCACAAAAAATGCATGAATTAATTATACTTTACCTCATGACCTTATCAATGGCTAATGGTAGTATTATTTGTCATTACCCAAGCTTAGGTAAGCCAAAAAGGTATAGATGAGGAGTAAAATAGGGTAGTGGGGATGTCAATTTAGGGTCTCAACAGATACATTGTCGTCTACACCAGATAAACCAGTTATCAACACAATAGAGCAACAACCATCCACAGAGATAGGTAGCCCCATTAT
This sequence comes from Picea engelmannii, assembly GCA_009831015.1. NCBI lineage: Eukaryota > Viridiplantae > Streptophyta > Pinopsida > Pinales > Pinaceae > Picea > Picea engelmannii. The sequence continues at coordinate 908,120 of ML783077.1, read as the reverse complement.
GTCATTAACACCCTTAGAGTCAACTCAAGGAAATCCAAATGCCAAAGTCATATTTATAGAAGACCTTACTTCGATTTCAGCCGAGGAAATGCCTCCTTCGGACTTATTTTTCAGTAAGAAGAGAAGGTCCATAATTAAAAGAGAAATGTATCAAAAAGATGGTGCAACAGTCAAAAGGAAAGGAATGTTGTATGATGGATAGGGCCAAGATGATACAGAATTAGCTAGGGAAATGGCAGGTTCATTAGTGGGAATATTAGTGCCAATTTTGAGATCTTTGCATGCAAAATTGGCTAGAAGCATGCACCCATTGTCAGATTGAAATCCATTCATGCCCCCTTAATTCATGTATTGATTCAACCTCCCACATATTTATTTACTAATTATACCTAAAGAATAATGAAGGTTGAGTTTGGCATGATTAGAAGGGAGTTTTACCTACTAATATAGGTCTCAATCTAATTTTCATAGTCTTGTACCCTCCCATAGTATTTTATTTCATACCTAAATGTTCACTCCCTTTGATCGGCCTCTCGTATGTTAGGACCAACCTTTAGGGGTTTTGAACCGAAAATTAGGTGTTAAGGGCTACCATTTCTCAATCATTTGTTTATTTCGACCTAAAGACCGACTAATGTAAGAAAAATAGCTATGCCAACACCTTATTGTTCTATAGGGATCTAAGTTATTATATATATTATGCATATCATTATGTATTAATTAATGTTCATCTCACTCATATCATTGTGTATTAATATATTTATAAATAATAGATACCTTACCTTCCTATAGTTATTCATATTCTTGTGTTTCCTTGCCATAGTTTCTTTAATACCAAAAGACCCTTCAGTTGGCCCAGTTGGAAATGAAACTTAAGTTTTAATTAATCATTCTACCCTTCCTTTGCTTGGCCTTCATAGGTCCAATTGGCCTTTCATAGGTCAAGGTAAACCTTAGCCTGTCAACGGGGAGGAGCTAGGTTATTATATATATATTCTTGCCATTGTGTGTTAATGCTCACATTAAAGCTTGCTAATATACTTTAATTATTAATACATACATTACCTTGTGTCTTTCCCATCCCAACCATCACAATGTAGTATTGAACATTTATGAATTGTTGGAATGTTTTTCTTTATTAGTGGCAGACCGAGCTAATTTGAGTGCTTTCTTTTGCGTAGAGTCGAATATCTCAAGTATGCACCATTGATTCCCACCCAAAACCTATGTGAATGATATATGTACATTTTCTTCTACATGTGCATATGTATGCACTTGTGTATGTGCATATGTATGTGCTCATGTATGTGCATGAGCCAATTTCAAAACTATAGGTGGGCATGGTTTGGTTTCAAAACCATATTAGTGACTTTTTTGGTTTTAGAATCCCAAAATGAGGCTAGAGACATTCACTAGTTCTCAAGGCCCACAATGGAATTCAAACAAAGAAACATTTCCATTACAAGTAGGGCCATTCCTTTTAGCTATAAAAATATGCTAGAAAAAAAGGGTAAAATAATACCCATTCCCTTTTCAGAACAAATAGGTACCTAACCTATGTCTTTGAAAATGGCAGTAGTAGATGATATTAGGGAACTGGTGATATTAATGCATAAGGGAGGTCAAATAGGAAAGGAAAGTGGGGCCAGCTCCCAAATGACCATAGATAGGCCAACATATGGCCAAGTTCAAAAAAACCATAGGGAGGGCTTGCAAGGAACCAACTAAGGTTTCTAACTAACCCAATACATGTAAGTAAGCTAAGGTTTATAACTAAACAGTTGTATAAGGTCTTAAACATACCTAGCTAGTTAAGGTTATTAACTAGCCTACATCAATAAGCTAGCTAAGGTTTTCAACATACCTATCTAGTTAAGTTTATTAACTAACCTACCTAAATACACTAGCTAAGGTTTAGAACCCAAAAATGGTAGCATTGGTTCATATACACATACCAAGTTAGCTACGGTTCCAACCAACCATCTCACATTGTGTATTAACGCATTAAAGCTCGCTAATATCATTCGTTTAGTGACAAAGGAAAGAGTTTGAATTCCCCACTACACCTCTTTATATCCAAGTCAATGGGTTGAGGATAGTGTTCCAATGTACGAAGGCTTGGAAGATAGACGGTCAACCCTTCATGAGTGATTGTTCCATGTCATGATTTTCCCTCATTGAAATTGATTCAATGTGCATGTGCATTCTCCATAGTGAGCTTACCCATATTAATAGTCGCTAAGGAGATAAACTAGATACAAAACAACTCGATCTAATCTCAATATTTAGTAGTGTCTCCAACTACAACTAAATTTGAGAGTGGAATTTGGCACATGATATAGCTCATATGCCATTGTATGATCTACATAATTTGGATCTAGAAGTATCAGTATGGTCGGTTGCATATATCTATTGAATGTTATGCAACCGATTCATTCTAGTGGTGATACTTCATATGTATAAGGATCACCAACCAATCAATAGATAGAACTGAATAAAGATAAGGATCTATTAATGCTCTTGATGCAATTGGCTCTGCAATAAAATGATAACTATGTTATCTTTACTATGGAGAGCGACGTCTAAGTGGTATATGCGATGCTTAAAATGGTAAATTATAATTTTGACAACTGGATAAAGATCTTCAACAACTCCAACTACTATTAAATATTCTTTGAATGATGATCAAAAGTTGTGGAATAGGTGGCAAGGGATGAATGCAGTCCTGACCGATTATTAATTGGTCTTGAATGATTATTCAAGTGGAAATTTATCTTGTTAAAATCGGAAGTTGAATGAATGTTAGGAAGGCCAATTTATTGCACATATAGAGACTCATCAAAAGCACTTTGCCTAACTAGTATTTATAAATGTGTCATGTTTAATAAATTTTTAGGGAAATATTGAATGATTATCAAGTGGTTTTCCTTTCTTAATCGAGGGTTGTGTACTTATTTCATAATCTTTCAGGACTACAAGATAGGACACCCTTATTGGTCTCTTGAAGACCAACATAAGCTAGAGTTCCTACCTTACTTTTACTAATCATTTGAACTATACCATAGCCACTAATTAATAATGCTTAGTTGTGTTCTAGGTGAATTTGTTTCCTATGACCCCTTAGATAAATCATATATTGACTTTTCATATGTTTCCTTCTTTTCTCTTTTACTAGAATGGAGGTGTTCCCATTTTTGGTCCTTTGCTTCCCTTACCTAGAGTCCCCAAATATGATGCAAGTATAATGTTTATGTGATTCAAGATCATAACCCCTAGTTCCTAATAAATATCTAATATACACCTAATGTTGAATAAGAACTCATTGATATAGTTTCTTTCCTTGAGTTTCTTTCCTTGACCCATATTATAAAAGGGATGGGAAGTAGGAGTAAGATGTGGAAGGAGGAAAAAACCTAAAAAGTACATGATTTATATATTTAGGTGTTCCCCTTACCTTTATTATTACAACATTCAATAGGATATAAAATAGACTTTGATCTGACACTGGCCAACAATTGGAACTGTTGATGCAAGTCCTTTGTCTCTTTACCAATCATTCAAGACTAGCATTATATTTTTCTTCTGCTTGCTTGGAGTTTCAAAATCATGTATCATGTTGTCAATAGTAGATCAAGTCAATTGTTTGATCAGTTGGAGGATGACCACACAATAAATTAGTTGGAATTTCTCTATCAGGTCATCATTGATCTTAGATGATCAGTCCTCTTTAGGAGGTGGGATCCTCATTGTGAAGCATTGATTCTAGCCACAAATAAATTAATAATCATTAAATACTTTGACCTTATTTTTATTATTAAATGCCAAGGAATGGATGCTATGCACTACACCAAAAACCAAATTTCAATGCTTGGTCGCTATTTCTCTTGATCGTAGGGGGGTGGGAATAAGAGTAGGCCTAACCACAAGATAGTAGGTACAATTATTATATGATATATAGGTTGGGAAGGAGAACGAGTGATCAATTATTGAATGCATGAGGTTCCAATCCAATTTGAAGAATAGCACACTCCAGCTATTAAAGCCTGCCCCACCAAATTGATTCTACAATTTCCATGAAGATATATGCAATAATAGATTTCTTCAAGATATTGTGGGAATAGTCGTGAGCGATATGTTTAAATATGTGATAGCCTTATATAATATATCTCAACATATCAATCATTTTTATTATGGAAACCACAGTCTTAAATGATTATTAATTAAGGACCCACCTCCCTGAACGAATGGGCCTATTTTGAATCAATTGAACTGAAAATTTTGATTTCAAACATTTATTATTTAAAAAAAATACCTACAGGTCATCGCTATTCTGACGTATTGAAACGTCGCTCCCATGGCATATACATCGGTGATATAAGCTTAACGTCGGTTGAGCGACGTTCCAATACGTCGAAATTGCGACGTCCATAACGTCGCTCCCATGGAATTAACGTCGGTGATATAAGCTTAACGACGATTGAGCGACGTCGCTAACATCGCTCCCATGGAATACCATATGTCAGTATTACGACGTCCATAACGTCACTCCCCATGGAATCCATGTCATTAATATATAGCTTAATGTTGGTTGTGTGACATTACCACACATCAGTATTACGACGTCCATGATGTCGCTCCCATGGAGTCCACGTAGTGGAGACCGACGAAATGGGACGTCAAAATTTTGATGTCTTTGGCGTCATTGTAGCGACAACTATATGGGGTTAGGACAGTCAAATCTGATATGACATGTGTCCACATGAAACGTCGCAAGAGAGATGACATCTATGGCATCGGTAAAGCAACGTCATGTGAAACGACGTTTGAGGGGGTCTGATGTTTGTCGTTCTCTCGACAATATAAAGTGGCAACTGTGTCAAATGCCCCATCGGAATTTGACCCAAATGTACTACTGATGGAGGATTGATGTGACCCACAAAATCTAGAGACCATTCTCAAAAGGTTCCACCATGAATTGAGTTTGTAGTGGCATCTCGTTGAGCTGAATAGGTTTTCCCATTATTTGGAAACTGTCACAACTTCTCATGTAATTCTTGGCATCTTCGAATATGCTAGGCCAATAATAGCCTAGATGCAAAACTTTAGGCACAATCCTTTTATCAACAAAGTTCCCTCAACAATGTTCATCATGACAATATTTTATGATTCAATAAATCTCATCATCTCGAACACAATGTTGGATTATGAGATATGGCCTTATGCGAAAGAGGTAACCTTGAACCTAGGAGTACATTTCACTCTATTTGATAATATTTTGTCTTTCCTTTGGTGAGACATGTGCAAGAATTTTTCCTGCAGTCAAATAGATAACAATATCTGCAAACCACAATGTGTTAGTAGATAATACAAATAGATGTTCATTAGGAAAAGGATCTTTGACATGAATGACATCCTCGTCATTGGTAACTCTAGAGAGGAAGTCAACAACAACATTCTCCCTTCCAAGCTTATCAATGATGGTTATGTCAAACTTATTCAATAGTAATAACCACTTATGGGACCTTGGAATGGTATCATTTTTGCCTATACATTTAATGATTTTGATGATCGTTTGTCTTGAATAAGGGCCTTTTTTCTCTTCATAGTCTCACTACAATACAAAAGGTATATTTGTATTGTGTTTTCAACGTTTTCTTGTTTATACTGTGAATTTATAGTAGGAATATAGGATTTAGTTAAGATATGAATAAGTATTGCCAACAATAAACCTCTAGCATGAATAAAATAGACCACAGGTTATGTCATCGCATCAGGATCCAACAAATCGATTCAGTGATTGTTCATATCAATTGCAAAAATATTGATGATGGAAATTACCAAAGGGTTGAGCATAATATATCAGTTGGGCTTGCAAGTGAACAAAGCATGTACCAAGGAGTGAATCGAGGAATGTTTTGGAACGATTTTGGGTCATATTTATTCATTGCCAAGTATCTAGACCAGGAAAATCATTGGTTGTTACCATTTTGACGTCCAACACCTACGAAGTCCCTCTGGAAGTGAAGCATATCTAATGACTGTAATGAACAGTTGTTTATTTTCTCCATAGCATTAGGGTTTTATAAATGTTTCCATTTTAAAAGTTGTTAAGAACATATTCCAATATGCAACTATATATACATAGCATTGCTCTCATGTTTGAATACATAGAATGGAGAGAATGATATGAATACTCTATAAAAACCTTCAATATTGGAGTAATAATTATAGTTTCCCTTTGTTTCTATGAGTTATTGTTAAAGAGTGTTGTAGTTGAGAGTTGTATTGTTTGTTGAGACTTTTTGGAGTTGGGCCCACTTTAAGAGGTAGAAAACCAAGTTTGTTTGTTGTAGATAACTTTGTCCACATTTGTTCATTTAAAATTAATTATAATACTTTGTTCATACTCTACCTCTTTTTGTTTATACATATCTTCTTCACACGGGCTTATTTTCATTGCTATGAGATTAGTTTTACAACCTTATATGTGTGCATTTGAATGGAATTATTTTAAAATTTGATTTTATAATGAAATGATTGCAGATTTGTGTTTCACAAAATAGAGTTTATGAGGGAACAAGTTATATCCCAAAGTAAAGAGTAGCCATCAGTCAAACCAAATACAATCAGAATAGTTATCTTTCATTTCAATTTTTCCTTTCTATAACTTAGTTTTCTTTTGAATAGGATAAGTTGTCTTTTGATTAGGCATGGTATACGAAACCAGTCAATCTTTGGACTCTTAATTCTATGTATATAGCACTGGTGTTTCATAAGTTCAAGACGAACTCCATGATTGATAAATGTATGAAGCCATATAATAGTTGTCTTTTAAAAGACACATTTTAGAGTTGTCAACTACCTAGTCACTCTACCATTGGTAATTGGTTTATTCATTAAATAATGAATGAAATAATGATCAATAAGTACAAATACAGGATATCCAATAATGTAGTGCTAAAATTTATTAATAACATACAGTACCACAAGAAATCTGTTTTCAGTCATTGTGTAATTCAACTCTACATGTGCAAGATTTTTGTCGATGAAATAAATTTCATAGGGATTTAGCTCTTATTTATGTCCAAGGATTGCCCCAATGGTCATGTCTAAAGCATTTGTGGATATATGAAATGACAAGGACCAATTTGATCCCCTTACAACTGGTGCTATAGATAACTTTTCTTTCAAGGCTTCAAAAGTGGATAGACACTAGTTGGTCCAAGAAAATTATGCATCTTTAGAAATAAATGAAAATATAGGGGATGCAATTTTGGTTAAATTCACAATAAAACCACAATAGTAACCAACATGCACTAAAAAAATTTAAACATATTTTTGCATTTTTGGAACGGGAAGATTGGATATTACCTTAATTTTTAATTTCTAGGTCCACCTTGATTCTAGCAAGAGAAATATGGTGTCCAAGAACTAACCCCTCAATCAGTAACATGTGAGATTACTCACAACTGAGAGATAAGTTTGTTTCTTTACATCAATTGACTACTTTCCATGGATTAACCAAAGCTTCATGAAACGTGTTACCATATATTATAAAATCATCCATGTATACTCTTACACAATCATGAATCAAATCCGAAAAGATACCAAGAACAACATGTTGAAATGTAGCAGGTGCATTACAAAGACCAAAGGGAAATACTCAATAAGAAAATGATCGCCATGGGCAGGTAAAGGTGGTCTTATATTGATCCTCAAGGGAAAGTTGAATAAGATTATTTCCATTGAACCCAACGAGGAAAGAGAAATACTTCTTTCTTGCTAATGTGTCAAGGAATTGATTGATAAAAGGTAGAGTAAAATGGTCTTTTGAAGTAGCTTTGTTCAATTCTATGTAATCGACGCAAATCTGCCATTCCCATTTTTTTTAGGAACAAATACAAGGAGGGAAACTCATTGGCTATTAGAAATGATATAGATGAAATTTACATTGAACAATTTTTGCAAACTCATCCTTCACTATTTCATGTAATGCAGGGTTTATTCGATGTTGGGGTTTTCGAATAGATTGAAAATTGTCTTTGATATAAATATGGTGAGTACAAAGATCGAGATGGATTCCCTTCATATCAGTATATTCCCATTGATCCAGATTATATTGAGAATGACATGAAGGTAGAGATATAACAGAGATCTAACAGGGAAATACACAGAGATATTGCAAGGAACACAGTAAGACAATAAAACTCAGATTCTATTAATGACTTCCTAGAGTACAAAACACTGTAAAATGAAAAGCACACAAGTTAGCTAGAATGGTGGTAGCTTATCTCCAAAGAGAGAGATGTGTCGTCTACGCTCACTCACAAGAAGTTGACTACAAAGAAGCTGAAAAGGCCTTTTAACATAAAGCATTAATAAGAAAACCCTAA
>ML783077.1:835977-890370 GCA_009831015.1 Picea engelmannii | reverse complement strand
TCCAATCCCATATCAGGAGGGTAAAACTCAGCAGGAACACTTCCAAAATTCAGGAAACGGGAAACTTGTGAAGGAGGTCTATCAAGAAACTGAGGGGAAGAAAACGGGGTTCTTACAGAAGGAGATGGCGGATTACCTGTTTCGGCGGTGGAAGCTTCTTCTTCAGGGGCCTTTCCTTTTCTAAGGACCACCTCCGGATCAGTTTCAGGTGTAGCTAGAGGCAGCTGTGGATGAGACCGCGTGTGTCTGCCTCTGAAAGACACAATTGATAGAGCGGGTTCTCCCCAGCGAAGTCGTCACAATGGAGTCGCCAGGTGCACAGCGGCAATCTTGATAATTCTGATTTTCGATGCACCTTCAGAATCATGTAGTCGTTGTCGTTCAATCCCAGGGAAAATATTCAACTTCATCCCCGGCAACGGCGCCAGAAATGTTGGCGTCGGAAGTCACTCCTGGATTGCTTACAGGAGCAGAGCCTGACACCCATCAGTTTAATGTCACAATTTGTTTTTTTTTAAAGGGTGATCAATGGAGGCAAATACTCAAGGAAATATCATTCCAACTCATGGACTGGGTCTGGTATGTAAAGAACAAAGGAGGTCTGGAATCCTAACTTCAGCCAGTAGGTTGATTAAAAGATGAGCAAGTGGAAGACTTATGAGAAAGTGAGCAAACAGCTCTGGGCAACAGGCTTGCAGCAGTTTGTGTGGGAAAAACTCTGAAAGCAGGATCCTCCTAGTTCAGGGCTTCAAGAAACTGAATAGAAGACTCGACTAGATCCTCCAATTCCAAGTCATTCATCGCTAAAGAAATCACAGGAACCGGCTAGAGGCTCCGTAACCATTACAGTGATCCATTACAACATCATCCTATAATAGTTACAGCTCGACTGGATCCTCCAATTCCAAGCTACTCTAACACAGTGTAAACAAGGACATGAAAGAAACTGGCATTCATAAGGCAAGAAGTCTCAAAAGTTCATACATAACCAGAGCAACAATGCTTCATTAAAACTTTACAACCAGGAGCTCAGCTCAACCATTGATACCTAAAAAAATGGCAAAAATGCCTACATATACTTGGGACTGACTCTAGCCCTCAAGGTGCGATCATATCATGAATTCAATGCTTGGCGTTGAGGAGCTTCTCTATCAGGATGGGATGTCAGTCTGCCTTAATCAAATCTGCCCTCTGCTTCCCTGTCATGCACTTCTTTAATTCAGCATGGCTCGCGCTAGGGGGGTAGTTGAGCCCTTTGAATATAGAACTGGCGTGTGTAGGCTTCCCTGGTGAGTTGGAGACTCGGCATGGCTTTCCTGAAGAGAACCGGTACAAGGGACCGTCCTGGGTCAATTTTAGTCAGGACCTCCATACCTCTGCAATAAATGGGTGACGCGAGGCTTCACCCACCCTCTTTCTCCTTTGCTGCTGAGCTAAAACGGCTCTTTGGATCCCCGAGTGAAATCTTGACCTAGTCCACAGGTCTCTTCTCCATTCCTCACGACCTCCTGAACTTCACCGAGACCTTTTCCCAACTCTGTATCGGGTTTCGAGGTTTCGCGCTCCCTGTTGTCAAGAGTTCTTGACCCGTTGAACTCTCGATCACCGATCCTCCGATGAGTGCGTGTATGGGTTAGCCCTTCCTGGCTATATTGTGGTCCATGTGACTGCCTCTTATATGACCTGAACCGATCCTCTGTCAGGGTTTCGGCGTTTCTGATATCTCGATTCACAAGTCCCCGGGACTCGCGATCCCCTGAAACCCGATGTCTCATGGTCATTGACACGTCAATGGTTCGTTCCCCGTCGCGAGAACCTGCCACCTGTCTTCCACTTGCGGTCCACAACTCCGTCGGGAAATCGCGTATCGGGATATCGCGATTCTCGTTGTCATGTGCACGAGACTTTCAGTTCCCCGATCCCCGACTCTGCGGGATCTCTCGACACGTGTCCCTGCTGGCGGACGGTCCTGATCCGGTCGGGAAATCACGGATCGCAATTCCTTCATACAAGAGTTCCTTATCTTTGAAAACTATGATTCTCCCCCTCTTCATACTAAGGTTTATCCCCGACGCAACTCCTCGAGATCTAACGGCTAACAGGATTTCGTCGATCTCCTCTGTAAGATTCTGACCGTCGATTTCCTTTGCGGATGGTTCTCAACTGCTGAAGACAAAACTTTGCTTGCTCGCTTGCTTGACTTGCTGCTACAAGATGGGATTATCTCGCGATATGCTCAAGTGCTTCCTGTGCAAACTGCAGACCTGGGTACGCCTAATCCCGAGACAAGAAAAATCGCTAACACGACCATACTTTTCACTTTCCAGATTTGATTTCCTCATCTCCTCACCTTTTGGGTTTTTTGGGTGTACTGACCCAAGAAGGGGTTCTCCCTCACTTCATGGGAAGAAGGGGTTGAAGGTCCGGAAGCTTGTGGCTGGAAAAATATAAAATATTGATTATGAACCTTCCAAATGCTCACCTAAAGTGGTCTTGAGAGCAATGAAAATCTTCTCCTAAAAAATCAAATACCTTCAAAAGCAAACACATAACATAAATATCCCACTTGATTGAGGGATTTACACAAAGTGTGTTACAAGCTAGACTATACCCCCATGGAACTATGTGTACTTCTCCCTTCAAGCGACACTTCGGTAATTCCCCCAAGCTAATCGATTCACCCTAGGGAGTACCCATTGTTTCGACCTTAATTAATTATTGGCAATAAATGGGCTTGTAAAAGGGATGCATTGAAAACGAAGGTGCAACACACCCTCTACAAAGGCACCCATAAGTGAGACACTACAACCCCTTTTATGTCATGAACCCCATGCCCAAAAGTATTTCCCTCATCCATAACACATCATACACATGACTTATAAGGAGGTCCCCTTAGGAAACACCCCTAGACTTTAGGTAAGATTCACCCAATATGTCGTTTTGTCAACCCTCCCATACCTAAACTTGGCAAATTGCATAGGGTCTTTGAGGATTAGTATATTTTGATGAGGTGGTTTGGATGTAATTGCTTAGATGGCTCTTTTACTGATTTAATTTACTCATCATGATGCTTTGACTTGAGATCCTTGGAGGACATATCCATTTGTCTTTGCAGGACCCAATTGGTGGATAGTTTTGGAGGAGCAAGCCTAGCTTGGGCTTCCATGGGGCTTGAATCCCACAGGTTGGATTCCAACGGTCTGCATGCCAGATCATGAATCCATGCCTTTCAAGGCTTACATGACATCATGGAGGACCTAACCTAACCCCTACCACCCAAACGTTTTGCTTGAAGGAGGCAAAACGTCACTTTCTTGGAGCTTGACGTCACACATAGGCTCCAATGTGGTGGTGATATGACACTTGGCACTTTGATGAGGATTGGCACCTTGATTTCGTGGAGAGAGGTCCTAGCACCTTGGAAGATGGATTTTGGAAGCCCAATGTCCCTTCTACAATCTCAATGACTTGCCAAAAAGGGCTAAAGGTTGCCCTAAAAGGGTGACGTCTTGCCTTTTAGGGTTTCTTTCATGTGCAAAAGTATGAATTAAATAATATTATTTTGTAAATGGGCAAGATTAGGGTTGTTGACCCCTTATCTTGTGGTTTACCCTAAATTGTGTGGACAAACTATGTTTAAGACATTTTGTATAAATAGAGATCATTTGTATCTCATTTAGATATATCTCTCCCATGTGGAGAAGGATACTTGGCTGAAATTTTCACCCTACTTGGGAAGATTCATTCTCTCTCTCTCTATTGTGATATGGTGTATCTCTTGTCTTATGGAAGGAAGTGGTGCACTATCTCTTGGAGGTTCTTTCTCTTGCTTTGGTGATGAAAATTGCTTGGTAACTAGGGTTTTGTCTTGGCATTTCTTGGAATTGGTAAGGAAAATCTGCACTTTGTTAGGTTTCTTTCCTGCTCCATGCTTGTTATTGGATAGATCCTTGGAGGAGTATAAGGATTTACAACCTCCACCAGTTTTTATCATTATTGTTTGTTGAAAAGGCTATTGCAAAGGTTGCTAGGAGGAGTAAAAGGGTTTACAACCTCCTAGAATTTACCTTGTTAGGGTTGTTATATCAAGGGAGTAAAAGGGCTTAACACCCTTGATATTTAGTAGTCCTAACCTAATGCAATAAGACTCCACAACCCATTTGACAAGGCACTAATCTTTTATTGCATTGGAGAAATAAATTGTTTGCATTGATAAACACGATTTTGAGAGATATTGGATTTGTTCAAGTTGGATTATTTTCTACATGGTATAAGCATTATTATGCCCTGAGGGTGTCCTGTTTTAGCCAAGGATTTCATTGTTGCAATGAATTTAATGCTACAACCATTAGGGCTGCAACAAACTTCACTCTCTTTCATCATTTACTCACTTTTCAACCGTGGAAATCGACTTCTAAACCTAGATTATTGTTCTATTGGTTATGTGCTATCTTTTTTACGGTTTATTTGTTGATTTTTATGGTTGGAACTTGTTGTTGTAGCAATTGTTTGCTACATCCATAAGTTTTCCCTAACACTTTGTTGATAACTTCATCTGGCAGCCCCAATTTACCATCAAAGTTCATGCTTAAGTATTGGAAAGTTATTTATTGTTTTAGTGCTTCACTGTCCAATAATTATTTGACAATTTTGATGGTTAAATCTGCAATAACTAGTTGTTTTGCTTGTTGATATACATTTGTCGATTTCTGCAAATAGGGACAACAATCTTAACTTGCTTGTCCATTGGATTTCTAAGCTTGTATCTTGTATTTCCTTGTGTCTCAAGCAGGTAAAACCATCTTCCGTAGGTACCCAAACTCTTAGAAACCATAAATCATCTTTGAAAGCTCGTTGTCAAGCCACTCTCCACATAGAAACTTGACCTATAGGGGAATCTCTTCATAAGTATCACTTTCCATCTCACATTCCCCTTAGGGTCACTTGAGATTCCCCCCTTGAGGTGATCACTTCATCTCTAAAGTGATGGGAATACCTATCTAAGGTGATAGTGGGTAGGTGTTCTCTTAGTTGTCACCATTTTGTGGTTTGGGTTGAGATTTTCCCAACCTACAACTTATGCAATAACAAGTACAACCACTATTTTTTCCACACCAAAGTGTCCTACCACCCGACTGTAATGAGCTTCCCAAATCAACTTTTCACTCTCACTTGAAGAAACATAGAGATGGCTCAGATGGCATACCATTCCATCCTGGAGATGAAAGTCTGGAACTGGTTTGCTTGTGCTCAATGTCTGATAGGTAGCAACAAAGTTAGAGTCACTATTGTATAATTGTGGCCACTTGGACGTCTCATGCCCACAGGAGTTCAGAATTGTGGTTAGTGCCACAACTGGGGGTCGATTGAGGCAATCTGTGACATGGTTGGTGTTGCCCTTCTTGTACTTGATGTTCAAGTGGAATTGTTGCAGGTACGTGCAACACTTCCGATGGCATTCATTCTACATTTTTCCTTGTGTCTACATAAATTACAGAGGCATGTGATCAGTGTGGATGATTGCTTCCTTCCCCATAATGTAATGCTTCCATTGTCGATGTGCCTGTGTAATGGAGTACATCTCTTTGTCGTAGGTGGGGTATCTGCGAACAACATCAAATATTATTTCACTGTGATAGGCCACCGGATGCCCATGCTGAGTGAGGATTGCACCGACAACATAATCTGAAGCATTTGTCTCCATCTTAAATGGTTGTTGCGGGTTTGGCAGAATAAGGATTGGCACTAAGCAAAGGAAGAATTTCAAATCCTCAAATGCTTTATGTTGGGATGCAGTCCAGACAAACTTGGCCTTCGCTCCACCCTTGCTCACCTGGCTTAGGGCCCAAGCGATATGAGAGAATCCCAACACAAACTTGCGGTAGAAGTTGGCGAGGCCTAAGAAGCTGCAGAGCTTAGTCAGTGCCTTCAAGGCTGGTCAATCGCAGATGACTTGGATCTTGGTTGGATCCACATGCACACCCTACTCATCCATGATGTATCCCAAATATTGGATTATTTGCATGTCGAAGGAACACTTCTACAAATTGGAATATAACTTGTGTTGTCGCAAGGTACCCAAGCCATGTTGAATGTGCTCCAAATGTTACTCCCAATTTTTTCTAAGGATGAGGATGTCATCCAAATGTACGACCACAAAAGAGTTTGTGAATGGTCGCAATATATCATCCATCATCTACATGAATGTGGTTGGGGCATTAGTCAAGCTGAAAAGCATGACCAACTACTTGAAGAGACCTTCTTTAGACTTGAAGGTTGTTATCCATACATCAATTTTCTCAATCGACGCCTAGTGGTAGCTTGACTTTAGATCAATCTTACTAAAAATTTTGGCTCCCTTGAGTTGATCAAGAAGATCATCAATATGGGGGATTAGGTATCGGATCTTGATTGTGATCCTGTTCAAGGATTTGTAATTAAAATAAAGTCATCTTGTCCAGTACTTCTTATGTACCAGAACAATTGGGCTCCCACAAGGTGAGGATATTGGTCCGATGTGGACCTTTAAAATTAGTTCTTGGATCTGGACTTTGATTTCTTCATTCTCCATAACAAAATACCTATATATTGGGTCGTTGGGAAAAGGAGCACAGGGTGTCAAATCAATTGAGTGATTTACCTAACAGTGAAAAGGCACCCTAGTAGGCAAGGAAAAGATGTATTTTTTCTCTTCTACTATCTTGTTCACCTATTGTTGTTGTGTGGAGAGACACTGTGTAGAGGATTTGGCAATTTCAATGACCTTCCTTTCACCTTTCGACCGAATCATGAAGAGGACAAATCTCCTAGCCTCAGAGACCACCTTTCTACACTTCTTTATGGAGATCAAAGAGACCGCAATAGTTGGGATTGCCTCCGGTACCCTATAGAGTTGACCTCCCAAAGTACTAATGACACTCAGGGCCTAGATTCATAAACAACACGATCATTCCACATATATGATTGTCCTAACAAAACATCACAAACTTCAAGGGAACCAACATTACACAATCCCTTGTCTTTGAATGGTTTGATGCCATAGTGCAAGTGACCTTGTTGGCTGACGTAGATGTCTCGTCCATGGCTGAGGATGTGGATACATTGTTAGGCTTAACCTCTTGGTGACCTCTGCTAATATTAGATTCTTTTGGCTACCATTTTCAACAACGAAATGAAGTGGGGTCCCTTTTAGCCACGTCAGCGACCGAAAGAGGCACTCCCCTTCTTTAGGCTCCTCTGGTTCCTCTGGATAGACTTTTATGGTAGCGATGGTGACATTGGGTTCTACGTCAATAATCCATTTTCCATTTTCTGGTTTTGAATCAGAGTCTGAGTCAGCATCCAACCCTTAGGATTTCAACTCAAAAAACAATGATTGTTTGGAGTGACATTCATCAGTATTGTGCCAAGGGATTTTGTGGAACTCGCACCATTTTCCAGTGTCCTTCTTTGACTTCCCATTACCCTTCTTTGTTGGTGGCTTGGGATGGTTTTCATGGGGTTGGCCATCCTTAATCTATCCTTTTCCCTAGGAGTTAGGGCCACCTTTACTAGGATTCTGCTGCGATGGGTTTGCAGAACTGAAATCTCGCTTATTTGTTTGCTTGAACTTCTGCTCAATTTTAACAACATATCGATAAGCGACTCCCAATGAGGATATGTCCAAGAAGTTCATATATGTTTGGATGTACCTATGTACGCCACTGCGATACTTCAAAACTAGGTGTCGCTCAATGTCTTTAATACCCATATTTGTGTCCAAGATATAGAAATTGTTGTTGTACCCTATCACCGTCTAGTCTCTCTCCCAACGCAGAGTTGTCAATATTGTGTACTGGTCATCATAGTTTCCAACATGGTAGCATTTCTCCTTTAGGGCATCAACAAAATTCTGCCAAGTGGGTCCTGGCCAAAAAATTGCAGACTCGTCTTTGGCATTTTTCTCATAGTAAGGCTCCCACCAATCTCTGACATGGGGAAGGGCCTTAAGGAGCGCAAAGGCGATTTTTTCACTGTTGGAAAAATTTTAGACAGAGAAATAACCCTCTAACAGACTTAAACATTTTTCCAAAGTGTCGGCGTTTATCTGGCCTTCAAATAAAGGAATATCAAATTTAACTTATACCTTAAAGGGCATCACACCTCTGAAGTGACTATTTGGTAAAGGTGCATCTGTTTTTGTTAGCAACTGTTGAAGGATCTGGGCAAAATTATCCATCTTCTCGTTCCTCTGTTGCGTGAGGGATACCTCAAGCAACAATTTGATAAGATCTCTTGCTCTGTCATCTCTTTTTTCTTCTACGATGGGAGGCTACTTGGGCCAGCGAGATCATTCTTCCACAAGCTCAACTAGTTCAAGACCCTACTCTTGGTAGCCTGACCTCGTCGGGGACATGCACAAAGAAACGACAACAAGTGTATTGCTTTGATACCAGTGATCCAGGTTATATTGAGAACGACATGAAGGTAGAGATATAACAGAGATATAATAAGGAAATACACAAAGATAATACAAAAAACATAGTAATACAGTGAAACTCGTATTCTATAAATGATTGTCTGGAATACAAAAGACTGTAAAATGCAAAGCACAGATGCTAGCTAGAATGTTAGTAGCTTATCTCTAAAGAGAGAGATGTGTCGACTACAGTCATTCACAATAAGTTGATTACAAAGAGGCTGGAAATGACTTTTAAAAGACAACATTAATGAGAAAACCCTAAACATACAAAACCCTAAACCAAGAAGATGAAACGCCAAAAGGTTTGTGGGCCCCAATGTGGTTAGTTGATACGTCAACTTCCCCAGGGTGCAACTTTTGCATACGATCTCTGTTTGGGGCGCTCGGTACACCATTAGAATGGTCTAGTCAAGTACACATTTTGTTTGGCCTAGCATCTACCTTCAATTACTTGTTAAGCGTTGTCACGCCAGAAAAATAAAAAAATAAAATAAAAATAAAAATAAAAAACGTCATGTAGGGCCTCAAAACAACCTCGGAAGTTTGGGACCCGAAAAATTGTAATAATAATAATAATAAACTGTCGAGATGTGGAACCATTTTGATTTAGTGGAACAGATGGGTGGGCACCAGTATCCACCTAGATCACCCATGCAAATGCATCATCATGCTTTTGTAACAACTCAAATAATTGTTTTTTCTGTGCAACTTCTAGCTGAGGATTGATACTGAGTGTTCTTCCGGGATTGATTTCTATTAGCATACTATTTGTTTCAGATACAATGTATAGATAAAAAGATATAGACTTGAATTATGATGATATAGTAGAGAGTGGATGTCTTTCTTCTAACATATGCATGACATGATTGGTAGGTGGATAAGGATCAATTATAAGATCAACATGATCAATGTTCTCTTTAAAAGAGAGAGTTGGGTCAATTGTAACCAATTGTTGAACATATTCATCATCATTGTCCCCATTCTCGGGAGGATATAAGGTGAGTTTATTGATGGAGTTCCCATGATAGATAGCCATGTCTACAGTTCTACAACCAATATAGACATCTATAGTGGCTAACCATGACCTACCTAAGATTAAGGGGTAATCCCCAAGGTTGGATTTTGGTTGCAGAACCATAAAGTCTACTAGATACTTTCAGGAATCTATAAAAATTATTGTATCCTCTAGGATACCTCTAGGTTTGATAGTGGATCGATTAGCCATTTGGAGAACTATAGGAGTTTGTCATAAGTTAGTCAATTTGAGCTTCTCCATAGTCTCCCTGGTCATGACAAGTATGGTAGCCCCTAAGTCAATTAAGGTGTTTGAAATACAAATATTGTTAATGAAAACATCAATAATAGGGTTCCCGAGATCTATATACTTGGTGGAGAAAATCTTCCCAAGAATTAGATCTGCTAGCTAGAGAATTGGAGGATCCTTCTTCTTATTACTAGGCTTCTTTAGACATAACTCGTGGACAACTTTGGCATAGAAAGGTACATATTTGATTGCTTGAAACATTGGCATCTTGGCACATAAATTCTTTAATTCCCCAAGGAAGTAAAACTCATTCTTGGCAAGGGGTTTGTCTATACTTATCCTCTCCAAATAGGGAGGAAGTTGTTCAACCCCTAGTTGTGGTTGATCTGAACTTTCAAGGGAAGTAGTTTGTGGTGTATTTGGAGAATGGTTAGCAAATTGATTTTCTACAGGTTCTTTTCCTATTTGGTCTTGAACTTCTTCCTCGCCATCCTTTCAGATAGTTGAAGAAGTTGGATTATTGAGAATTCTCCCTAATCTTAGGTGGATATATTGGCAATAAATAGGGGAAATGGAATAAGTAGGAAAATCAGACAACTCATTGAAGTAAGTGGATTGAGTTGTTTTATTATTTGGGTTAGATGTTGGTTATGTAGGTAGTTGTGGTATCAGTGGGGTATTGCTAGTGGGAAGCTATAATTACTATTGTCGAAGTCATTGAAACTATTGTTGGCAAAATTGTGGAGCTACTTGTTGTTGTTGGGTTCCAAAGGGAGGGCCTCTCCAACCTTGTGGCCATCGATATCTTTGGGTTGGCTAAGTTGGCCATTGTTGAAAAGACAAGAAAGGATACCAAGGTTGAGAAGGGTATTGCACTTGTTGGTTCATCCAAAAAGAATTATAACACTAAGAAGTATCTTGAACCATACCCGGTGGTCGAGGTTGCCAAGGTCGCTTATGGGAAATGAAACAAAAATGTTTAGTCTCTTCATTAGTTCCTTGATACACAAATTTCAATCTAGGAAAATAAGGGTAGTTTTTGGTAGCATGATTTTTCTCACAAATGCTATATACTTCGACATTATTTAATGGGCACTCCCTCAAGGGGTGCTTATTCATGAATTTGGCATAAAATATGGGTAATGGCCACTTAGCTTCTTCCTACTTGATTTTAACCTATAGTGTATCAAATTGTGATCTTAAAGAACTAAGAATGTAAGTTTTGAAAATTTCCAACAAATTACCGATTTCATCGAGACTAATTCCTCCCCCTGATGAGTTAATAATTATGGCGACAACATCTCTAGGACCTTTCCCATGCTTCGAATTTCCATGTGAGTATATTTTTCATAAATCATAAATGTGATCATATCCCACTTGGGAAATGTATCTTCCTCCCATTAGATTCAAGAGGTCAAGCCATTCATCTCTTATACCCTTGATCAGAATAGTTTGCAAAGTGTCTTTATATATTTTTATTTGTTTTTTTGCAAATTATACTGGAACCTTTCCACATAGTCTTCCAAACTCGCATCCTCTTTTTGAGTCATCCTGAAGATTTATTATCCAAGATCTCTTGCCTTGTAGTAGTCTTGATATTTCCTTGGTAAGACTTACTTAATCTCATCCCAAGTATGGATTCTTTGTCCCCCAAGTTCCATGAACTAGCTGAGTGTTGCATTTTTTATTGTAGTGGGAAACAATTTTAACTTATGGGCATCCACAGTATAGTCACAAATTCTACATGGGACATAAAACTAAAAAACAAAGGTGTCTAGATATTCATTGGATAGACCATTAAGGTTGGGCAGAGCTAAAGGAGCGATATTCTTCAATGGTGTTGCAACTCCAAGGTCTCTTATTGGAAACTCAAAAGTAATAGTGTCACCCTGGTTAGAACCAACTCCTTCCTCTTTTTCCATGATGATGAGTAGAGGGTCCACAAGAGGTGGTATGTTTTGTGCTATTGATTCTTGATAGGAAATTGATCTCTTAGAAAACTTTGGCTCATGGACTAAATTCTGCTAAAAATCTGAATTTCGTTGACCATTTATCAACTCTTCTATTCTTATTGGTCCTTTGGTAGTGGGTTTAAATTCTACTTCTACTATAGAAGTGGCTTCTAATATAGACTCAAAATTAGGATTCCTCCTTTGATTTGGTTGAGTATTGGATCTTTCCCCTGAACCTCTTGATCTACCTGGAAAATGATTAGTAGCACACTGGGTGGCTCTTACTGCACCATGAAAATGTGCTCATGCTCTTGGATTTCTAGCTCTATTCATGTATCTATATGATTGTAATGTATATGCAAAACACTATGTATGAGATATTACAAGGATTATTATCGATAATTCCTATAATGCAAATATATGTACCATATGTTATCTAATTCAGCATAATAAAACTTCTTGATCCTTTAACACCTCCCTGACAATGGCACAAAAAATGATAGGCTTACTAAATACCCTATTATATATATATATATATATATATATATATATATATATATATATAACATAAATTATTAATATTGTATTTATAAAAGATCAATGGCCTCGTCTAAAAGAAGTACATAGAAAAGAGATCCTAAGTATAATATTAGGACTTATCGTATTGGATTCCAAGTTCACTTTCCTATATTTCTAATTATCCAAAAGTACTACATTCCATAAATCCTTACATGAATAAATCCAGACAAATTGATGGCCTAATAATTGACAAAAGAAACACATGATTATATTTTATTTCTGGATCGACTTCTGGTCACCATTGGTTGTGTTACTGATGATATTTTTTTTCTTCTTCCCGACTACCATCCAAACTTCTTTGACAAGTGGTGTTGTTGTTGTTGAACCAACTATCCCCATATTTTCCTTACCTAGAGTACTTGTTTTATTTTTTGTTGTCAATGTTGCTTCATATTTATCAACCTCATCAACCCAACTTGAAAGAGGTGGGGAGCCGGGGAGAACCTTGCTAACTATTCTCGTATCAAAAGTATTTGAAGCCTTATTGCTTTCTATTCCCTGATCAAGATAATTTTAAGCCTTACTCTTCGATTAAGGGATAGGATTTGAATGATTCAGAGGTGTCTCATGAGTAGACATGCCTTTGGAATGGGGCATCAGATCTACATATGTGAAAGAATCATGGCTCAAAGAATCTGGGTCTAGGGAAGATTTCTGACAGTTTTTTATAAGTTGGTGATCTTCATTGGAGCCATCCCACCAGGTTGATTTACGTTGTTTCTTCCCAGCCTTCATATTTCCCTTAGTGYCTTGAGCTGCTATGTGCCCTATTTCAAACAAGCCCTACATCGCAGGGAGATTCTTTCATAGTCCATCTTTTGGGTCGAGGAGTAGTTTTTGTAGCCCAAAATAATTTATGTTGGAAACCCTTTACTAAAATTCATTTCCATGYAAATTTTGGCATATGAGGTGATGCTATGAATTATAGTTTCTTTACTTGCAAAATGAAACTTCCYTAATGTTGATCCAATATCTCTAAGAGAAGTTTTGCCCCATAAATGCAAGGGAAGATTCAGAAGTCTAACCCAAACTGGAGCAGAAGAGAGAAAAACGGTCACAAGATTGAAGTAAGGAGTCCAAGGCATCATACACAAACCTGAGTTTCCCCAAAACCAAGGGCAAGAGTCAAGGATTAGATCCCTATATTTTGCAAGATCAAACTCGACAATGAAGAAACCCTTCGAATAGGGGTGAATGAAAAAATCTCCCTTAATCAGAGGCTTCCAATGGGATGAGATCCAACCATTAAGATCCACAAGCCATGGTGAAATCCCATTGAATTGGCAGATTAAATATTTTCCCAAAAATAATCTTCCTCTTCTTCAACTTCCTGGCCTATGAGAAGAGAAATCGTTGGGGCTTCTTGAACCGAAAATGGAGCAGAGGGGGAATAACGGGCTGAGATCTGAGATTTAACAACCTCACTAAAAGAAACTAAGGTGCTACCTGTAGGACCGGAAGAAGGAGGCACGCATAACTTAGCAACAATGTGAGGCAAAGTAGTACCGCTACAAGGACTGGAGCCAGATCCACTATGAATGGAATTTGACATTGCCATGAGGGAGAGAACAACTACGGCCAAGAAGTTGAGTTGTAGAAGGAAAGGCGGCTAGGGTTAAACCCTAGCCACGACTATGGTCGTGAAGCGCAGGAGCTGTATCGTGACTTGAAAATTTTTCAAAAAATTACTAACATGTTGTTATAATCTAACTAGAAATCCAATTCTACTTACAAAAAACAGAGCATTAAAGTAGAGAAATCATAAACATTATTGAAAACCACTGTAATTTACAACTTAAATATTAGTAGCACACAATTATATGCAATGTTCTGCGACAACACACCATAAATAGTTTAGTAACAAATATATGCATTCAATTGAAATGTAGCAACCGGTTAAGAATAGTAAAGTGTTAAACTATGAATAGTACTGGAAACTAATTACAAAACAAGAAATAACACAACACTTATCCCCTTAGAATGGGCCCTTCCTCTACAAAGCAAGGCATTGGAAGAACTTCAACAAGTAAGTACTAACTCACGATGTAATGCTAAATTAATCAATTCATGAATAGAGAAAAATTGTAAAGGAAAAACCAAGAAAGTTAACTATAATATGGAAAACTATCTACAAAAAGATATATGTCTCGTCCCCCCTTCACTCAGAGGTAGACACTACCTTTATAGGAATCTAGTTTAACAACTTCATTAACATTATTAAACACGGTGTGCTTGAGAATCAGAGATTCTCAAGTTGCTATGAAATATAGTTCTAAAATAATTACAAAATAATTGAAAATTAAGTTTATGAAATATGACATACAAATCATCCGACATATTTAACCAAAACAACAATCTGATAACCAATTTGATGTTATCATTTACTCATGCATTCATAGGATTCCTCCGACGAAGAATGAAGCTTGAAGTATTGTCTTTGCTTGTCTGCTCTTTTCTTCTTTTGTCGATGCTTTCTTCTGCGATCTCAGCTTGAACCCAGGGACCCCCTAGGTGAACCCAAGAAAATCCCGACTTGAACCTTCGAACAACCCAACACCTTTCTTCCCTTAGAATCCACCTGCCTAGAGGGACTTACCACGACGCTATGCAGGTTTTAAGTGAACTTCTGGCAATCTTCTCAGTTAACTTTTGGGCACCAATATCTAGTAAACTTCTGACAATCGCTTAAATAGAAAAGCATAATACAAAGACAAGAGGATAGACAATTTTCGGAAATAAAACATGCGGAACCTGATTTGTATTATATGAGTCAAAACGGCATAGGTTTACAGACTTATAGTTGAGCACAGACTGCTCTCTCTCGAAACCTTACAGATAAATTGATAGACTAAAACTAAATGCTTCTGCCACTTTAGGTTCATGTTGGCCTAGCCAGAATCATGCAGGCTTATCAAAGAAAGACTCAAAGCTCAAAGAGAGGGAGCTTAGAAGACTCGGACTGACCAACTGAGAACCCTACTAATGAACCTCCCTTCTCTTTATATACAAAATTTTGGAGAAAGGAATCATTTTCTTGAAAAGACTTTTAACTGTTCCTTTGGGAATCAAATCTACATTTAAGATTTTTATTACACTTGGCAGAGCGATCATGTAAGAACCATTCGACCAAGATTCTAACATTTCCACGTATTTTAGAAGTACCTTGAAAATGCGGGTCAAACCACGCCAAAAGTCAGAGAAGTTCTCTGAGTTTTCAAGATTCTTTTTGACAAGTGGACGACGGGAGTTTGTACAAAGTGGAGTTTGTATCGTGAACCCACGGAAATCGATTGACACCATTGTCGGTCAGTAAGACATGATTGAACTATTAGTCATTTTCAATGTGTGTATGAAATTTATCTTCATATCTCAAGGTATCCCACATCTTTGTATAGTGTTTGTGCACTATAATAGGTTGTATGTTTATCATTTGGATAGATGTTTTAGTCTTGTTTAGCCATTGATAGTGATTTAAAATGAAATTACACAAGATTTCACCATCATTAGGTCCATATTGGTAAATATTTTGTACTCTATGAAGTGGGAGAGTACTAACGGAGAAAATCAATTCTGGATCAACTGCACTTTTGTTTACTCCGAATGCTTCCCACCATTTGGTTAGCCAAGTTGGAGGTCTTCCTAATGTGGCAGTGTTTACATTTCCAAACTTAATCATGGTTAAGTCATCTTCTGTTTGTAAGAAATCCCACCAAAGGGTTTTGTAGTGAGGATAATCATAATCATTGGCTGGAAAATAGATGCTAGGATTTCTTTCAGGCCAATGTGACAATAACCTGGGTCTATGCAAACAATAATATTGTTGATGTGGTCCTCTGGAGTTTTGGATTTCCCATATGAGATCAATGTCATGGAATAAACTGCTCAAAGAATTTTGGGCTTCAAATGCTCTATGGTTGGCTCTGGTTATGATAGGGAGTAGAACATTTGATGTTGGTCTTGTTCGTACTTCAGGGACCATCCTTTGTGGATAATATAGATTTGTTGGGCCTATGATCTGTGTGCTTCTTAGTTCCCAATGTGGCCTCCATTCTTCTTTGTATTTTTCCCAGCTAAGAATATTAGGGATGGATGTCAATACCTCTAACCCATTTTGCCACCAGACATAGATGATCATTGCATGGGGTTGCAAATGTTCTCGGCTTAAGAAATCTGGGATGCTATGTGTCATGCCTTTAATATGTTCAATATCAAAACAAAATTTGATAAATAGAGCTTGCCATCGAGAAAACTTAGCATCACTATCCTTTTTTACTTCTTTATTCAAAACTCTTTTCATTGTTGCAGCATCTGTTCTTAATAGAATTTTTTAATTGATGAGAAAATTTTCAAACTTGTGTACGACGATAAAGGCAGCTTTGATTTCTTTGCCTAATGCAGAATAATTTTTTTCACTGGGCTGCCAAAGACCTGAGGCAAACTGAACTATTTATTCTGTTTGTACACCATTTTTTTTTCTAGTTTGTTTGAGGACAGCTCCCCATCCAAGATTACTAGCATTTGTTTCAACAATTTTATGAAGATCATTGGCATATATGTGAAGAAGTGGCAATGTTTTGGCCTTTGCTTTGATCTTATTAATTGATTGGGTATGTGCATCTGTCCAGGGACTTGCTTCCTTTTTCAATCTGTCATTTAGCAGCTTTATGTCTTGTGCACAATCTTTGTAGAAATGGCTGATATAATTGAGACTTCCCAAAAATCCTTGGAGTTGTAATTTGTCCAGAATTCTATCTAGGAATTTATCTGCAAACTCAACAACATGGATTTGGAGGATTAATTCACCATTATTTATAATGTGCCCAAGATATTTTACTTTTGTTTTGAAAATCTCGAGTTTCTTTTTTGAAAACACCAATCCAGCATGTTGGATGATCTGTAAGAACTTTCTGAGATGTTTGAAGTGTTTCTCAACAGAGGAAGAGAATACTAAGATTTCATCAATATAAACATTTAACCAATCAAAGTATTGTCTTAGGGAATCATCCATGACTCTCTGAAATTTGGAAGGAGCATTTTTTAAACTGAATGGCATGACATTCCATTCATAATGTCTTGCTGGAACACTAAAGGCGATTTTAAACTTATCTTCTTCTTTTATGGCTACCTGCCAAAATCCTGATTTCAGATCAAATTTGGAGAAGATTTTTGCTCCAGCAATTCTAGTCACTAAACTGGACTTGTTGGGAATAGGATATGTATCATCGGCTAATACCATATTCAAAGGTTTGTAGTTGATGACCAGCCTGGGGATTCCTCTTATTTGTTCAGAATGTTTATTTACATAGAATCCATAACAGTTCCATGCACTGATGGATTCTTTGATAAGTCCTTTGTGAAGTAGGCCTTGTATTTCGTCAAAGCAAAGCTTTTGGTACTCTGCATTCATAGGGATGGCTATGCTTTTGCATGATGTTCCTTCATATGAGTCTTTCTAAGGAAGTTAAACTTCATGCTTTTTATGGTGCCAAAAAGCAATGGGATTTTCTAAGCATACCTTTGCTTCAAATTCTCTTTGGAGCTCAAGAATCTGTTGTTGTATATGGCTCTGGGCGATTTGGTCTTTGATTCTTAGCTCAGTACTTTTTCCCTTTAACTCTTCTATTTTTAGTACTTTATTCTGGATTATGTGGATGTGAGAAGATATCCCGGGTGTAGATACAAAAGGGATTTGGATGGAGATTTTTGAAGCTTTAGTTGGGGAGGGGATATTGATGAAGTAACCTGGAGATTTATTGGGTAATCTGGTAGAACCATGTGGCTCAACAGCGGCGAAGAAGGGAGTACCGAGAATGCAAGAAACTAGAATGTTTGTTAACAGGAATTTTAGGGATAAACAATAATGTTGGAAACAAATAGTGGCTTCAGGTACTTCATAGTTTATTTGAGTCGGTTGGTTTCCTAACCCAATAGTATTTTGCTGAAATTTATGCCAAAATTGAATAGGAATGATTTCTTTGTTTAGAAGGTTTAGATCTAAACTTGTATCTAGCAGAATTTTGAGCCAGAATTTTTTCCCTTTGATCAGAATGTCTAGAAGGACATGGAATTTTTGGTGTTCAATGGGCAAGATTTGTTGGTTATCTTTTTGTATTGTGGCTTTTTTTATTTATGTTTTAAGCTTGCTGATTTCTTTGCCTAAGTCAGAGATAGATATAGTTTGGACAGGGCAGGAAACGAGTGGGGTGGGGATTGGATGTAAGGGCATAGATGAGTAGTATTGGCTTATTGTTTTGAATGTAGCGAGGAAATCTTGTCGTGATTTCCATTCATAAAAGGAAATCCAAATATCCTTTTTTTCTCATAGAGTCTTGCCAAGCTACAGATAATGCTATCTTTTCACTATCTTGGGTAATTTTTGAGAATTGTTCAGCATCAGGATGGGTAAAGAGATCCCAATTTAGCATAGATTTTATCCAATCTTCTTTCACATATTTTTTCTTACAGCCTTTAGTAATGGTAATAAATTTCTTTATTTTTGGTATTGCTGGTCTTTTTAAATCTTTTGGGATAGAATTAGTAAGTCGACAAGAGAGAATGTTTGGGTCAAGAAAAGAAGAGGTTATCGTTATCATGTGATTGTCACAGGGAAAAGGAATTTCAGAACATTGAGGGTGAGGGTAAGGATCTTTCGTCGTAGAATTTGGAGGAGGAAAGCTTGTTCTTGGATTATGGAATTGATGTTCAAATTGGATTTGGTTGTCTTCTGTAGATGTGAATAGACTTGAAAGAGTTACCAATTTGTGGAAATCCAGGCATTGGATAGAGTAAGGTACTTGTCCCAGTGAGGAGGCTAGCGGTTGGAGGGAGGGGTGTAAGAATAAATATGTACATGATGAAGAAGGTGTAGAAGGTCTATTATGCTTAGTATGTAAGCTATGTTTTGAAGGAGGGAAAGAGATCACTGCAGAGGAAGGTGATTCTTGAATATGTGCAAAAGTGATGGAATGTTGTACGGGAGTGTGAGGGATATCGATAATCCAATGGGAGGGGAAAGAAAAGTTTTCCCATTTGATGGTTTGATGTTCCATTTTTTGGTTTAGAGGGTCAGTAAGGATGAGTGTACTCGATTGATAATTTTGGCTAGGTGTATGTAACATGGCAGGGTACAGAGTGTTGGTATGTCTGAAGAAACCACGAGAGTGGATGGAAATATTTGTGTGAGTATTACGCATGTCAAATCCAGTAGTGCGGATTTGGAGTTTAAGAATATCTCCCAGGTTTTCATCAAAAGTATAGACTGAGAAATTTGGATAACAGTCAAATTATACTGGACCATTTGATAAAGGAGCAACAATGCCTCCAATTAGAGAGTCTATAAAATTGTTGGGAGTCATGTCTTGAATGGTGCAGAGAACATAGGTATATATTCCTTTATGTACGAGTGCATTGATCCCTACTCGAATACAGCCGAAATGGAGATAGTTTGTTTTATGTTTCTTTGTTTTGGCTTGGATTTATTTTACATTGAGAAAAGAAATGGTTTGACTTTCATCACTATTTTGTTGAATACAGCTGACAGATTCTTTGACAGATTCTTTGAATACAGCTGACAGATTCTTTGACAAAAACTTTGAGATGAAACATACTTAAATCATTGTATAATTAGTTGGGAGAGATGACTAGTAATCTCCATGCAGCTTGGGGTTGTGACTCAACAGCTTCAATATTGGCTTGGTTTATACATTCTATCTGGTTGTTGGAAAACATAGAGCTGAGGCTTTTCCAGAGGTACTACATTCAGCATCTCTAACTTCTTTAAAATACATAGAGCGATCCATAATTTTAACAAAACAATAATAATTATCACTGCACAGAAAAGCAGGGCGTTTAATTCTAGTTCTCTGAGAGAATTTCGAATAGGCTCTTGGTCGACTGCACAGGCAATGACTAGCAAGAACTAAGAGAGTCGCAAAAGTGGAAACCGTGTCTTTCAAAGGCCCGAGACTTTTGATATGGTTAAGGAAAGAGTACCTTTGGGAAAATGTACCATCATCTTTGGTAAGGAAAGGATCAATAATCATAGTGAAAGGATGCAAAGAAAAAGGAAAAACGCGGTCAAAAGGATGAAAAAACGGGGTCCCATCACAATGATTGGTAATGATGAAATATTTTGTTCCCATTTTTGGTATTCAAATGATTTACATGTTTACAGTTCTATTAAGTTTAGTTGTTCTATATGCTACTCGTTTTATAGTATCTTTAAGGGAATTTTTCATATATTTCACTGGTAGATGCAATCACAATAAGTATACTAACATTAAACATTACAAAAGGTATGGTCTAAGTTGTTTAGCATCACCTTCTATTGTTATTGTTAAGTGTTGTGTTATCGTTGGCCAATTATTATTTTGGTAAATATGTGTGGATCATGATATCTATGGAGCGTGAAAGGAATGGAGAACCATTGCACAACATTTATTAGATATATTTGAATAGGTTCATTCTTAAGTTTTAAGTTTTAAGTTTTCTAAACAAATCTTATTAAAAAAAAAGATTAATTAATAAATGGTTTTCTTGTTTGTATAATATAAATTGCAATTTGAATGAAACACATGTGTGAATTTGTTGTAATTCAAAAGACACATGGTTACTTTGGAATTTCCTACGCCATTTTTCTTTAATTTTGTATTTGATAATCATGACATTTGATCAGAAATCATGTGATAGATCAAAGTTGTTTTTTCAAGTTTTTGAACCAAAACTAAAGTTATTGCACTTATATGGCTTTATGCCAAAGAGGTTTTGTTTAACATGGATGTTATCGGACAAATCGGTAAGTGCGGACACAAACAGATCTTCCTAACTTCCATAGGAAACTAGAACAAAACAGAACATAATACATACTTCGCCTAAAACTTCACTATCATATAAACTAATTTAACGAGGTACAAGTGACATACCTTTTAAACGACGTTTGATCCTCGGTAATGTCATCCTTGCAGCTCCTTCCTTGGGTTTGCAGAATAGTAAGCATGTCTAAGAATCACAAACCAACAAAGAGGGAAAACAAAGATATATATCCTAATGAAGTCTATGCATATGATCAAGGAATCATACAATAAAAGATGAGATGCTTTTATAGGGAATAAATGTATTGTTGTATTGAATTAAATGGAAAGTGGAGAATACAACCCATGCCTTGATGTTGCAAGGTCCCCTTTCAATGGCTCTTTGCTCCAACACACACACTTGCTCCAATGCCTTGATGAAGAAGACCCACATTCTGACTTGGTGAACTAAAGCAAAGCTCTCAAGCATAATCTGAAGTAGAACTCTCCATGCAAATCTTAGCCTATTCAACCTTAGCCTTTTCCATGAGAGATCCCTCTTTATATAGTGTGAAAGAGAGATGGATGAGGAGGTTAGGATGATCCCACCAAATTAGAGAGTCGGGTGAGATCCAAACGGATCGGAGGCCACCTCATCTTCTAGAAGATTCCCTTCTAGAACATTCGTGAATTTGACTTTTCCTATGCTTTAAGAATCATTGCAGCCCATGTACAAGACACATGCGATGGCATCCCAGTCCATGTTTAGTGTAGAGGGCGACGATCGGGCATTGTCGCACCCCATGCATATGGCAGCGTGTGATGACCTTTCTTGTTATGGTTTTTAAAAGAGGAAAGCAAATCACTTTTTCTCATGGAGAAAGTCTCTTTTAATATTTTCGGGGAACATGAAAAGATGTTGTCAGTGGATCACTGAGGTGACCAAAATAATGTGTAACAAAATGCCCCGCAAAGAATGAAGCTGGAACTCATGACATCTAAAATACTTTGTAGAATGTGTGTCGAAGACAAGGAGCGCATCGATCGGGAACCTGCAAACAATCAAGCATCTGCATAATAATATACCATCTTCTGAGGTAGGCATTCCAATGCTCAGACTATAAATGACTCTAATCAAAAGTGTCAAATGAGTCATGGCCACTAAATATACATTGTGGATCCATGTCATCGTGATTCAATATATCCACCAGGAATACATTGTGGATCTATGCTCTAAAAAATTGCAATTCAGACAGCCACGAGACATACACAGTGTATCTATGTGTCAAGACAAACTATGAATACTCCGTCGCAACCTGGACCAAAGTGATGATATCCAGGTTCTTCATTTCCATCGTCTCTGATTACAAATCTAGCCATGTGATTACAAGTGTTGAATTCGAACATGGTAGAAACCACTTGATTACCGGTCATTAATGAAAACCGCTAACAAGTGCGAGGGAAATCACCATTGATGTCAATGACTCCCAAGGTACCCTAATACAACCCAACGAATGCGAATAAATGATTTGAAGTCAAACACTCGATGGAATCTTCCAATCAGGGGTCAATGATGTGAACCCACTGTCAAAAGTGAAGAAACATGTCATTGAGGCATGCAGGCTCTAAGGTACTAAATGATTTCTAAGTCTTGTTCCCGGATAATGAGTTGAAGTCGATAGGAAAAAAACTCGCCATAGGAGGGCCTTGATGTATCCCCCATCAATTACATGAAATATGTAACATATTTGAAGTAGGTCAAGGTATGAAGTGATTTTGGAACTGACACGGGGAAGGCCAACATGGTAGAAAATTTATAATTGCAGATGGTCGACTCGATAGACGGTTTGTTTAGGTTGGAATTTTCTTGAACATATGAACGACAAGACGGTTTTCTTGGCAACATTGACTCAAGGAGGACCCAACATATGAACTTGTGGAAGGTCTAACAAGAGACAAATGGATTTCCCAACCCAGATACAAAGATGAAGGGGGGTGTCATGTTCAAGAGCGACTATTACTGCCACTAACACAAATACAAAGACACATTTCTTCCCAATTTTCCCCCACCATTTCTAGTGAGTGCCTCTTTATTTTTACGCAAGCTTGAGGAGGATAACATATGCTTATTGATGTAAGCTCATCCTTTGGATGATTCCCTCGGAGTATGTTTAACGAACCCTAAGAAGGAGTGGTTCGATCCCTTATGGGTCTTTCAATGTTTGTTTAATGAGTCCAAAGAGAGAAAAATCAGGGGTTTTCATTTTTAGAGAGTTTGAAAAACAATTAAAGAGAAACTCCATAAGGTCCTTTTTGTAACTTAGTCTGACGAGACCAAAAAAGAGATAACCTACCACTCATTAGACGTTTTCTTCAAATACTTTTATGAGCGTGAAAAGAACAAGGTCGCTCGGCAAGATTTTCATTTTTAAGGAGTTTGAAAAGAGCTTAAAGGATACTCTATCGTTTTTCGTTTTACCAATGTGAGTTCGAAAAACAACAAAAGACTACTCGATTACATTCTCATGGTTTCACGAGCGTGAGAAAGAATTAAGACTCTGCTCAGAGATTTTCCTGAAAAACCCTAAAAGGATATGTACATAAGAAAGATATGCAAAAACAAACCGAAAAGGGTGGACCCTTGTTCAAACGTCACATTTCTAGACCTTTTAATATACAAAATTCAACACTTCGTCAAGTTGTTAAGACTTAAGGGCATGGATAAAATATAAAATAATATAATTTTGCAAAACAAAAATTGCTAAAAAATAATAAAATAGGCCAAATACACCATTTTACCATTTCATTTACAAATTTACCCAAATAGTTCTCCAAAGCCCTTTTTCACCCCGGATTTCAACTGTCGATTGTGGAGCATGTAGTGGATCATTTTGTGAACCGTCTCCGTGAAACATGTAAGCTTATTCGTCTTCATCTTTTCATGGTTTTAAAATTTGCTTTTAGTGGTCAAATTTATGCGTTGGGTCGATTTTTGTGGGGCAACCTGCACGTTGAGATCATCAGATGTGCCCCATATCATGAACTGCAATGATCTAAGATCGTCGTAGGTGACCCTATAGGAAAGGTCCAACGACGTCGCTCTGCACGAATGTGTAGCCCTACGACGACCGGAGCCAAAAATTTAAAAAGACAAACCTAACTAGAAAAAAACTCTAGGAAAGAATTTTAAGTTTCTAATCTCATCGTATGGTTCCTTGGCAGGCTTTCCTTGGTCAAGATGTTGGAATGGCATGAGCGAGAGCACTAAGAAGAGGATTAATTTGTCAGGAATGACCCAGGGACAGTTATGGCTCTACGGGAATGTGGGTTACTAAAATTCTTCAAGATTTAGGGCATGAGAGCCCAATTGAGACTGTTAGAGTATCTGGTTCACATGTGGGATGTGAACGAACATGCATTTTGCGTGGGTGTCCACACACTCACAATAGATATAGAGGATATTTGTTTCCTGACAGGGCTATCTCATTGTGGTTCACAGGTATCGCTCACCGACAACGGGGGTGGGGGTGAACCTATGGATTTTTATGTTCACGACCAGTGTGCGCCAGGTACTGAGAAACATAGTGGCAAGGTAGCCATCGGGGATGTCTGAAATTTACCATTGCGTACCATCCTTTTCACTATTAATCGCATGGAAGGGAGTGCAGCTCCCCATATGGCTTTGCAGAGCCATTTTCAGTATGAAATAGAGTGCATGGAGACCAGAGTATTCAACTGGTGTGAAGGGGTTCTTGAAAACATGAAGAAACAACTTACCAAATGTTGAAACGGTCGATTAAAGCAATTTGGATATGGGTCCATTTTGATGTCCTTCTTTCTGGAGAGGGTTCCTCTCATACGCCTGCAGCTAGAGTGGGGTATACCTACTTCATAGGATCCAAGGATGAAGAAGTGGATAGATATCATGGATCGACATGGTGGTGTTTCCATCGTCAAGTATGGTGATGTCTTCTTCCAATGGTTGAGAAATCAGTTGCTCATGGTGGAAGATTATGTGTATGCCGAGGTAGATTTCTGTGGATATCCAAATCTAGATCTTCCCGATGTTTCCCAGTGGGGGGACATAGGTAAGAAGGAAATTTTTGTTTATATAATGTTTTTGATATTTTAATGATATAATAAAAATTGTGTTATTTATCTGATGACTAATCAAGTGTTCTTCAACAATGCAGATGTGGGACCTTATCGTCCTCCGAATTCATCTCCTATCTAGAGGTGAGGAAAAAGACGTGTTGTAGCAGGGGTAGCTGTCGCAGATCTAGAGGCCATAGAACATAACCTGGAGGGACTAACCATGCATGTCTATGATGCCACCGTGGATGAGCTCCCTAGGCATTATCAACGCCACACAGTGGGCGTATCTGTGTCTATCCGCCAACTGCTCCATAGAGTAGCACAGGCAGTCGCTTGTTATAGCGAGCAACATCCTTGATGCTTTTGTACATGAAGCCATGAGATTCACATTTTTGATAGTTTGGTCTTCGAACAAAAACACTTTTGTAAACTTTTATCGTTATAAATATAAGGCTCCTATCGGCTTACATGTTTTATGTACAAAGTGTGATTGGATTTTATAAATGTCTCAAATGTCTGTCTAAGACATAATTAGCCAATGCATCTGTCAATGTATTTAGACATCTAGGAATGTGTTGATATTCAATGTAATCAAAATGACATTCCAAGAGGCAAATTCATAAATATACCCTTAAGAAAGTAGGACTTTGGATGGAATAAACGTTATTCAACTGTAGTACTACAAACTGTGAATCAAGTCGTACAATAAGATGACAGATTCCAAGTGAAACGGTGTCCGTTAAAAACTCAATAATTGCACTGTATTTTGCGATATTGTTAGTTGCACGACCAAGGAAAACGCCATGTAGACTGATCAATTCATCTGTAGGTGCATAGATTTCCCAAGCAGCAGACGCCAAGTTTTGAGTACTGCTAATAGCACCACCAACGAAGCCAATATAGGGTATCGATGACACCGACATCTGGAAACCAAGCACAACGCAAGGTAAACAGCTAAAGGGAGAAACCACAAATGAAAAATCACACAAGAGTAGGATACACTAAAAATACACAGCACTCATGAAAAAATGACTTAAGCATAATACTTCTTCAATTAAATCCCATTTCTGGGTTCACTCAAAGAAATTCCATCATAATCCGCCAGCTTATAAGCCCCTTTCTCCAACACTCGTTTCACAATATAAGGACCTCGCCACATGGGCTCGAATTTACCGGCCCCTAGCAAATCATGATCTTGCTCGTAAAGAAGAACTAGATCATCTTCAGAAAAAACACGTGGTTTAACATGCTTGTCATATTGAGCTCTGACACGCTTTTTCTGAGTTTCAGTAACTAAGGAAACATCATGACGGATCTCATCTAATTGCATCAAATACAAAAGACATTTCTCCTCAGCTGAGGTGTTAGGGAGAAGTTAGACAACTAGTTTCAAAGATGGGATTTCACATTCAATCGAAAAAATTGCTTCAATACCATATACTAATCGAAAAGGTGTGAATCTCGTGGAAGACTTAACGGATGTCTAATAGGCCCACAAAGTCAAGAAAAACATCATGTGCCAACTTGACTTGTGAATTCCTACCATCCGTCGAAGCATAGTAGTGATAACTTTGTTGATTGATTCAACCTAGCCATTGGCCTGTGGATAATAGGGTGTTGAGTTTTCATGTCGAAAACCCAACTTCTCGGTAAGTTCAGACATCATGAAATTGAGAAAATGACTACTGTGATGAGTAATGATGGCTTGAGGGACACCAAATCTAGTAATGATATGATTGAATATGAATAATGTTGCAGTTTTCCCAGTATTATCAAATGTAGGCATCGCCTCGACCCACTTAGTGAAATAATCCATAGCTACGATGATGTATCCATGCCCCCCCCCCGGCCGAGTGAGAGTTACATGTCATGAAGTCAATGCCCCATTTAGCGAATGGACCAACAGAAACTACAGGGTGAGGAGGAGCAAGATGAGATCGAATCTTATTGTTGTAAGTTTGACAAGCATGGCATTTCTGGACGGCAGTAATGCAATCCTTAAACAATGAAGGGCAGAAATAACCAGCTCGTAAGATCTTTTGGGCAGTGGCATACCCATACATATGACCGCCACATGCTCCAAAGTGATAGTCATTCAAATCTTTCTCATCTTCATCATAGGTGAGACATCGTCGAAATATGGAATCAATACCACGGTGGTAAAGGGTATCACCAAGGATAATGTATTGATGGGCTTGATACCAGATACGACGATGATCTGTACTAGAAAGATCAAGCCGAAAAGTTTGGGTCTCGAGATAAATGATAATATCTCTATACCATATGTCATCAGAATTGATCAGAAAGAGAGATTCATCAGGTAAGGAATCCTCTGCCATAGTTTTTGTTTCAGTAGAGGGAGATCACATATCAAGTCAGCAAAAAACAAAGACTTATTCGTTTGAATTCCAAATAAAACTCTTGAAGAATAACTATCCATTTAAAGTACTTTCCCCCCAACAATTGTCGAGTAAGGATGTGTTGTATGGGGTTGCAATCAAAAATAATTGTGGTTCTACATAATAATATGTAGTGACGAAAACGTTGAACAGCTGCCAAGGCCAATTTCTCCACATGTAAATATTTGGTTTTGGTGGTTGTGAGACTTCAACTCAAATAGTAGACAACATGTTCATCATGTGAATCATCCTCTTGGAATAGAACCATAGCAATGTTAGAGTCTCAAGAAGCTAAGTACAGGAAATAATATCAGCTATAATCATGTGGAAATAGTAGTGGTGTACAGGTTAAGGTGAGTTTCAAAGCTTCAAAGGCTTTGTTGGTAGTGTCATCCCATACAAAATCATAACCTTTCTTAAGAAGTCGAGTAAATCCTTTCATTAATTCAGCGTAATTGGGAATGAATCGACGTAAAAAGTTTGCCTTCACTTGAAAACTTTGGATTTGGCACAGTGTGGAAGGAGGAGGTAAATTGAGATTGGCCTCAACCTTCAAGGGGTCCACCCTAATCCCATGTATAGATACGATAAAACCAAGAAATCGTCCAGACTCCACACAAAAAACACATTTGTGTGGATTCAATCGTATGCGATAATAACGATAGCATAGGAAAATGGCTTGTAGATGTGTCGAGTGATCTTGACGACGCATAGAATATGTCGATATATCGTCTAGATAGGGTTGCACAATGTGCTTAATGTCATGAAAAGAATAAGACATAGCGCGCTGAAAAGTCGCACCAGCATTTTTTAGACCAAAAGGTAGTTTCCGGTATGTGAAGGTTCCCCAAGGGAAAATAAAAGGAGTTTTGTGTTGATCCACAGGAAAAATATTGACTTGATTATAGCCGGAGAAACCGTCCATCAAGGAGAATATTTCACTCTCGGAAAAGTCATCAAAAATCTGGTCAACGAAAGGGGTTGGATAATTGTTTTTGGGACAAGCTTTGTTTATATCCCTATAATCTACACAGACGTGGATCGTGCCTTGTTTCTTGTTAACCAAAACAAGATTGGACACCCAATCGGTCAAAGCCACATGATAGACAAAATCAGCTTTAAGAAGTTTTTCAACCTAGAGTTTAATAGCAGCAGCTTTGCATGGATGTACTGGGTGAAGTCTCTGCCGAACGAGTTTAGCATCCGGGTAAGTCTTAATCTCATGTACAACAATATCGGGATCAATACCAAGCATTTCTTCGTAACTCCAGGAAAAGACGTCACATCATTCTTGGAAAAAGGTTTTATAAGTGCAGACCTCATCAGCAGAACATGAGGCACCAATATGAACATTTTCCACAGCCCCGGGTTTGATCGAGATATCAAGAGGGATGGTAGGTGAAATATTACCCATGTTCCCTTCATACAAAACATCGTGTGTTGATTCAGGAATAGAGGAAATAACAACAACGGTAGACCAAGTCGAAATCCGTTGGTAACTCTCTATGGTCTCAGATTCTAGGAAGAGAATAGAGTGATGATGCCCATCATCCCATGGAGTATCTTCCATAGACATAACTATCATGATCATCTCATCAATTAGAAAAATTACATGAAACGGATCAGGAGACGTATCACAAAGAGGAGGAGAAGGAGCTGTCAATTGAATAGCTTGATAAGTCGATTCTACCGGACTCAGAGGCATTCAGTCACCTTAACGAAGAAAGTCATCAGAGCTAGATATTATCCATGGGTCATAAGACGCAAGGGTTTTACTAACATAAGTTGATATCATGTTGATCAAGGTGAAAAAAAAGAGGAGGAATATCGCATGGTGAAATGGGAAATGTACCCATTAATGTTGAATCTTTTAAAATACCTACGCAAACATTCTCATAACCGGGAGGTTTCTTCTAAATGAAAGGTATGTTGCTAGTACGTGAATCAGAATTAAGGAAGGCCAGTTGATCGACAGTAATGATTCTTCCTTGGTGTGGGAAACGTAACACATGGAAAAGAGTAGAAACAATTGCCCCCATGGAATCAATCCAGCTACAGCCAAGTAGGAGGTTGTAATCAAGAGGTGCATCAAAGACCTCAACCTCGACATTAACTGCTTTACCTTCTAACATAATAAACAACGAAGGAAGAACACCATAAGGTTTAAACCTTGTACCATTAAAATCCTTAAGGGTATTGTGCGACTCAGTGAGGGTAGGAGAGCCAATATCTTTCCAACAAGTGATGGACAAGACACAAGTTGAGGCTCCTTCGTCAATAACAGTTCGAAAAATATTCTTATTTTCTATAACAACTTGTATTTGAAACGTTAATTGAGGAGGAAGCCTTGGAATATGATCTTCCAAGTCAAAGATTATCAAATTGGTATCAGTAGGATCAATTCCACCAATAGCCTTCAACAATGCCTTTCGTTGAGTAGGAAAACTTTGAAGGACTTCGAGAGCCGACATTGCAGAGGGTGCTTGTGCAAGATGTTCTACAATACTATAGTTTTGGGCAGCACGTGCATGAGGATTAAATGATGACTTTCAAACAATGCCCTTGGGAGGAGGACAAAGAAATGTATCTAAGCCTGGTCATTCGAGATGAAGGGGACTGTTTGGTGGTGAAATTGGAGGAGGTTGAACCAACAAAGGTGGTGAATCATCAACTTTCTCCTTTGAAGGAGAATAATCTTTGGCCCGAGTTGTGACTGCAACTGCATTGTTCTTTTAGTCACCAGTACACATAAGTACATAAGATGTGGTAGAGTGTGAAGGTTGATCATGAATGACCAATTGGGCCTGCTGCTGAGAAGGAAATGGTTGTGACAAGATGGCGGGTGTAGGAGGTTTCTTGGTCCCTTGTAGGAACTTAGTAACCTCATAACGTCATGGACAATCTTTCGTATAATGATCCTCACCACATATAAGGCAAGGATAATGAGGTTTACGCTTATCTTTATCATTAGCAGGATAGGTTTTGGGTTTCTCAGATTGTTGATTATTGTTTTTGTCCTCCTTATTCTTACCCTTCCCTTTCTTTTTATTTTGATTTTTGTCGGTAGGTGTAGATTGAACCGAATTAACTTCAGAAGTTTTATCAGGAGAAGGACTAGGAGTAGGAGTATTTTGTACATTAGAAGTAGTATACTTGGGATTGGTATGACTTGCTTGTGTATACTGAGTCTCAGCATGAAAAGTGCCAATCACGCCATCAACAGCATGATAAGCTACTAGAGGTGTTGGGGTAGGATTCGTAGATGGGCGAGGAGCATCAAGGATCAAGTCATAGAGTGTGCTCATTTGCGAATAAACGAGATCCAAATATTGATCATGACTAATCACCTGCTCTTCAGTAACGACACCACCCATGGCCGCATCACGGTCTATAGGACCAATGAGTGACTTAGTAAACCACTCAGCCAATAGTTGATCAGGAAGGGGAACTTTGATTAAGCATCTTCTCCTCCTCCACTCATGGATATGATAAAAAATGTGAGTGGAAGAGTATTGTTTAAATGAACTCAAAATTTCAGTTCATGTCTCATATCGTATTGGTAATTGGTAATGTGTTAAGAAAGCTATAGATAAGGTGTTGAAATCATTGAAGAATCATTGTGGTAACTCAATAGACCACTTGGCTACTGAACTCGTAAGATTCCTTTGGAAAAGACGTAGTCTTATAGAATCATCCATCAATGAGTAAGACGAACACCAAAGATGGAATGTCATGACATCATTATTTGGGTCTTCTCCCGATCGACCGTCAAACTTATGAATATCTGATGGTAATTTGGCAGGTATGACAGGCCAATAAGGAGAATGCAAAATAGGATCATTCCAAATCCTAGATAAATCTGGTAAATCCAAAGTAGCAAGAAATGGAAATTGTTTATTCACTTGAGGAAACTGGTAATTTTGAGGAGGGAGTCTTGTAGGTATACCAGTAGGACCATAAGCAGTCTGTAGATAGTTAGATAGTCCTGACAAATTTGGTTGTGGAGGATTTTGATTATAATAGCCAACAGGAGTTGGTTGATTAGGTAAGCTTCCTTGGAAAGGAGCATTAGACTGAAATTTTTAACCCCAAGTAGGATTTGTAGAACTTGGATATGGTTGTCCGAGATTAGGGGGTAAAAAAGAATTAACTTGAGGATGTTTCCCCCTAGATGGTTGTTGATTCCCTTAGAAAGGAAGATTCTAAGGTTGAGATTGTAATCCAAGTATATTTTTCCCATGAACTGGGTTATGGCCTCCAACTTGAGATTGCCCCCTAAATTGAGGTTTTCCCCCAACTTGAGGATGACCTCCAACAGGAATCTAAAAACCAGAAGAGACCAAATGACTGGTGCCTTCAACTTGATTGGAGCTACTAGGGTCGTGACGATTAGATCCTCCAGGCGAAGGTGGAGGAGGAACGTAAGGCCCCACGAAGAGAACCTGGGTAGGTGTAGGAACAAAATGACTAGCAGCTTTATACCTAGGAGGAACGAAAAGATTAGACCCTCTGGATGGATTCTGGGTAGGATTAGCAATGGAAGCATTCAAATCATTATACCCAGGGGAAAGTGACGGATTTTATCTAAGCAGAAGCGGTGTTCCAATAGGAGCTTAAGTGATAACCGTATTTTCGGTAGAAACAGATGTAGCTTGTGGGACCATGGTAGAGTTAGTGAGCTGGAGAGGAAGAATCGAGTGAGCACCAACCAACAATTGGTATGAAACTGTGACGACATTACTGGTTGTGCCAGTAAAATGATCTAAAGGTACTGTGTAAGTAGTGGAATTCAAAGGCGTTTGTGATGCCATAGGTTGATTAGGAC
Source organism: Picea engelmannii (assembly GCA_009831015.1). NCBI lineage: Eukaryota > Viridiplantae > Streptophyta > Pinopsida > Pinales > Pinaceae > Picea > Picea engelmannii. The sequence continues at coordinate 858,006 of ML783077.1, read as the reverse complement.
TCATTCCTAGTTTATCAAAAATGTCGTGTCCCGATGTAACTTCCCCAGCCACCAACAGGTTGAGCAGCATCACTTACGGACATCTCTCTATGCTCTGATACCAAAATGTAACATCCTCGACCATCCACAGGTTGGGTAACGCTACTACGTGGAACATTCACATATATATGACACGCATTTTAATGAATGTAAAAATATTAACACAGAGTTATTGTTACCATACAGAATCAAATGGAATTGACGGTAAGTCCACATGCAATGGAACACATGATACATTTCAAGAACACAAACATGCATAACATACATAATTAAGCACAAAAATGATACTTATCTTTTAACTGGAGTAAAACCACCAACTAAGTGCAGACCTTCCACGAACCTCCCAGCAATAGACCAAGCTACTCATCACGCTCAGCAGTGGGTCACCCCCGAGCTGGGACTAAGCTCCACCCAAGGCAAGGGAATCCTAGACTAGGCTGTGGTTACAAGAAACTGCATAGTGCAACTAGAAGGATTCTCTCCAAGAGCCTTCTTACACCCACTAGTCACGGACTCTCATTCCCCACATGCATGCTCCATCCCGAGAATATGCACCTTCATTGTTCCACAGTCCATCAGTTTCTCCACTTCCCCTCTCAGGGTCTCAGCAATAGGCCAAATCAAGAATTCTCAGAGCTGCTTAGCTGGTGCTGGACTCTCTCTAGGAGAAAACCACTTCCCAGCAAACTCTCTCACCTAGAGAGAGTTGCTCACGGGCCTGACAACCGGCCTCTTCAACCATGGGCCTGACAACCCCCTTCTTCAACCATTTTCAACTCAATTCCCACAAGGTAAGGATAATAGCAACATCAACAGCATTTGTTTAACTCACGACTAACAGCAGGAACAGGAAAATTGAGCATCGACATCCAAAAATGGCAACAGTCCACACTAAGACACAACACAGCTCAGGTAATATACAGGAAGTGTCGGGCTTCACAGTAAAAGCAACATAGGTCGGCTTCATGGTTTCCTGGTTCCAGAGATGCGTGAGGGTGCAGAGGTCGATGACGGAGATCAAAACGAGTCAGGCGAGGATGGCCAGAATGGTAAAACAAACCCCCCACACGAGCTAACGCTTCAGCGTTAACTACATGCACCCAGGTCGACACTTGTCTGCCTGGAGCTGCATGCGCTCCATTTTTCATTTGTTCTCTTTCCCATGAACTTAGGATAACTGTGTTTAATTTTCCCCCACTTTAATACTTTCATTCTTTTAGGAAAATATTATAATATTCCTTTTTGGGTTAAACGCCCCCTGCTTAGCCCCCTTCTTTCCTAACCTCTCATTCCTATCCCTTTCCCTACCTAGTGGAAGCTTAGTCCCCCATCACTCTTTCTTCGTGGTCGGTCTACACGCAGTGATGTTTAATCTTTCATTAATGATCTTCATAATTACATATACAAAAACAGGCTCCTTACCTTTAACACTTAGGCTCTCCGACCTAATAAACACATAATCCCACCTTCTTATCAACACTTGGCTCACCAGCCTACAAAACATGTTTACAATTCATAAATACAACTGGGGCTCGTCCTTGGGGATATTACAATCCCCTCCCCTTATTTTCGCACTATCCTTAGTGCAACTTATTTACAGAGCATCAACAAGATTTTCAAAATCTTCAAAAAGATGCGGGGATTCTGCCTGCATAGCATCCTCATGCTCCCATGTTGCGTCCTCAGGACCGTACCAGGTCCACTAGACCTTTACAAGCCCTATGGCTTGATTCCGGAGTTGTGCGATATTCCGGTCCAATATGTGCACCGGATGCACCTGCAAGACGCCTTCTTGCTCCACCTAAATCACATTCAAATCAATCACATGATTAGGATCAGGTATATATTTCTTAATCAATGAAACATGAAACACATTATGTACAGTCATGGATGTAGGCAATGGAAGAATATATCCAACTAGTCCAATCCTTTCTAGGATTTCAAATGGCCCACAAAATCTGGCTGCCAACTTGGAACAATTTCCCAGCTTCAGAGAACTTCTGTTGGCTTTCACTTTCAAGAAAACATGATCACCCACATTAAATTCCCAGTGGGTTATGTTCTTATCAGCATAACTTCTCTGCCTAGCTTGGGAATCTTTCAAATTCTGTTTAATCTTTAGCATTTTCTCTTCCATTTCAATGAGCAACTCTGGCCCAACCACTTCTCTATCAGCTAGGTTATCCCATATTACTCGGGTGTTGCACTTTCTTCCATAAAGTGCTTCAAACAGGCTCATCTTCAGTGATGCTTAACACCCATTGTTGTAGGCAAATTCTACCAAGTGTAGGTAGTCTTCCCATTTAGAAGGTTTGTCCATCACATACATATTTATCATATCTTTTATCACTTGGTTCACCCTCTCTGTCTTCCCATCAAACTCAGGATGATAAGAAGTGATGAAGTTCAGATCCGTTCTGAACCCTTTGAATAACCCTTTCCAGAATTTTGAGGTGAATTTCAGGTCTCTGTCAGACACAATCGTCTTGGGAACACCGTGAAATAGTGTTATTTCCCTCGTATAGATATCAACAACATTATCTTCCTTGTGAGTAGTCTTTAATGGAATGAAATGGGTAGTTTTCGTAAGCTTATCCACCACCACCATTATTGATTCATGTTGCTTGTTGGTTCTAGGCAATCCTGTGATGAAATCCATTGTCACTACTTCCCACTTCCACTCGGGAATGGGTAAAGGTTGTAGCAACCCTGTTGGGTGCCTATGCTCAGCTTTAACCTTCTGGCATTCCATACATTTGGCGATGTATTCTGCAATTTCCTTCTTCATATCGGGACAAAAGTAATGGCTATTGACTGTTGCCACAGTTTACTAATATCCAGGGTGCCCAACATAAGGCACATTATGCATTTCTTTCAAAATCATAATTTTCAATTCCTGGAAATCAGGTACATAAACTCTATTTTTGTACAAGAGTGTTCCATCAGCTTCTAATTTATAATCTTACACTCTTTTTAGCATCTTACCTTGTTGTATCTTTGCTACCAATTCCATGTACTGCAAGTATGCAATTGCAGCTTCCAATATTTTGCCTTTAATATCAATTTGATACATGCTAATGGTCATAGCATATAGTTCATGCATTCTCCTGTTGAGTGCATCAACCACTTTGTTCTCCTTTCCTTTGATATGCTTGATATCAAGGTCGTACTCACAAAGAAATTCCAACCATCTACTATGCCTAGCATTTAAGGTTGGTTGATCAAACAAATACTTCAGACCATTATGGTATGTCCTTAGTTCAACCCTCTTTCCCATGAGGTAATGTCTCCATTTCTTCAGAGCGTGAACGATGGCCGCCAACTCCAAATCATTAGTTGTGTAGTTATTTTCATGCTCTTTCAATTTTCTGGACTCATAACATATTACAAATCCATTCTGACTGAGGACTCCTCCCATTCCTTCTTTGCATGCGTCTCTACACACTACAAAATCCTCATTCGGATCTGCGATCCTCAGTATTGGAGCACTGGTTAATAACAGCTTCAATCGTTGGAAGCTTCTCTCACATTCATCTGTCCATTGAAATTTTTTCTCCTTCCTTTGCAAGGAAGTGATGGGGTGATCTATCCTTGAGAACCTTCAATGAACCTTGTGTAATAGCCAACTAGACCCATAAAGGATCTGACTTCTGACACAWTCTTCGGTGCTGACCATTCTCTGATGGCTTCTATATTCTCAGGATCCACGGCTATCCCATCCTCTGAAATGATATGCCCCAAGTAATGGATYTGTTTTTKATAAAATGAGCACTTGCTCAATTTCGCATACATTTGATGCTCTCGTAGCACTTGCAACACCATTCTCAGATGATGTTCATAATCTTCCTCTGACTTGGAATACACCAGGATCTCATCCAAAAAGACTATGACAAATTTGTCTAKATATTCCCTGAATACACCATTCATTAGGAACATAAAAACAGCGGGTGCATTTTACAACCCAAATGACACCACTATGAATTCATAATGATCATACATTGTTCTGAAGGTGGTCTTGTTGATGTCTTCATCCTTTATTCTTACCTAGTGATATCCTGACCTAAGATCTATTTTTGAAAATATTCTAACATCCTTCAACTGATCAAAGAGATCATCGATTCTTGGCAGAGGATACTTGTTCTTAACAGTCACTTTGTTCAATTGTCTAAAATCGATGCACAATCTCAATGCCCCATCTTTCTTCTTCACGAACAGGATCTGGGCACCCCAAGGTGACACACTTGGGTGTATATACCCCTTCTTCATAATCTCTTCAAGTTGCAATTGCATTTCTTTCATCTCTGGTGTACTCATTCTGTAAGGAGCTTTTGACACTGGAGTTTCTCCAGGCATCAGGTTTACAGAGAAGTCAATATCTCTCTTCGGGGGTAGTTTGGGTACCTCTTGGAATACATCTTCAAACTCCTTTAGTACCGCATGGTCTTCTATCTTTGACACCTTATCCTCAGTTTCTTCCACCATGTGGGCTGCAAATAATTGACAGCCATTCCTGTAGCACTTCTTTAACTGCATTGCGGAGATTTCTCTTACAGTAACTGCTCTAGGAATTCCTTGGACTTTCCTTGGGTTTCCTTCCTCATCTAGGCAAGTGAATTCCTTGTTACGATAGTCTAATATGGCATGGTGTTGGTCCAACCAATCCATCCCAATTACACAGTCATAGGAACCTAAAGGTAAGATGTTCAATTCATCCCTTGTGCTCAGTCCATTCATGTCCACTGGACTTGACTTAACCAACTCAACAACCTTTCTCTTGGCTCTTGTAGCCAACTGCACTAACCAAGATTTTCCATGCTTTCTTCTTGAAAAATGCAAACTTTCCACCATTCTAGGATCGATATAACTATGACTAGCTCCTGAATCAATTAAAATAGTAATGGGTTGGTTGTTGATCATACCTTCAACTTCAATCATGTGTGATTGAAATTCAGCTTTCTTGTTTTCCAGGGCTGCATAGATCCTTGGTATTCTACTGCTCGTGTCCTCCATTGTTTCATCTTGTTGAACATTATGGACATCTCTCACTTTGCCATTTTTGTGGGGACAATCTCTGTACTTGTGGTTTCCTTGACAGTCCCAACATTGAATGGGTGTCTACCTTGGCCTTTGTCCCAGTGCATCAGCCATTCTCTGCTCTCTAAAATATGGTTGTCCTTGAGGACTATTTCTGAAAAAGGGAGGTTTGATTCCCTTCTTCCTCTGCTCTTTCTTGAACTTCTTCTAGTCATCCCAAGCCTTCTAAAAAGTGGGCTTTTCTCTTTGTTGCTCATATAAGCATTTTTCTATTCTTATAGTTTCTTCCATAGTTTTAGGATCATCATACTGGATCTTGTCATCGATGGAAGGTGGCAGTCCACTCATATACCTTTGAATTTTGATAGTCTCATATTTGATGAAAGGAACATACTTCAGCAACTCTAGGAATCTCCTTTCATACTCATCAATGGACATGCTACACAGCTTGAGTTCAAAGAATTCTTTCATCTTTTTGTCATAGTATCTCTTAGTTAAGTATTTATTTTCAAAATACTTCTTGAATTATTTCCTAGTAATATCCTTCTCTTTAATGTGTTGCACCTACACAAGTTGATCCCACCACATGGATGCCTTTCCTTTCAGTTGATACATCACAATTCTTCCTTCTGCATGAGGGGAATAATTCTGCAGTTGGAAATATTTCCTCATTTCAAGCAACCATGTCTCGGCATCTTCCTCCTTTTGGTGCTCTCCATCAAACATAGGAGGTTTAATCTTGTTCATTTCTCCCTTCAGTTCATCCACTCCATATCTCCTATTCTTTCTGGTAGAAGATGGGCTTGAACTATTGTGTGCCTCATTATTGGAATGTTTCGGGGAGTGACGATGAATCATTCTAACGCTTCTTGATCTTCTTTTCCTCTCAGGGATCCTGTGACTCCCTATTTTTCTTGAGTCACTCTCCTTATCCAACTTCTTTTCTATCATTTTCAGACTCCGCATCAACTTTAAGTTGAATTATCCATGTCGATCCCTAGCTTTCATGAGCTTTCTATTATCTGCTCGGTGAGCCTGAGCATCTTTCTGCAATCTTTCAATGATTTTCATCATATGCCCTTCCTTATCCATCTCTTCTATGTGCCTATTGGACTTTGATCCTCCACTCCCAAATGGACATCCATTCCTTTTACTTCATTCTCTGAACTAGACGCATTTTGTGCCTCCTCCATTTCTCTACACTCAGTGGCAATTTGTTTCAGTTCTAGCATGCGTTAAACTCTGCAAACACAATGTACAGTCATCCAAAGTTTGTCAGGCCATCGGTCCTTAACATTTTCCACAGTATTCATAAACCAATATGATTCAAGAAGACTTTCAATTTCCATTTTCTTTCTAAGATCTTCTCTACTATGATTTTCGGGCACTGGTCCCTTTCTCTCAACCCTCAACCCACATGATCGCAGGCCGTGACCAGGCCCTAGAAAAATAGGTGCTTACTCGAGCCTTCGGATGCGGAAGTTTTCAAAGAACAACAAACCAATATCTCAGAGTTCCAGATTATCGAACTCATGAAGTAGGGAGGATCATCAATCCACGTCTACCTAACATCCGACAGCTGACAGTCACTATGGAACCTCAGGCGTCTAAGTTCTGGGACTTTGGAGCTTCGGGACTTCAGAGCTTTGGAGGATTTCACATATGCACATCCCGAACCATTAATCTTCAAACACTCTCAAGTCACCTTAGGTTACGTCATTACGTCTCATCACTTAACGCTTTTCCAATTACGGGGGCACGCAATGATGGTTTGGAGTAATGCGCTTTTCGTCCCACAATTCCTCTGACGCTGAGACGTAACCCCCCGCGAAAATCGTGGTTTGGATTGCGGGACCGCCTTGGAGAATTAACTCCCATGCAACTTTAGACTTCAGACTTTTGGAGTTCTCACCTCTGCACACACTAATTCTCTCGAATGCCGAAATCCCAAACAAGTCCATCTACTGACACGTCTCCCTCTTGACGAATGGTCTGGATTAACTCCGGACTTCAGAGCTTCGGGAGATTTCGCCCTTCACCACTGCATTTGACCTTTTAACATTGGCTTGATCTAATGGTCAAGCTCCTCTCCCTATATCTACGATGTAGATCCACTTCGGGGCTTCGGAAGTTTGTGCATCAGCACCTCCCATTTCTCCCGATCGCTGAATTCCAAAGTTACGATCTGTCATGAGATCTATGGCTCACAACCACTTGCGCGTATATCTGGCTGCCCCAACACCACAAGTGTTTTGATTTCTTTCTCTGTGGCCAAATACCACATCTGTCACGGTTTTATAATGTCGCTACACATCCTGAGCTTCGTAACATGGCCAAAGTAACCTCTTGGCACTCAGAGAATGCTCTGAGGTTCGAAATTGGTTCTTCCAAACAGAATTTCCACTTGAAACATTGGGTCCAATGACCACTTATCCATCCCATCCAGGCTCAGTGGTGAAACCATGGCTCTAATACTAAATTGTAATGTCACCAGCCACCAACAGGTCGGGCAACGTCACTTCTGGACGTCTCTCTATGCTTTGATACCAAAATGTAACATCCCCGGCCATCCACAGGCTGGGTAGCGCTACTACGCAGAAAATTCACATATATATGACATGCATTTTAATGAATGTAAAACAATTAACACAGATTTATTGTTCCCATACAGTATCAAATGGAATTGACGGTAATTCCACATGCAACGGAAGACATGATACATTTCAAGAACACAAACATGCATAACATACATAATTAAGCACAGAAATGATACTTATCTTTTAACTAGAGTAAAACCACCAACTATGTGTAGACCTTCCATGAACCTCCCATCCATAGACCATGCTACTCATCACGCTCAGTAGTGGGTCACCCCTGAGCTGGGACTAAGCTCCACCCAGGGAAAGGGAATCCTAGACTAGGTTGAGGTTAAAGGAAACTAGACAGTGCAACTGGAAGGATTCTCTCCAGGAGCCTTCTTACGCCCACTACTCACGGACTCTCATTCCCCACATGTTTGTTCCACCCTAGGAATATGCACCTTCATTGTTCCACAGTCCATCGGTTGCTCCACTTCCCCTCTTAGGGTCTTGGCAACAGGCTGGATCAGGAATTCTTAGAGCTCTGTAGTTGGTGATGGACTCTCTCTAGGAGAAAACCACTTCCCAACAATCTCTCTCACCTGTAGAGAGTTGCTCACGGGCCTGACAACCTGCCTCTTCAACCACGGGCCTGACAACCCATTTCAACTCAATTCCCGCAAGGTAAGGATAATAGCAACATCAACGGCATTCGGTTAACTCACGGGGGATAGTAGCAACAGGAAAATTGGGCTTGGACATCCAAAAATGGCAACATTCCACACTAAGACACAACAAAGCTCAGGTAATATGAAGGATGTGTCAGGCTTCACAGTAAAAACAACATGGGTCAGCTTCACAGATTCCTGGTTCCTAAGATGTGTGAGGGTGCAGAGGTCGACGACGGAGATCAAAACGAGTCAGGCGAGGATGGTCAGAATGGGAAAATGAACCCCCCACATGAGTTGACGCTTCAACTTCAGTTGCATGCACCCAGGTCGACACTTGTCTTCCTGGAGCTGCATGCACTCCATTTTGCATTCGTTCCCTTTCCCAGAAACTTAGGATAATTGGGTTTAATTTTCCCCCACTTTAATACTTTCATTCTTTTAGGAATATATTATAATATTCCTTTTTGGGTTAATCCCCCCCTGCTTATCCCCCTTCTTTCCTAACCTCTCAGTCCCATCCCTTTCCCTACCCAGTGGAAGCTTAGTCCCCCATCACTCTTTCTTTGTGGTCGGTCTGCACGCAGAGATGTTTAATATTTTATTAATGATATGCATAATTACATATAAAAAACAGGCTCATGGCCTTTAACACTTAGGCTCTTTGACCTAATAAACACATAAGCCCACCTTCTAACAACACTCGTCTCACCATCCTACAAAACATGTTTACAATTCATAAATACAACTATTGCTCATCCTTGGGGATATTACACCCGAAGAGGTTCTCCAAAAAGAACGGACAGGGACAGAGCTAGGATCAAAAATTCTAGCAATATGAACCGGAGTTCTAAACGATTCACTTTGAAAAAGTGGATCGTCTACACCATACTTTGCGTGAGGTCCAGTAGATATTTCATTATACTCGTCAGTAACAACGTCTCCCGATGAATTTATCCAGAGCAAATGTGGATCTTGTTCAACGTTCAATAACGGATTTACGGGAAGTATGGACTCCTCCAAGGGAGTAGAACTTTCAATCTCAGAGGCTATGTCGTTATTGACTGCTCCTTCAGGAGAACCCTATGGTGAGTTAGGAAGCAAAGGGACATAATCTTCTGGATCTTCTTGAGGTAGCCCTTGCATCCTACGTGAACAGCGAGGGCTAATGTTGGATGCATCAAATAAAGAACGAAACAAATATATGTCCAACTAGAGAAACAAACAACACTCACTAATAAAATCTAGAAATCATGTATGCAAACACACCTTCTTATTTCGAAGTCACTAGTTGGTGATGAAATCCAACGTCGTGAAATTAAGACAAGAAAGGGCTAGGATAAAGCGGGTGGAAAAGTTATGTTGATGACCTTCTTAACGGACTTACACCCTGGTGCAAGCTCCCACACATAATCGTGGGTATACCCTCCAAGGAGCTCGAGTGAGTTTGGCCAACGTCGATTCCAGGTACCGTGAAGACCTACCCCTCCACAGTCACCTCCACTTCCCCTCTCAGGGTCTCAACAACAGGTCGGATCAGGAATTCTTAGAGCTCTATAGCTGGTGATGGACTCTCTCTAGGAGAAAACCACTTCCCAACAATCTCTCTCACCTGCAGAGAGTTTCTCATGGGCCTAACAACCTGCCTCTTCAACCACAGGCCTGACAACCCGTTTCAACTCAATTCCCACAAGGTAAGGATAATAGAAACATCAACGGCATTCGGTTAACTCATGGGTGACAGCAGCAACAGGAAAATTGGGCATGGACATCCAAAAATGGCAACAGTCCACACTAATACACAACACAGCTTAGGTAATATACAGGATGTGTCGGGCTTCACAGTAAAAACAACACGGGTCGGCTTCACGGTTTCCTGGTTCCAGAGATGCGTGAGGGTGTAGAGGTCGATGACAGAGATCAAAACAAGTCAGGAAAGGATGGTGAGAATGGGAAAATTAACCCCCCACATGAGCTAACGCTTCAACTTTAGCTGCATGTGCCCAGGTTGACACTTGTCTTCCTGGAGTTGCATGCGCTCCATTTTTCATTCGTTCCCTTTCCCAGGAACTTAGGATAACTAGGTTTAATTTTCCCCCACTTTAATACTTTCATTATTTTAGGAATATATTATAATATTCCTTTTTGGGTTAAGCCCCCCCTGCTTAGCCCCCTTCTTTCCTAACCTCTCAGTCCCATCCCTTTCCCTACCTAGTGGAAGCTTAGTCCCTCGTCACTCTTTCTTCGTGGTCGATCTACACGCAGCGATGTTTAATATTTTATTAATGATATGCATAATTACATATTAAAAACAGGCTCATGGCCTTTAACACTTAGGCTCTCCGACCTAATAAACACATAAGCCCACCTTCTAACAACACTCGGCTCACCATCCTACAAAACATGTTTACAATTCATAAATACAACTATTGCTCGTCCTTGGGGATATTACACTCGAAGAGGTTCTCCAAAAAGAACGGACAGGGACAGAGCTAGGATAAAAAAATTCCAACAGTATGAACCGGAGTTCTAAACGATTCACTTTGAAAAAGTGGATCATCTACACCATACTTTGCGTGAGGTCCAGTAGATATTTCAATATACTCGTTAGTAACAACGTCTCCCGATGAATTTATCCGGAGCAAATGTGGATCTTGTTCAACATTCAATAACGGATTTACTGGAAGTATGGACTCCTCCAAGGGAGTAGAACTTTCAATCTTAGAGGCTGTGTCGTTATTGACTGCTGCTTCAGGAGAACCCTATGGTGAGTTAGGAAGCAAAGGGACGCAATCTTCTGGATCTTCCGGAAGTAGCCCTTGCATCCTACGTGAACGGCGAGGACCGATGTTGGCCACACCAAATAAAGAACGAAACAAATATATGGCCAACTAGAGAAACAAACAACACTCACTAATAAAATCTAGAAATCATGTATGCAAACAAACCTTCTTATTTCGAAGTCACTAGTTGGTGATGAAATCCAACGTCGTGAAATCAAGACAAGAAAGGTCTAGGATAAAGCGAGTGGAAAAGTTATGTTGACGACCTACTTAAAAGACTTACACCCTGGTGCAAGCTCCCACACATAATCGTGGGTATACCCTCCAAGGAGCTTGAGTGAGTTTGGCCAACGTCGATTCTAGGTACTGTGAAGACCTACCCTTCCACAGTCACCTCTTGTAAAGATTCTAAAGAGATAGGCTACTAAGGTTACAAATTACAACAATGATGCTTGGGGAAACAATCGACAATCCGATCCACACGCAAAGGCAGGGTATCTAGCCCGAAATCAACTCAAGAAGGTCCCCACAAGATTTTCTTCTCAAGTGACCCCCAATAATATGCGCAATCTCTACACTAAGACCAACAAAGCATGATGAGTAACTTTGTCAGTCCTAATGTGACCTCATGATTGACCCTTGTGTTAGAAGGGCTTCCCAAGACAAAATGTAGCAAGTGGATTTGAACTCTCCCTATCACAAGATACTACTATGTGTTTTGATGCTTTGGAGAATGTGCCTTACAACCTATTCCAAAGCACTATCCTAGCTAATGTTGGTAAAGAGAATTTCTAGAAAATAAAAGTTGCTAACAAATTTTAAAATTTCGTTGTATTTTAAAGGTTGTTGTTTACTCAAAAGGGAAACATAAATGAAATTGATGATGTATGTGACCTTGACCCAAAAAATGAAAGAAGAGATGATATGCAATCTTTTAATTCAATGAACTCTAATTACAGTAGGGAGAAGGTATATCTTTTTGAAATACAAAAGCTACAAAACACAATTTCTCAATTTTTGAATGAAAAAGATTCCAAATAATCAAAAGCTACAAAATTTTCCAATTTTCTCTTTTAACAAATATTTTGAAAGAAACAATTTTCTTGTAAAAGACTACTTAAGAAGAAGAATGACTTCAGTTCTTTCTTTCTCAAATCATATCAGAGATGTAATGAAGAAAAGAAAGTGCAATCCAAGAAAATTAGCACATTCACAACACTATTCCCAAATCAACTTCACAATGTAGACAAAAATGAAATGATAAGAACCTTTTTTGCCAAATGCAAACAAAAAATGTCTCTCAATCAATTAACAATCCAGAAAGCAAAAACAATCCAAAACTCCAAGTAAATTAAGTGTTCTTTGTCAAACAAGCACTCAAGACCAAGATCTAGAGATTATACCCTTGTGACAAAAACCAAAAGAAAAACTTGCAAAATTTGCAAAGAAGACTTTCAATTTCCAAAAATCAATCAAATGCAAGCTTCAAACTTATCGATCAATCATTCACTAGTGTCAGAAGTTCATCCCAAGCAGTAGAGGAAAAATTGGGTGGAGAAAATAAAAACTGACTATCTCCAACAATTCCTACAGGAATCGTCACAGGTGGCAGTGGAGCATAGTGCATCAATCTAGGATCGTCGCAGGCTGCCAATAAGGTACAGTGTGACATCATCGCACTGGTATGCACCAGTAGAGTGCAATGTCGGAGGATCGTCACAGTCTGTCAATAGAGTACAGTGCGATGATCTTTGAAACTAAAAGAAAATAGGAAGAAAGACAAAAAATCTCACTAAACCTTCAGACCTAGGGAGTCAAGATTGATCACCCATAGACTCAAAGAATGAAATTAACCAAAAGAAGGCAGGCTAAAAGCAAATAAGAGGCAAAAAAACAAAATAAATTTGTATCCCCGGTATGGTCGCCAATTTTGTTATCAGACAAATCGGTAACTGCGGGCATAAACAGATCTCCCTAACTTCCACAGGAAACTAGAACAAAACAGAACAGAATACATACTTCGCCTTAAACTTCATTGTCATATAAACTAATTTAACGAGGTATAGGCAACATACCTTTTAAACGACGTTTGATCCTCACTAATGTTGTCATTGCAACTCATTCCTTGGGTTTGCAGAATAGTAAGCATGTCTAAGAATCACAAACCAACAAAGAGGGAAAACAAAGATATATATCCTAATGAAGTCTATGCATATGATCAAGGAATTGTACAATAAAAGATGAGATGCTTTTATAGGGAAGAAATGTATTGTTGTATTGAATTAAATGGAAAGTGGAGAATACAACCCATGCCTTGATGTTGCAATGTCCCCTTTCAATGGTTCTTTTCTACAACACACACACTTGCTCCAATGCCTTGATGAAGAAGATCCACAATCTGACTTGATGAACTAAAGCAAAGCTCTCAAACATAATTGAAGTAGAAATCTCCATGCAAATCTTAGCCTATTCAACCTTAGCCTTTTCCATGAGAGATCCCTCTTTATATAGTGTGAAAGAGAGATGGATGAGGAGGTTAGGATGATCCCACCAAATCAGAGAGTCAAGTGACATCCAAATCGATCAGAGGCCACCTCATCTTCTAGAAGATTCCCTTCTAGAACATTCGTGAATTTGACTTTTCCTATGCCTTAAGCATCGTCACACCCCATGTACAGGCAACATGCGACGACATCGCAGTCCATGTTTAGTGCAGAGGGCGACGATCAGGCATCGTCGCACCCCATGCATATGGCAGGGTGTGACGACCTTTCTTGTTATGGTTTTTGAAAGAGGAAAGCAAATCACTTTTTCTCATGGAGAAAGTCTCTTTTACTATTTTAAAGGAACATGAACACATGTTGTCAGTGGATCACTGAGGTGACCAAAATAATGTGTAACAATGGATATTCTTACTATACTTTTCGAGAAGCATGGTATATTGGAATAAGTTTGTTTTGACTGCCTATTAGTTTGCGCATTGACCAAAATTTTCTACCAGTACAAAAGTTTGACATTAATAAACTGAATCTTTTTATGTTCCTACCATTTGGAAACTGATTTATCTATTGTGCCATTGGTTGATTGATTTTAACTCTTACTCTAGAGCCGACGAAGCTATACTCATTTTTCCATATCGTTCATTACTCGAATGGATTTTTCAATGGCCTTATCCATTATTCCAATGACTTCTCCAGTGCCCTACTCCAATGACTTCTTCAATGGCTTCCCATGAGAGGCAATCATGGATGTTTACATGTCTTGCAATTTCATTTGGTGGTTACAAGTGGCGATTCAAGTATCAACACCTCTGCACATGTGCATTAATGCTCTCTATGACTTATATTGTTTCTCTAACATTTTCTTTTATGAGCTATGTGCCTTACCTTCACTCAACACACATCTCTTACATTGCCTCACTGCCTTTCTAAAGCATTTGTTGCACCTACTATATTCCATTATATGCATACTAGCTTTAATCGCCTTACTCAATAATTGTACGTAAGTAACAACAAGTTTTGGAAGAACTTCTTGATAATCCTTTGAGGCTTATAGAGTGTAGCAGAATAACTCTTCACTTCTGCATATTCCTCATCTAGTTCTAAAGAGAATTTCCTGAGATGATTTTCAATATTTGATGAAATTGCAACATGCCGAGGTAGAGGTGGTGAGAAAATACTTAGTATTAAAGCTTCAACGTTATCTTTGATTCAAGCTTCTTCACTTCACCTGTGACATGTTGAAGTATAAGTGGTTCTCTGTCGCACCTATGACATGCTAAAGCAAAATCGGTGGCAATCATGGTGGTGACTAACTTCACCATATTCTTCAAGGTATCATACATAAACCAAAATCTAAGACACTAGTAAAATGTCCAACCATTACACAAGCTAAATATAAAACTTATTTCATTTGTTGAACAATCAATCTTTCCTTTTCCATTGCTTTCATGAATCAAGGCGGCTTTGCTTAAAAGGCAGGGGATTGTAAGGAAATCCATAATCACTTTGTCTAGTTAAAGTAGCTTAGATGAGTCTTGATTAAGGCCTAAGTATGAAAACAAGAAGCAACATTGATTAAACACTACTACAAGGAATAATTGCAGACAAAGGAAACATAACACAAGTTTCTATGTATACATGAATGGAATTAAAAAAAGGTTCCCACGTTGTGTCCAACCAACAAACATTTTTTTCTTGAATGTGTATAACTCAACAAATTTCGTATGATTCAAGGAGTAAATTGTTTGGAAAGGAAATAGGCCAAGATAAGTGTCGCTTAAAACATTTTATGTGTTCTTATCTACATCTTGTATGATTAAGGAATCAATTGTTTAGAAAAGAAACATGCCAATATAGGTGACACAAAAGCTTATTTTTTATTTGAGTATAACTTCTAATTCTCTAATATAATTCCAGGAAGCAATTATTCGGAAAGGAAACATACAATAGAGATCGTTCCTCCACAAGCCTCTATTTATTACAACAAACATTGTCCACCATAATCCTCTATTTCATACAACATGCATTGTTCTACCATAAGTCTCTATTTCGTTTGTGTTTTTTGAAACTAAAAATCAAATGAATATGTACGGATATTTTTAAGAGACAATGACCTAAGAGATACTCAAGAGATCCATTCATTATCATGGACCATAGGGGGTAGGTTGCAAAAATACACTGAAGCTCTTGTACAACATGAATCCCAATTGTGCCTTGCCTACAACATGTCCAAAAAATGTCTTTTAAAATGTTGAACGATTATCTGAGCATAAACACCATTATTTAAAATTGTCAAATATCACAAGAAAGACATAAACAAGAAAACAAACCAAGGACCACACCTTTGGAGTTGCAATATTGATTTTCAATGTTTATGTCCTACTTCTTCATTTCCTATTGATTATTCGAAACCATAGTCTTCCATATCTACCATTGACAAATACAAAGGAAAGGGACTCAACCTCAGTGATTCATTCCCCGCTTGAATTCATTTTCAAGTGAAGTATTGTAGCTCTTTGGGATTGGATTCATGACCAACACTTCCATGGTTTACTCCAGCCAACATCATCAATCCTAAAGAGCCAATCATCATACATGTATGGAGCATAAAGAACCTGTAGCCTAATTGATGAGAAATTACATGCTCTAAAGTAGGTGATAGTTATCCCATTTGAGATTCCAAACATACCACATGTTTCTTCCATTTCATATTCAAAGAAGTGCTTTATGGAATTACTCCAATCGTAACTGTCGAGGTTTTAGGACTTGACTATCTCTTATTTACATTAAAATTCCTAGTCATTGATGCAAATCATTACAATAGTTGAAAAGGCTAGTTGAATTTGAAGTTCCAAATTCTAGTATTTTCTTAAGCAAGGTTGAATAAGAAGATGACTAATGAATAGATTGAGCCACGACTGCTTGAACGATTCTTTAAGGCTCTAATCCAAGGCACCATTCTTCATCGAGTGACTAGGGCCATATGTGTGTGCATGGAAGGATTAAATGTTAACAATCCATCTACAAAGTGCATGCAGGATACCTTATGCAAATACCACACTAGACATGTAGCTTATATTCCATGCCAAATGTCTATGGATTCTTGTGCCCATAATGACAATGGTGGGTAAGTTCTAGTGCTTCATGATAGTGAGGTTGCAATGTTGGCGACGTTAATGAAGTTATCCCTTTCCCTTTGATCTTGTCAATAGACTGCATGTTTCTCATTCTGACAATCTTGTCAATAGACTGCATGTTTCTCATTCTGACGACGATTCTAGGATACATTTCCCAAGGCTCTACATGTTTAACACGATAAACAATCTAGCATAAAGTTTCTATAGTCATAGATCAAACAAGGAAACAAAATGGACATTTGCTTAAAATTCTAGGGCAGTTTAATCATATATTGTTGTTTAGCGAGGAGACGCATCTACCTTGGATACCATCTTGGATTAGTGATGGTTTTTCTTCAATCGTTATCTTGTAGTTTCCTATGCATTAGTTTACATATTCAGTTGAGGATATGATCCTCTGTCTGACACCAATCAAACAAGGTGATTGAGCACATCAAAGTACTACAAATTCAAATAAACATTAAATGTGAATGCCTATGTATAGTATATTAATAATATTTTCTTAGAAACAAAACACCCAATACTTATATTGCTTTTATTTTATCTTAATATTTTAAAAGATACATAATCCCATGTTCATGGCATTCATTCCCATTCTTGACTCTACCTCTTAGGTAGTACCACTTGATCATAATCATGTTCATGTAAGTGTACATTCCTTAATGCTATTTTTATGTGACTCCAAAAAATTAAATGGTTTCTATTGAAACAAGAGTAAGTGCAAAGCAGCAAACAAATTTTTGTCTTTCATTGTGATTAAAAACACAAATAATTTGTTCATGCAATTTAGAAAATAGATAGTTTGTGCATGGAGTTTGTGATCTTAGTATCTATTGGTTAGTTACTTTGCTTACTTTTATTGACATTTTCGCAAAACGTGGCACTTTATGCTAGACCACTAGGGCACTTCCAACAACGTGTTGGTAAGAACATAATTCTTCATTCCTCCAGGCACCCATTGATTGGGATTAGGTTAATTAGATTACTGCTTCAAGCTTGCGCATTAGCGTGATGATTGTGAGGGGATATTTGCATTGGTTCCTTCAATAATTTGATAAATAATCGTTGTCACTACAACACTTCCATAGCCTTTGTATGAGAGAGTTGATGCCTACGCCTTAGTAAGTTGTTGCCACTACCTTGGAACCGGAAGGAAGATTATCCTTTTACCAATGGGTATATGGGGTTGGAGGACCTCATACTCATATAAACATCTTTGAAATATCATCAGTATGATGTGAATCTATCTTATATTTATGTTGGTAGTGGACATTATATGTTTTGTAATTCTGAAGTTTAACTTTTCTCGTTGTTTTTTACCTTATGGATTTTGAGGAGAGTATATGCTGACTAGTTGTGGACGCTTTTTGTATAGAGATGAACAGAATGATCCTTAGTTAAAAGGATTCTCGATGATGTAAAAAAAAATTATACTTTAATATAATTTTGAGCGAATTTTCTATTGGAAAAAGTTGTTGCCACTACCTTGCACAACTTCTCTATTCATTGTTAGTATTGTTCGTTGCTTATGCTTTGATAAGAAACCATCGTGGCTACAACACCATCGCCGCCTTTGTTTGAGCAAGGTGATGCCTCCAATCATTTTTGTTAAAACAAATTCCACAGTTGGAGGGAAATTGTCCAAGGGTCACCATTATGGGGAAGAAACAAGTTACCTCAATGTGCATAAACCCATTAGCACAAATGTGTATACAATGGTCATTCGTTACAAGCAACGATCCATAATGTTGATTCATTGCATATGGTTAGAAGGAACCATGCCAAATTCTTCTTTGAAAAACAAGAAAATACTAAAATATCCCTTCATTGTGACAACTTAGCCATTATCTTTTTTAACTTCTACCTTAGAGCTTAGATACATCAAATTGGCATGGTAGAGTTGTAATTGTACATTGTTATTTACCTTCGCATGTATTGTGCATGCTATGTAGGATTGTTTAAAATAACAATCGAACATGTTGGTATTATATGGGTTGAAACTTTGGGCAAACCTTCAAAGGGTTGAGAAGCATGTCGCTCTGTCATGTACATTATTGTAGATTATTTTTCATTGTTTACGATAAGTCCCGAGTGAAGCATCAATAGAAAACATCTTATAAAATTTTGTCTATAATATTTAAAAAACCATGATAATAAATGTGTGTTATTTTCATGACACTCGAGAGAAAAAATTATTACATACACAATAACTATGTCATGGAAGTCATACGAAAGTAATATTTCAAGGCCATTTATCTTCACAATTAACCACTTTCTCACTACAAACAAGGTTGCAATACACCTTATTAGTCCATGCAGAAGGCGTAGAGGGACTATAGCGATCGATAATTCGTTAACTTTATATTAGTTTGTCGTTTGACTACAATTTTTTGCATACTTTCTATTGTTCGAACTACAGAACTAAAAATATTATTTTTTATATAATAAAAAAACCCATATATGTCATGATCTTATTGGATAATAGATTTGAGGTCTTATTGCCAGCTTTGCTATTCCCAATGAATTATATGTGGACATATCCAAAGTTTTTATCTTCTACGGTATTTTTGAATTTGTACTATTCATACTGAAATGTTTAGATATCCAAAGTTTATAGCAATCGATAATTCGTTGACTTTATATTAGTTTTTCGTTTGACTACAAATTTTTGCATACTTTCTATTGTTCGAACTACAGAACTAAAAAACATTATTTTTTATATAATAAAAAAACCCATATATGTCATGATCTTATTAGGTAATAGATTTGAGGTCTTATTGCCAGCTTCGCTATTCCCAATGAATTATATGGTGCCATATCCAAAGTTTTTATCATCTACGGTATTTTTGAATTTGTACCATTCATGCTTAAATGTTTAGATATTCAAAGTTTATAGCGATCGATAATTCGTTGACTTTATATTAGTTTTTTGTTTGAATACAAATTTTTGCATAATTTCTATTGTTCGAACTACATAACTAAAAACATTATTTTTTATATAATAAAAAAACCCATGTATGTCATGATCTCGTTGGATAATACATGTGAGGTCTTATTGCTAGCTTCGCTATTCCCAATCATTTATATGTTGGCATATCCAAAGTTTTTATCATCTACGGTGTTTTTGAATTTGTACTATTCATATTGAAATGTTTGGATATCCAAAGTTTAGAGCATGGATAGTCAGTTTTCATATTACTTTGTCCTTTGAGTAAAAATTTTTAGCATAGTCTCCAGTGTTCGAACTATTGTTATTATTGTTATTATTATTTTTTATTTTTTATTTATTACTATTATTATGTTTGATTTTTCTTTATTGTTGAATACTTGGAGAGGCTTTTTCATTGTTGTTGCGTACGTAAAGAGGCCTGCCACACTGGATTCTTTCTTAACTGTTTGCACAGTGCGACGCCCTTTGACAGTTTTGACAACCTCAAGTGTTTACCTAAAATGCCTCGCAGCCTTAAATGTTTACTCTACATGCGTGTTACAACACAGTTTCCTTCGATTTTTTGATATAGTGTTGTCTGCAGTGAGTTTGGGCAATATTGTTCTTCACCAACAATACTGGTTCACTGGTTCATGCTTCTTCGTTGGTTCATTCGATGTTGCTTGTCATTGTTTGATTCAACTTTGCAAAGTTGAGGTCTCGCATCTGCAGTTGGACCTCTTCGTGGTTGTTCACTGGTTTGTTGTTCTTCAACTTTACAAGCAGTTGGACTTGTTGTTGCAGTTTGCAGGGTGTGGAGTTGCGCTTCTATCAGCCCTCATTGATGGATAAGTTTTTGTGCCATGGTTTCGTTGCTATTCCTTGTTTGTTGCTTCTATTTGTAGCTTGCAAGCAATAATTTTCAATACTAGGAGTCCCTGGCTTGAAATCCTGTTGCAAAACATCTTTATGTGTGGCTGCTACGACCAGAATCTTTTCCTTTTTCTTGAATGTCAATGTTCTATATAGAACCCGCCTTTGTCGCAGCCATAGTGACATATAAAGAAGAAAACTCCTCATTTTTCCTGCTCCTGAAAACCATACGTTTGGTGCATTTTTCCCAATGTTCTCCTCATATTTTTTGATCCTGGAAACCATATGTTTCGTGCATTTTTCCCAGTCGGTTCCCTTCCAAACGTCTTGTTCTGGTTTGAATGTCGATGTTGGAAACATTACCCAGATATGTCACAGCTACAATGAAATATAAAAAAGAAAACTAGATGTTCTCCGCTTATTATCTGTTCTTGGAAACCATGCATTTGGTGCATTTTTTCCAGGTTGTTCCCTTCCAATCACATATGACAACTTCCATGTTCTAGATATCGTTCCATAGATGTTTCCAAAATAGAAATGCAAAGGGGTTTAGAAAACAGATTCGGAGTTGTCACAGGGGGAAAGCATCTGCCAGGGTCTTGTGACAGGGCATGCTTTTATTCTCTGAATCAAAAACTTTGTCCACCTGTTGCCTTTGTGATGTCATGGAAACCATACGTTTCATGCATTTTACCCAGTCTGTTCCCTTCCAAACGTCTTGTTCTTCTTTGAATGTCGACGTTGGACACATAACCCAGATCTGTCGCAGCAACAACGAAATATAAAAAAGAAAACTGGATGTTCTCCTCTTATTTTATGTTCCTGGAAACCATGAGTTTGGTGCATTTTTTCTAGGTTGTTCCCTTCCAATCACATATGCCAACTTCCAGGTCCTGGATATCGTGCCATAGTTGTTTCCAAGATAGCAATGCAAAGGGGTTTAGAAAACAAATTCAGAGTTGTCACAAGGGGAAAGCATCTGCCAGGGTCTTGTGACAGGGCATGCTTTTATTCTCTGAATCAAAAAAATATGCCCACCTGTTGCCTTTGTGTTGTCATTTGTGTCTTGCAAAGCATCTTCTGCCACTGAAAATCTTGTAAGATGCACGCCAAGAATAGGTTCAAAAATGATATACCTTGAATACTCAGTCTTTGTGTTCAGCAAATTTATAGTGTTATTTATTTGCGTTGTCTCTTCTATTTGGTTCACTGTTCATTGTACGTATGTTTTCTTGTCATATGTTGTAGCGACTAGGGGGATTGAATTTGACAAGAAGAAGGTTGAAGGATACATAGAGGAATTGGTATGCAGTTCCGCACTTATAGTTTTCTATTTGTCGTTTTTTTTTGTTTTGTTTTGTTTTTCTCTGTTTGCATATAAACTGAATATAGCTAAGAAACATCTTGAAAATCACAGCTTAAGAAATAAAACAAGTAATAGATTTTGAGTCCTATGAAATAGATAAAGACTCCATTGTACATGACA
>ML783077.1:810499-830134 GCA_009831015.1 Picea engelmannii | reverse complement strand
GGTTCAGGGTCCACTATCCATGCCACGGAAACTGCATCGAATCTGCATACACGTGGCATGCTACTTTATGAGAATGAAACTCGTCCCAGTTGTGATGAGGCCATACAAGGCTTAAAAAAAAAACGTAGACTAACTTACCACAGCTTGAAAGAGGTCATACGTGAGAGAAAAAAATACATTGGTGGTATAGGAAATACTACTAGTTTGGGGTCCAGTGTCAATGCCAGCCAAACCACATCGAATCTGCATACGCGCCGCATGCTATTTAATCGGAATGAAACTCATCCCAATTTCCATGAGCTCATCCTGACCTTGAACAAAAAACGTAGACTAACTTATCACAACTTGAAAAAGGTCATACGTGAGAGAAAAAAATACATGACTACGCTTCCTTCTAGACGAAAACTGACATATCACAACCTAAAAAAAAGTATTCATGCACAATATAATCGCATTTTCGCTTTTTATGCTAAGCACAAACATCACATGTTGAATGAAAAAGAACATAATAGTTTGCATCATTGAGACGGTGAGGATGCAATGCTCATAAGAAATGACGCTTCCACCTCCAACATGCCTTCTCAACAAATGGAACTAGTTTCCAGTGGCAAGCATAAGTTAACCTACCACATCTTGAAAAAATAGATACGTGAGAGAAACAGGTACAGTCACATATCCCACAATGGTAATGGAACTGACCAAGAGGAAAAAATCACATTTCATGGACTAGAACCAACACCATGCACTGATACCAATGAAACCATCAAACACTTTCTACGCATACTTCCCTACGAAAGAAAGATGCAAAACAGATCTATATTAAACAAATCAAAGACACTCCTTCCATTGCATGTGCAATTTGCGATCAATTGAATTTCGTAAAAAACACTATGTCTTTCATGCTTGATTTGGAAGCAGAATACCTCCACTTGACACTAAATGATAAAACATTTTCTAGTGGCAATATTTGTCTTCCATGCAAACAGTCACTTGAAAATGGAAAATTGCCACACTTTGCAACGCCTGACCAAATAAGATGTAATACACCACTACCATATGTAAGTGCACTTACAGAACTTGAAGAGAGACTTGTGTCTATGCTACTTGCATTTGCACAAATCATACCCTGGGGCAATAAACGACCCCAAATGGGCTTAACAGGATCAATTATTAATGTGCATGTCCAACTAGATGTTGTGCAAAAAGCCTTGCCACAATTCATTAGCGATACAATGACAATGGTTGTTGCTCTCAAAAGATGCTTGCAATACAAGAATGCATATCAGACAGGTAAAGTGCGTGTGCATGTTGTCATGAAAGCATTAAAAGAATTGTGTTCTAGGACCCTGTACAAAGCACATAACATTTGTATAAATGAGAACTGGAATAGTGTTCTTGGAGAAGGGGATGACAGCCCTGCACAGACTCTCAAAACTGCTAGTGAATTTGATACGAGCGATGAATCTGAGAATGAAACACCTATTAAAACATTGATACATGGATTCATTGACTCATAGTGCATTCATGATTTGCAAGACAAGATTGTCGAAATTGCACCTGTTGAGGGGCAACGTCCACTTGGAATATTCAAGGACAAATTTGTTGAGAAAATGAACTTCCCAACACTGTTCTATGGAGATCCACATTCCAATGACATTACAAAATGATTCAGTTACCATAAAACAGTTCTATGGGAGTTGCTACATTCAAGCGGTGACTTCTCCTGTCACATAACAAATTTCTTTTTCAAAAAAATGCGCATAATAATAGAGCAAGTGTTGTCTTGCATGTGGGTGCAAATAAGAAAAGGCCAGCTACAAGGAAGAAATTTGTTGGCCAAAGATGTCAAGTACAAAGTAAACCTAGAAAAAATATTGAAATCTTCTATTGGATACATAGATTTCAAAAACATTCGCATCTCTCCTAACTATTTGCAACAAAACAAGAAAACTATTTTTGCAATGATCTGACAATTGGTACCGCCAACAATTTTCTCACATTTACAAGTGCAAAGCATCGTTGGGATCTGTTGGTGGTTGCGGTATCTGACTTGCATAGGAACAGGAAACAGAAAAACAAACTAATACACTGGAAAATGATGACATTGACTACCTCATAAGAAAATACCCAGTGACATGTACTCGCTACTATAGACATAGAATAAATGCTTTGAGACAATTGATATGCCATGATGAAACGTTTTTCGAAAAAAATATTCGACTACTTTTTTGTGACTGAATTCCAGAATAGGGGGAGTGAGCATGACCACACATTTTTGTGGATAGAGGGTGCACTGGTCTATAGAACTGACAACAACTCACATATCGAGTAGTTTGTGGACAAATACATAACATGCAACACGGATCATTTGGATCCAGAACTTGCCAAAGTTCATAGACATTATCATACAAAAAGTTGTAAAAAACGAAAAAACTCACATTGCAGATACAACTTCCCTGTGTCGCCAATGAGAACAACAAGAATCATAGAGCCACTTAGTTTAGAAGACAATGTTTCCATTGAGAAATCTAAATCCTTGGTCTCATTTCTAAAAACAAGGATACTTTGATGAGTTAATGAGCTTCGACGACTTCTTGACAGAGCTAAATCTAACAAAAGATGAGTACATCCAAGCCATACAATGTACGCTTAAACAACCAATAGTTTTCCTTAAACGAAAACTTTCCCATATTTGGAACAATAGTTTCTCCAAGGACATGCCAGTTATGTGGAATGCAAATACAGATGTACAGTATGTCCTCAATGCATATGCTGCAGCATTGTACTATACCTTGTATATGACAATGGTTGACAAATCTATGACAAGTGCATTCAGAAGAATACGCAAAGAACATGAAAGAAGTCATATTGATGCTATTCAAATGATACGTACGCTTGGAAATACATTACTTAATCTTCACAAATGTCTGCTCAACAAGTAGTCCACATTGTACTTTCTTTGCCCCTCAATTGTAGTTCAAGGAAATGTGTCTTCATAAACACATCTCCACTTGAGAAATGCACATTTGTGCTTAAACCACCGTCTTTGCTAGAACAAGATCTTGACAATTCAGAGGACGTGCTATGTCGCTCTATTATTGATTATTACCTCCAACATCCATCTCCTAATAAGCATATCTGCTTAGCAGAATTCATATCGTATTACAAAAAAAATGGTGCACCCATATCAAAAAGAAAAAATCGTTATGTGATACACTTTGTTAAATACAACAAACATACTGACTATGAAAACTATTGTTATACGTTTTGTTCGATGAAAACAAAAACACATTAAAACATAACTTCCCTACATGGGAAACTTCTTATATTGCCTCTAAGACTATAGTGCAAACTAATGAATCTAGATTTACATACAATGTCAATCCAACATGGGGTGATCTAGAAAGTGCAGTTAATGAACTAGAAAACCCTGACAATATTGATGAGACATTCAAAAACCATAAAAAAAAATGAGAACTCCCTACGAGTCCTATGACTTGCAAGCAGATTTGCCTCATCCTCGAGCAGGCGGCATTGAAAAACGTATCAATCTTGGTTTTCAAGTCACAAAACATCCTTTCCTTATTGAAAATAATGAATACCACATAATCATATGTTTGTTGAATCGAGAACAACAAACAATTCTAAAGGACATTGTGCTTAAAAAACGCTTGAACATGCACACTCATGGGCACTTGTTCCTTACAGGCGGAGCGGGAACAAGCAAGACATTCATAGCGAAAGCATTATTCCAAATGCTTATACGAATCTATGATTTGAACAATTCCTTTGATCCTATGAAACCAAAGGGCCTAATAGTTGCATACACAGGAAAAGCTGCATATAATGCAAGTGGAACAGCAGTCCACTCTACATTTTTTGTGCCTTTTAACAAGTCACAGTTTCTTCCACTCAGCAAGAAAATGTTAGATACCTTGTCTAAGCTTTATGACAAACTGCAACTTGTCTTCATAGATGAGGCATCTTTGATTGGAAGTCGCTTCTTGTATTCCATTGACAACTGACTAAGAAACATAAAACATGTGCACACAAAATACTTTGGAAACATTGACATGATATTCTGTGGGGATATTTACCACGCACATCCCATCCAATATTCTTTGATATTTGAACAACCTATGGTCAACATGCAAACAGTGTCGCATGACTTCTAGAAAGAGAATATAAAATGCTTTGAATTACATACTACAATGCGCCAGATAGATGAAACATTAATTGCAATTCTGAATAGCATGCGGACAAACAACCAAACACTTGATGACTTAACATATATCAATTCAAGGTGCATGCAACCTGCACCGACAGACCCAACCTTCCCTTACCTGTTCTACACGAATAGGGATATTTCAATGCATAACAGGTACATGTTATCGCTCATGCATGGCGATGATATCATCATCAATTCTATTGACCTCGAAGAAGACAACCATGGAAATGTGCCACGTCATGAACATACAGCCACTTTTCCTTTGCAGCTTGTCCTGAAATTAGACATGTTGGTTGAAATATATGCCTGCAACTATGATTCATGGGATGGGTTGGTCAATGGTGCATATGGAATATTCAAAGGCTATACCAAAACATAAAAACTTGATGTCCTCTGGATTAAGGTCCATGAATCACATATAGGCCACCGACAAGCAAACAAGTTGGCTTATCTATATAATTCAAACACTGCAAGCGATTGGACACCTATCTTGCGAATATCAAAACAGTATCGACATCGGCAAAGACAGGTTGACTAAGGATTCAAAAAGAGTTTCCAATTAAACTTGCATGTGCACGTACAGTCCACAGATCGCAAGGACTAACACTTGATAGTGTTGCATTTGACCCTGCTGGAATTCGAATACATGGACTTGTATACACAACACTGTCTCGTGTCAAAAGTATAAACTCCTTGTATTTACTAAGTCCTCTTACAAAATATAACTTCAAATTCAAACATGAAGTTGATATTGAGATGCAACGCCTTAGGACTACTACAAAGTGGCATCTGCAGTATGATTACCAATCCATACAAACAATCTCATATGTATCAATTCTCTCACTTAACATGCACAGCCTACATGCACACATGGATGATATACTCAATGACTATGACACAATGCAATCCGATATTTTGTGCTTACAGGAAACATACATGACATTATGCATGGAAAAAAGCAATTTCCAAATCACAATTGCATATCGAGTTACATTACAAGTGGGGTGATGATATTGGTGAAAAAACATATAACAATTTTGGAGCATATACATTTCGAAGAAAACAATGTTGAGATTGTGCTTGCAAAAGTATTTCTCCATGAATAAGAAATTGCAATACTGAATCTTTATGTTGCTCTGCATGCAACATTCTCCAACATACTAAATGTTCTTTCCAATGCATTAGACCATTTGCATCTGAACGAAACCATTGTCATTGTAGGAGACTTCAATATTGACATGAAACAAAATAATGTCAGAACAAAAGAATTGGAAAACTACATGTGCAAATATAGTCTCCGTTTTATTTTGAACAACATAAACCATGTACAAAACGCACTTATTGACCATGTATGGTCGAATGTGCCCATTTCTCAATACAACATCTTTATCTTAGACACATATTGGTCTGATCACGATACAATTGGTATTGCACTTGAATTATGAGATATACATCAAACATATTTCAAAATCATACTTATATGTTTCAAAGCATATATGTCTAGCTTGTTGCAGAAAACCAAGTTATCCAACTTCTTAGTTTTCTCTGGTTTGTACACATACTAGTCTGATCACGATACAATTGGTATTGCACTTGAATTATGAAATATACATCAAACATATTGCAAAATCATATTTCTATGTTTCAAAGCATATCTGTCTATCTTGTTCCAGAAAACCAAGTTATCCTCTTAGTTTTCCCTGCTTTGTAATTGATTTTGGACACAAAAAAAATTTACACAAGTTTTTATATATACACAAACATGGATGAACAAAAAAAAATAAAAAATGGTACATTCTTCTAACACTATATGTTACTCTATTCCTTTTATTCTATTTTATTTACTCTATGTACATATTCTTTGCTTTTTCTTTTAACCAGAAATGTAGAAGAATCCATGCAAAGGTGCATACTTCTACCCATATTTCATACCCAATTGTTTCTCATTTACTCTGTCTATATTTGTTGCACTGGTTTGCAGTTCTGTTTTTTTTCCTTGGATACTCCATATCTTCATGTAAATTAACTTATCTTCATGTCAATTGTATTTTCTGTGCTGCTATCTTGAAATAAATAAATTTTTACTCCATCTTTTTTTAATGTGTTCCTACGTAGCAGCTTGCTTTCATGTCCATTGTATTCTTTGTGTTGCTACATTGGAACAAGAACACAATAATTGAGCACAAGGATGGAGCCTTATGTGCCACATCTGAAAAAGATGGAGTACAATGTGTCACAACAAATACAATGTGTATGCCTGAGACTAAGAGGTATGGTTACAAAAAACTTTGATCTGCATACATTGTCCAATTTGTCCAGTTATATTCCATGGCTGAGAATGTTTTTCCCATAGTTGATGTGTTTCTATCGCTTGATAATTATCACACTGAGTGTTGTTCTGTGAGGCATACAGTTCTTTGCTCCCTTTATTTTTCCTCTTCTATTCTTATCTATTTTCCCTTTTCTTCTTCCCCTCTATTGTCCGTTTTTGGTTCTATACTTAGTCTCATGTCTATGCTCTCGGGTTCCCGGGACGGCGGAGTGAGAAATTATATGTCCCTCTATATCTTTACATCATAAGTCTGACCAATCGACATTCATTTTCATACTTGGCCAATTTTATGGCCGCGAGTTCCTATGTAGGCGCCATCAAACTCTCATGCCCCATGTTCGCGGTATACATCTTGCACCCAAAACTTCGGGGATCTACAATTCGACCCTGAACTCGAACCCCCAAGCCTCACTCTACCTACGATGACTTCATCTGAATGCTTTCATATAAATGTGCCAAGTCATATATTTTGTCTATTGCTTGTTGAGATAGATATAAACAACATCTCTTTTATCTTGAACCAGGGTTTGTTGAGCTCCAGCTATATTCCATGGCTAAAATTATTTTTCCCATAGTTCATGTGTTTCTATAGCTTGATAATTATCAGAGTAAGTGTTCTTGTGTGACGCATACAGTTCTTTGCTCCCTTTATTTTTCTTATTCTATACTTACTCGTTCTTCCCTATTCTTCTTTCCTTGTATTATGTGTTTTTGGTTCTATGCTTCCCTGTATTTTTTGTGCTGTTATCTTGAAATAAATAAATTTGTACTACATATTTTTTTAATGTGTTCCTACGTAGCATCTTTCTTTCATGTCCATTGTATTATTTGTGTTGCTACATTGGAACAAGAACACAATAATTGAGCACAAGAATGGAGCCTTATGTGCCACATCTAAAAAAGCTGGAGTACAATGTGCCGCAACAAATACAATGTATATGCTTGAGACTAAGAGGTATGGTTACAAAAAACTCTAATATGCATACGTTGTCCAAATTGTCCATCTATATTCCATGGCTGAGAATGTTTTTCCCATCGTTGATGTGTTTCTATCGCTTGATAATTATCACACTGAGTGTTGTTCTGTGAGGCATACAGTTCTTTGCTCCCTTTCTTTTTCCTCTAATATACTTATCTGTTTTCCCTTTTCTTCTTCCCCTCTATTGTTCGTTTCTGGTTCTATACTTAGTCCCATGTCTATGCTCATGGGTTCCCAGGATGGCGGAGTGAGAAATTATATGTCCCTCTATATATTTACATCACGAGTCTGACTGACCGTCGTTCATTTTCATACTTGGCCAATTTATGGCCGCGGGTTCCTGCGTAAGTGTCATCGAACTCTCATGCCTCGTGTTCGCGGTATACATCTTGCACCCAAAACTTCAATGATCTACAATTCAACCCCAGACTCGAACCCCCAAACCTCACTCTACCTACGATGACTACATCTGAATGCTTTCATATAAATGTGCCAAGTCATATATTTTTTCTATTGCTTGTTGAGATAGATATAAACAACATCTCTTTTATCTTGAACCAGGGTCTGTTGAGCTCCAGCTATATTCCATGGCTGAAAATATTTTTCCCATAGTTCATGTGTTTCTATAGCTTGTGTGTCACATGCAGTTCTTTGCTCCTTTTATTTTTCCTATTCTATACTTACCCATTCTTCCCTTTTCTTCTTTCCCTGTATTATGTGTTTCTGGTTCTATGCTTAGTCGCATATTTATGCTCACGGGTTCCCGGGGTGGTGGAGTGAGAAATTCTACATCCATCTATATATTAACATCACACATTCGACCGACCATCGTTTGTTTCCATACTTAGCCAATTTTGTGGTTGTGGGTTCCCGCGTAGGCATTATCAAACTCCCATGCCCCGTGTTCGGGTATACATCTTGCACCCAAAACTCTGGTTATCTACAAATCGACCCCGGACTCCTCGAACTTGCAAGCCTCACTCTACCTACGATAACTCCGTCTGACCGCCCCGCCTTTCCATACTTAAGACCAAGTGTTGTTCTATGACGCATAAAGTTCTTTACTCCCTCTGTTATTCTCTTCTATACTTGTCGCTTTTTCCCTTTTCTTCTTCCCCTCTATTATGTGTTTCTGCTTCTATACACAATCCCATGTCTATGCTCGCGGGTTCCCGGGGTTGCAGACTTAGAAATTCTATATCCATCTATATCTTCACATCAAGAGTCCGACTGACTGTTGTTTGTTTCCATACTTATCCAATTTTGTGCCCGCCGGTTCCTAGCTAGGCCCTATGGAACTCTCATGCCCCATAGTCGATGTGTTTCTATTGCTTGATAATTATCAGACAAAGTGTTCTTGTGTCAAGCATAAAGTTCTTTGCTCCCTTTATTTTTTCCTCTTCTATACTTAGTCTCATTTCTATGCTCACAGGTTCCCGGGTGGCGGACTCACAAATTCTATATCCATTTATGTCTTGACATCACGAGTCCGACCGACCGCTTTCGTTTCCTTACTTAGCCAATTTTATGGCTGTGGGTTCTCGGGTAGGCGTTATCGAACTCTCATGCCCCATGTTCGGAGTATACATCTTGCACCCAAAACTTGGGTGATCTACAATTCAACCACAGACTACTCAAATTCGCAAGCCTAGCTCTACATACGATGACTCCGTCTGACCGCCCCACCTTTCCATACTTAGTCATTTCTTCAAAGTTTCGCGAGTTCACGAACTCTCAGGTTCAAAAAAGTATCAAAGAATTTTTTACTCCCCTCCATCCCCGCCACCTTCTCCCCTTCCCAATGCACATTAATTATGATTTTACTAGTGACAACTCACCACAGATGTTCGAAAAGATTGACATTAATAGTGGAAAGCTTGAGGACATCTCCCATTAAAATGCATTAATGGGAGAATATTATGGAATCTGATCAGTTTATTTCTGTCAATCTTGAATTCGCAAAAAAATGTTGGTTATTTCAGTTTTTTTAAGGCACCATCATAGAAAGAATGCAATATTGTGTTGGCCCACTATCATCCACAAAGGTGTTGACATGATGCCCCTCTTTAGTATTGTGCATATATTACAGGTTCACATATTTGAGAGTATGCTTGCATATGAAAATGTTGATCCACCCTTCGAATTTGAACATAGTTTGCATTTGGGCCATAAAGAATACTAATAAAATAAAATAATATGAAAATTATCTTCTATCTTGAACCTGATTTTATCGAGATCCAGGTATATTACATAGCTGACAATGTTTTTTCTGCCTTTCCATACTTTCTCAATTTCCCTGCCATCTTCGCACACTTTCCCAATGCAAATTGATTACGCTTTTATTAGCTTTGAAAAGATTGGCATTAATGAGCAAAAAGTTGGACGACATCTCCCATTAAAATGCATTAAACAAATATTTACGCCAGATTATATTACCATCCTCCAGTGTTCATTCTAAATACTATCACACTATTACTACCACATGTAGCAATATAAACAAATCTTCATCAAAACATTAGCTTTTCTCACAGGCACCCTAGTCGCCTGAAGTAGGCCATATTTGGATCCATCAACTAAACCTCCCTATTATCAAATTGGTAGAGGTCAATTCTATGGCATCTGATTTTTTTTATTTTTTTGTGTGTGGATCTTGAGCTCAGAAAAATTGTTATTTACTTTAACTTTTTGAAGGAATTGTACCCCGCCTTTCCATACTTAGTCGATTCTTCAGCTTCTGTTGTCACAGATTCGCAGGTTCCTGGGCTTCCAGGTAAACAAAATTTCCAAAGCAGTTTTCACTGTCGTCCATCCCCGCCACCTTTGCGCGCTTCCCAATGGACATTAATTATGCCTTTATTAGTCACAACTCAGCAGACACATCAAAAATATTGACATTAAAAGGCGAAAAGGTCGAGGACATCTCCCATTAAAACACATTGAACAAAGATTTACAGAAGATTATATTATGATGTTGCGACGTTCATTTTAAATACTACGAGCAAAGGAACTTTCTCATCACCTTATGGCTGCAGATCGACAACATTTATGTGGAGATACCCTGAATATTTTCAGGCACGAGAACCAGAGTTTTTAGTGGTCCATAGCTTATGACTACTACCCGTTCCCTTCTGCCCAGAAGAAAGTTATCTCGACATCTAGAATTGCAAGAGTAGACTGTGTCCCTGAATTTGTTTACTTTAAGGAGTTGGTCACGTGCTACGCCGAGAACTATATTTCGAAACAGCGGATTATCCAGTTGGGCAACCATTCCCAAGTCTCCCTATCGCCTCAAGTATTTCAAAAGATGTTAACACTTCTCGACCCAACACCTACTTTCAAGGGAGAGAATTGCAAACAGTTCTTAAAGAAGCACGGTAATGAATTGGACCTCTTGCCGAAGTTCTTACAGAACCCAGCAACCGCTCCCCGGGACATGGCCATATTACAGGTTAGTGCATTTAAAAACCCTTTCCGGCCAATTGCATGGCTTTTCACGAGGATAAAGGGACGATAAAGTGAAGCCAGCATCTCTTGGACAATTATGTATATTTTATATTTTACGGTCAAGGAACAAGCCATCTTCCATTGGGGAAATTTGATTTCCATTGAAATCTCTTCCCAGTTATAGCAATACATAAAGCAGAAGAAATTATTTATGTCATCTTATTTAATTTTCGCAGTGGCAAATTGTTGTCCATTCCCTGGACTATCTATCTATGTGTAAGAAGTTGAACTGTGAATTTTACCCAGTAACATTCTCATACCAGATATTATGGAGACACGATGTTTGCCAACATTTTTATAAAGTCTTTAATGATTTTGTTTCAATTTTTAAAGCATTGATATTTGGAAAGTTTTTTCCCCGGTTGTCTGAGCAGCTGACCAACTTCCTGCATAGGAAGGGCACACTAGAAGAAATGGAGAGATATAATGTTATAAGGATTTTTGGGTCTAAACAAAATCCTTGCTTCCTTCCATGTCACATATATGGTACAACGTTTTTTGTCAGAATAACAAGGCAGTACATCTACTGGTTGCATTTTTCCCATGAAAAAAGAAAAAGTCAATTCATCTCTTTGCCTTGGAAAGTCGGGGATTTCATGGTCAGGAACCACTTCAACAATTCTTCCACTGACACTATCCTCAATGAACTCGGTGCTAGTACCAATGATTCGCACAAGCAGAAACGAAAAGGCCCGGGTGAAAAAAGTGCCCAATCCCCGACTGCCACACCCAAGACCACAACATCTCGGAGTAGTACTCCAACAACCTACCCAAGTAACAAAGTCAAACATGGTTCTTCAATCGGAGGAGGAGATAAGAACCCTCTCTCTGGAAAAATTGAAATTTCTCACAAACTTCCTGCGAGCAAAAAATGGAAAACAATAGTCCAAAAACAGGAGGGACCGAGGGGATAAATTGATATCCATGATCTCTCCCTCGAAGATATGGAACTAGAAATTGACATTGACAAAATGTCGTTCCCCGACGGGAACCAGCTAGAGAGAACTGCTCTGCACAATCCTGGGATGGAAATAATTGGCATAGATACATTGGACAAAGAAGAGTCTTTTTCATTTCAAAGCGTTGTTTTTGACAGCGAATCCAAAAAATTGATTATTGAAAAAAGAGATGTAAACAATAAGAAAGGGAAATCTCGTTCAGAGATCAACCTACGCAACATGCGCCCTTCCCAGATCTCTCAGATACACCAAGCAACTGAAGACGCTCTAGACAACTCTATTAACGACCTTGAAACAGAAAACGTCATGTTAAAGGAGTGAATCAAAGAATTAGAGGCAACTCTAATGCCTCTACCATTGTTTGCTACTCCTTTGGCAATGATCAAGCCAACCGCACCTGTGGAAAAGTTAAAAGGGTGAGCAAGCCTTCTCACATCAGCCCGAGGCTATGTGGAAAAGAATATAAATAGAAGAATGGAATTAATAACAGAATCTTGGGAGATGTCAAAGAATATGGTCTCTTTTGGAACAAGAGCGCATGCTTTTCATGAGTATCTGCAAGCAGATCTCAAGAATGAGAAAGGTTTCTACCTCGATGCAGTTTTACCATTTAGTGTTAAATTTAATGGTATGACGGAATTTAGAAGAAGACATGAGGATCTCCCTTCCCTGGATCGAATAGACCAGCTAAACGCATGCTGGAAAGAAAAGGTAAAGAACTTGAATGGTATCGTTCAAGCATGTAGCCAGGCCATATCTAGAAGAGACAAACTATTCAAGAAGCTAACTGAGATAGATCTAGCTGCCATAACCAATGAAGTTTAGGACCCGAAATTGATATTCAACTTGTTGTTTTTAACCAAGCAAGCATTTGATGATCAAGTTCATATCTATAAAAGACTGTCATTTGAAAATTTCTATGGCATTCTTGAATATGGTGAATATGACGTGAAAAACTGGCTAGTCGGTTATGTGATTAAAAACCAAGATATTCATGAATCATTGCACAAACTATATATTGATCTAAGGGACTTGGAAAGTGAATTCTTCAATATAAAAATTCGGCATGAAATCAACGTGGCGCCCATGAGAAGCTACATCGAAGAATGGTTCAAAAATGATGTAGACCAGATTATCAATGAAGGTCAAAGCAGAGGAAATCCATAAAAGGACATCAGCGAGCAAATGACAAGGCATGGAACACCATCATAGTAAGTTGATATTGATCACATTCTTCTGTCTTCATCCACTTACTCTAACAAAGCTTTAACCAATGACTAACAATTTTCTCTTTCTTCTTTCCAGGTCTTGTTGTTTTCCATCGCCGACTTTCTTCTTTCTACAAACTTCATTCTTGTACTTATTTTCTTTGTAGTCTGCAACATTCCCAATCCCAGTCAGTCTGGCAAACACAATTTTATTTCACAGAATATATACTGAACTATATATTTTTTTACAAATTCCAAGACAACTATTTTTGGGAAATATTCTCAAATGTATTTTGTGACCCAGTTTATCTGAATATAAATATTTGAGGTTGTTCTATGGTGATGTTCAATGTTTGGTGTTGTTATTTGAATTTTGTGTTTCTTCTTAAAATTAACTCATTTCCCTGTACATGTTCATGTTCTATATTATGCATATATTGCAGCTTCCTATATTTCAGAATATGCTTCCATATACAAAATGTTAAGTCATATATTTTTTTCTCTATTGCTTATGGGTTTTAGCAAAAATTGTGAGCCTAAAACACCCTTCAAATTCGAACATGGTTTACATTTAGACCACAAATAATCTATTAATATACATTAATATGAATACATTTTAAATAAATATAAACAAAATCCCTTTAAACTTGAACCTGGCTTTCTTGAGCTCTTGGATTGGCCACGGGTTGACCGGTTAGCGGACTGCGAGATCCTCATCTCCATATATATCTTCACATCATGAGCCCGACCGACCATCGTCCCTTTCAACACTTAGCCAATTATCTCACCGCGGCGTCCCAACTTAGCGCTATCGAATTCTTATGCCCCATGTTATGTGATATACATCTTGCACCTAACACTTTCGTGATATACATTTTGCACCCAACAATTTTGTGATACACATTTTGCACCCATCACTTCCGTCATTTACAATTCGACCCCGGACTACTGGAACTCGCAAGATTCACTATACCTGGGTTCACAAAACTTTCAAAACATTTATCGCTCTCATCAATCCCCGCCATCCTCGATGCACATTCATTATGATTTTACTAGCGACAACTTAGCGCACAAATTTGCTTATTGGCATCAACAAGCAAAAAACATATTCAACAACAATTTACGGGAGCCCGACCGACCCTCGGGTTGGAACTATTATATATCTTGCACCCAAAACTTCCGTCATCTACAGTTTTTCCATATACATCTTGCACCCAAAACTTCTGTCATCTACAGTTTTTCCATATACATCTTGCATCCAAAACTTCAGTCGTCTACAATTCATCCACAAATCCGAACATGGTTTACATTTGCACCACAAATAATCTATTAAGATATATTAATATGAATACATTTTAAATAAATATAGACAAAACCTCTTTAAACTTGAACCTGACTTTCTCCAGCTCCTGAATTGGTCGCGGGTTCCCGGATTAGCTCATATCCATCCATATCATCGCATCATCAGCCCGACCGAATGACATCCCTTTCAACACTTAGCCAATTATCTCACCGATGGGTCCCGACTCAATGCTATCGAATTCTTATGCCCCCTATTTTGTGATATACATCTTGCACACAACACTTCCGTGATATACATTTTGCACCCAACACTTCCGTGATTTACAATTCGACCTCGGACTCCTGGAATTCGTCGTTCACAAAAGTTTCAAACCATTTATCACTCTCTTCAATCCCTGCAACATTCTTGCCCTTCCCAATGCAACCACGATTTACAGTAGTCCGACCAACCGTCGTTGTTTTTCATACCTAGCCAATTCTATGGTCGTCGATCCCCAGGTTGGCACAACCGAACTCTCATTCCCCATGTTTCGTGATATACATCTTGCACCCTAAACTTCTGTGATCTAAAATTCCATACTTAGCCAACTTTATTGCAGCAACCTTTCACCATCTATACCCGGGTCCACAAAAATTTCAACCATTTATCGCTCTCTTCAACTCCCGCCACATTCCCGTCCTTCCTAATGCACATTCATTATGCTTTTACTAGCAATAACTCAGCACACAGGTTAGCTTATTAGCATTATTAAGCAAAAAACACATTCAACAACGATTTACGGGAGTCTGACCGACCCCCGGGTTGGCGCTATTATAAATCTTGCACCCAAAACTTCTGTCATCTACAATTTTGCAATATACATCTTGCACCCAAAACTTTCGTCATCTACAAGTCTGCGATATACATCTTGCACCCAAAACTTTTGTGGTCTACAATTCGTCCACAAATTGGAACATGGTTTACATTTGGACAACAAATAAACTATTAAGATACATTAATATAAATACAATTTATATAAATATAGACAAAATCTCTTTAAACTTGAACCGGACTTTCTCGAACTCCTGGATTGGTCCTATATCGTCACATCATGAGCCTGAACGACCGTGGTCCCTTTCAACACTTAGCTAATTATCTCACCCCAGGGTCACGACTTAGCGCCATCGAATTCTTATGCTCCTTGTTCTGTGATATAAATGTTGCACACAACACTTCCGTGATATACATTTTGCACCCAACACTTCCATCATTTACAATTCGACCCTGATTCACAAAATTTTCAAACCATTTATCACTCTCTTCAATCCCCACCACATTCCTGCCCTTCCCAATGCACATTCGTTATGCTTTTACTAGCAACAACTCAGCACACAGGTTCGCTCATTGGCATTAATAAGCCAAAAAGGCATTCAAGTTGTTTTTCATACCTAGCCAATTCTATGGCCGTCGGTTCTTGGGTTGGCGCAACTGAACTCTCATTCCACATCTTGCACCCTAAACTTCCATGATCTACAATTCCATACTTAGCCAACTTTATGGCCACAACCTTCACTATACCCGCGTTCACAAAAACTCCAAACCATTTATCGCTCTCTTCAACCCCTGCCACATTCCTAGCCTTCCCAATGCGCATTCATTATGATTTTACCAGCGACAACTCAGCACACAAGTTCGCTTCTTAGCATTAATAAGCAAGAAACGCATTCAATCACGATTTACGGGAGTCTGACCCACCACCGTTGCTTTTCATACCTAGCCAATTCTATGGCCACCGGTTCCCAGGTTGGCGTAACCGAAATTTCCTTCCCCCTTTTTCGTGATATACATCTTGCACCCAAAACTTCGATGATCTACAATTCCATAGTTAGCCAAATTTATAGTCATCGATCCCCGGGTTGGCACTATTATAAATCTTCAACCCAAAACTTCTGCCATCTACAATTTCGTGATGTACATCTTGCACTGAAAACTTTTGTGCTCTACAATGCCTCCAGCTCGCAAGCTTCATTCTACCCGACTTCACAAATATTTCAAAGCATTTATCACTGCCTTCCATCCCTGCTACCTTTGCACCCTTCCCAATGCACATTGATTATGCTTTTACTAGTGACAACTCAACACACATGTTCAAAAATGATTGGCATTGCTTTGCTTAGTGACAACTCACCACACAAGTTCGAAAGGATTGGCAATGCACATTAATTATTAAATTACTATTCAATGTAATTTCAGTATACCTTTTAATATTTACAATTTTTTTATCATTTCATTTCTAAAAAACAATTGAACATAACTTTTTAATATTTTTTAAACATTTATTCTAATTACCGTTTACTTACCATACTGTTAATTTCTAGTTTTTTTAACAATATTACTCGACTCTCCCCATTTTCCAAAAATCACCTTATAAGCTATTTGGCAGGGACTACACTGCCATGCAGCACTTGTTTTTATTGTTGTATGAATACCACATTATCTTTTTTTCAAACTTATTATATATTTTAATTTTGTAATGTGTTAATCACTATATCAATTTGATAATATATATCATTCATTATATTTTTGGGAAAAACTATATAATTTGTTATAATACATGTAATTAATATCACATGCTTTGGTTTAGGGTGTTTAGGTGGACTTTGATCCTTGCATCCAAGGTTTCAATCATGTTTAGAGATATATAATTTAACTACAATCCCGAATAAACTGAATAAACATGATGGCATTTGCAATTGATCAATTTGTTAAGAACTAACTATCAATATAGCATAGAATAACCTCAGAATAAGTACTCAATGTCTTGAAAAGGAGAGAATTTCAGGTAATAAGCCTCTTCGAGGGGGCAGCCTCCTTATACTCCACATAAATGTCCAAATAAAAGATGATTCCAAATGAAAATGTCTCCTTGGTATATATAGGAGACTAGGAGTTACAATTACAACTAATGGAATAAAGCCGACATAAATAAAATAACATTACTAATGTAATATACCCCAATTAAGGGGTAATGAGCCACTATTTAGGGCTTAACATGCCCCTCCCCTTGAGACAAGTGTTGTTCGCAACGCTTGAGTAAATCTGGATGCTTCTGTATAAAAGACTCATATTCCCAAGTGGAATCTTCAGCCAATAGTTTCCTCCATTTAACGAGATACTCTAAAATGGATCTATTCCTTCGCTGGTGAATTCTTGTGTCAGTGATGGCTTCAGGCTCCAATATGATTTTTCCTTCCTCGTCAAGTTCTGGCAATATAGTTTGAACTGGAATCTTGTCACCTATAACCTTCTTTAAGCATGAAACATGGAAAACTGGGTGTACTCATGAAGATGCAGGCAACTCCAATTTGTAAGCCATAGTACCAATCTTTTGCAACACCTTATAAGGGCCATAGTACTTTGGTGATAAGTTATTATCCTTCTTGGCTTTCTTGAGGGACATTTGTTTGTATGGTTGTAGTTTTAAAAACACCCAATCCCCTACTTCAAAACTTCTTTCACTACGATGTTGATATGCTCGTTGTTTCATGCGATTATGTGCCATGGTCAGGTTGTCCTTTAAGATTTGGAGAACTTGTTGTTGATGCTCGATGTGATCTTCCAATGCTTGAACCTTATATTTTTTTAGAGAAGAAGTGATGGAAGGAGGGTGGTATCCGTAGAGTGCCATAAATGGTGTCATTTTCGTTGCAGTATGAAAGGAAGTGTTATACCACCACTCTGCTAAGGGTAACCATTTGAACCATTGTGTTTGTTTATCATGGACAAATCAACGAAGGTAGCCTTCCAGACATTTGTTCACTATCTCGGTTTGTCCATCAGATTGAGGATGATAGGATGAGCTATGAGCCAATTGAGTACCCAAACAAGAAAATAATTATGTCCAAAATAGTCTAGTGAAGATGGGATCTTCGTCATTTACAATAATCTTCGGGCTGCCATGTAGCTTTTGAACTGTCTCCATGAATGTGGTGGCAACTGTACTGGCTTTGAAGGGATGAGAGAATGCACAAAAGTGTGTGTATTTGGTGAGTCTATCAACAATCACCATGATGACACT
Source organism: Picea engelmannii (assembly GCA_009831015.1). Taxonomy (NCBI): domain Eukaryota; kingdom Viridiplantae; phylum Streptophyta; class Pinopsida; order Pinales; family Pinaceae; genus Picea; species Picea engelmannii. The sequence continues at coordinate 811,564 of ML783077.1, read as the reverse complement.
CTTTCCTTCAGACTGTGGTAACCCTGTTATGAAATCCATGGAAACCTCCTCCCAGCGCTGACTTGGGATGGCTAATGGTTGTAAAAGGCCTGGGATCTTAATTGTTTCCACCTTATTTTGTTGGCAAACCAAACATTCTGCGATGAACCTTTGAACATCAGTTTTAAGGCCATCCCAAAAAAATTCCTTCTTGACCCTATGGTAGGTTTTCAAAAATCCCGAGTTCCCTACTACTGGAGAAGTGTGCAATTCCAATAGTACCTTTTGTTTGAGTTGGGACTTCTTACATAAATATAAGCGATCTTTGTAACATAGTGAATCATTTTTCCATGTAAATGTATCTGATGCACTGGAATCCTGTTGCAATCTTTGAATGAGAGTCCACACTTTTTCGTCATTCTTCCATTCATCCCTTGCTTCTATTATCTAATCGGGTTGGATGATCGAGATAACACAGAGAAAGGCCTCAACATATTCATCATTTCTTGAGAGTGCATCTGCCACAACATTTTGCTTCCCTTTTTTATAGACGATTTCAAAATCATAACCCAATATCTTGGTCACCAATTTTTGTTGTTCTTCTGAAGATAGTCTTTGTTCCAAGAAGTATTTAAGACTATCATGATCTGTTTTGACCTTGAAGTGCCTACCTATTAGGTAAGGACGTCATTTCTTCAATGCATGTAGTATTGCCATCATTTCCTTCTCATAAATGGGTTTGTGTAAGTCATTTCCCTTGAGTGGTCGACTTTCAAAAGCCAGGGGCCTTCCTTCTTGCATTAGGACAACCCCAATTCCATTTCCCGAGGCATCACATTCCACAATAAAGGTTTTTGTGAAGTCTGGAGTGGTCAAGACAACAACTTTGCACATCACCTCTTTAAGTTGTTCAAAATCTTTAGTTGCCTCTGGAGTCCATGAAAATGCATCCTTCTTAGTTAGTGTCGTTAAAGGTGCTGCTATTCTTCCATAGTGTCGAACAAACTTGCAATAGTAACCTATCAAACCCAAAAATCCTCTAAGATTCTTCAATGTTTTGGGAATTAGCCAATCCATCATGGCCTT
>ML783077.1:777153-810201 GCA_009831015.1 Picea engelmannii | reverse complement strand
CTCAATTTATTTTCCTTCCAATGAAAATTTCATGAAAAATTATTGAAAATTAAAAGCCAATGTTCCTAATGATTGTAACCATTGGATTCCTAGCACAACATCAACACCACCCATGGGTATAGCAATCATGGACTATTCATTACATATTCCCCCATAGTAAGATTGATCTTATTGCATTTTCCTGAGCAATTAATAGTTCCTCCATCTGCAATCATTAATTGAAACTCTGGTGCTGGATATACAAAGCAATTGAGAGCTTTGGCTAATTTATAGTGAATGAAATTATGAGTACTACCAGAATCAATTAGGACTATTACCTTTTTATTTTTTATATATTCGATCTTGAGGGTTTGAGTGGTGCTAATTCCAGTGAATGCATTACATGATATCGTGGGAGTCAACTCTTCAAAAGAAATCGCGTCTACGTTTTCATCTTGAGATGGTTACTGTTCTTGTTATTGTTCTTCTTCCTCTTCACAATCTATGTAGAGTAATTTCTTCTCACCACACTTATGTCTCTTATTGTACTTGTTGTCACAGTTAAAGCATAAACCTTTTGATTTGCTTTCCTCCAATTATTGAGGTGTCAACTTGGTAGGTTGAGGTTTTTTAGAAGAAGGAACATTATTCTCTCGATAGATGTTAGGAGTGGTCCTTCTAGTAGCCATAGTCATATGTTTACTTTCAACATTTCTTGCCACCCTAAATGCATTCTCCAATGATTTGGGTTCCCAAAGATGAACCTCATGTTGAATGTTATCCTTTAAAGTTCCTATGAATACATCAATCAAGTGCTCATCTGGAATATTTGTTACCTTTATATTCAATCTTTGGAAGTTCTCAATGTGCTCTGTAACTTAACCCTTTTGCTTGAAATTTATCAATTGGCTAAAGAAGGTATTTCTTTGTGTATCCTCATAGCGTGCTATCATTTCTTCCATGAAAATTGTCCAAGTGACGAGTGATTTGCGAGAACAAAGCCATTGATACCTCACAAATTGATTGGGTTCTAAATATAAAGAAGAAATATGTACCTTTTGTGTATGTGGCACATTGTGTAGATCAAAGAATTTCTCCATCTGAAGTATCCATGTGATTGGGTCCTTTCCATCAAACTTCCTCATATCGATCTTAGGAAAGTGGTTGGTCTTCAACCCAAAGTTAGGGTTTCTCCATTCTTGATTCATCTTCCTTGTGTCCTCATCATGAATTTCATGGGATACATTTTCATTTTCAAGTGTCCTTTCTATTAGTAAATTTTTCAATCCTTCCATGATCTCCCCTTTTAAACCATCCATCTTAGTATTGATTGAATCCCTCATCTCTTGTAGTTCATCTTTTGTTACTGCCTTCTTTTGTAAATCATTTATGTCCCTACGCATTTCTTCACCTTCATTAAGAGTCCAAGTAGGATTGTCTCGAGGCTTATTTGGTGTAGAATTTCCCTTTTTTGGTGGCATGTTGGCCAAGTATCACTTTAAACCTTGATTTTGAGGTGGTTCTGCTAGACAATCTTCCTTTTATTGTATATCCAAAAATTCGGCCCTTCTGGGTATGAAATTTTATTTTTTGTAGTTCTCTGATATTTCTTCTCTGCAATGCCATAGGTCTAATAAAAAATGGATGTGCCAAGTAAAATTTGCGGTGACTTCCCCACAACTTGTTGATTTTTGGCCTTTCCAGGAGATCTCACTTGTATGGCGTGCTCGCACAAAATAATTGATATAAAATTCTGAAAATCGTACCAAAACTACTATGGATTGTCCATTATCCAATGCAACCGGTCTCATTCAATTTGGATACTCCAGGAAGAAGTTATGATTGTTTTACTCGGAACACCTGCTTGAGACTAGTCAATTGGACTAGTCAAATACCCTATCTTCCACAGGGTGTATCTACAAATGTAAGATGACCCAGAATTTCAAATTTTACCACAGATACCTTACTAATTTCTGTCAATAGCCTCTGGAGTTCAGGGTCTAAAACGTTACAAAAAATATTTTATAGAGAAAATTATGCAATGACTCAATTCAGGATGATTCCAGAACCCTATCTTACACAGGTTATATCTTCGAAAGTATAAGGCCTCGGGAGCTGAACTTTTAACCCAACGTACCTTGATCCGTCTACTAAATATCCTCCAAGACGTTCCTTCTGAAACGTTGTAGAAAAAAATTTATCGCGAAAATTCCAAGGTGTCTCAGATGTAGCAGCAAAACCCCAAGACCTTGAGCTCCGATACCATATGTTAAGAACCAAATATCAATATAGCATAGAAAAACCTCAGAATAAGTACTCAACACCTTGAAAAAGAGACAATTTCAGGTAATAAGCCTCTTTGAGGGGGCAACCTCCTTATACCCACCATAAATATCCAAATAAAAGATGATTCCAAATGAAAATGTCTCCTTGGTATATATAGGAGACTATGAGGTACAATTAAAACTAATGGAATAAAGCCGACATAAATAAAATAACATTACTACTGTAATATGCCCCAATTAAGGGGTAATGAGCCACTATTTAGGGCTTAACACAATTTAATTAAACATGGCCCTATTTACTTGAGTGGTACCCAATGCTTAAAATTTTCCGCTGAAAAATATATGTTAGCGAGACGTGGTATTATAAAACTTTAACAAACCTATAAAGTATTAATATCATATAAATAGCATATCAATAAAAGACAATACTATAATATATTAATATACTAGAGCAAGTGTTGCAGCTTAGTCCCTGCCAGGAAGGTTTGGAACTGTTAGGCAGATATGGAAATACAATGATGGTTTAAAACCATAATGAGACTAAACTATATATTTAACATTGCAAAGAAATCCAGTGATGGTTTGTCTTGAAATTGTGAAGTTACTGAGACATTGTTCTATATTCTTTGGCGATGAAATATGGTTAGTTGGTTGTACTCTGCAATCCCACCTATTTCACTCTCATTGCATTTCACGATGGTTGCACATAAAGCTCAGTTGTCCCATTTGTAGAACTTCACTTCAACTAGCATAGCCACACCTGTAATTGTATTTATTATGAAATTTTCATACTTGAATATATAATAATAGGTAAGTTGTTCGTTATCATTTGGATTTTTTTGGTATATATAAGTAATTTGTCTATTATCATTTGTTTTTTGGTATATATATATGATTATTTTTGTTTAAAAGTTAGTTAAAAATTGACGAAAATATTAGATTAGATAAAATCAAGAAAAAGTCCATAAAAAATCCATAAGATATTTTATAGATTGTCTACAAAATGAAGTTGCTCCGACAATCCAAAGGCCTTGTAAAGTTGAACTCTTTTTTTTTTTTTTTTTTTTAAATATGAATGGAGATATTGAATTTTTGAATTTTGCTATGATTGTACTACTTACATTACAATAAAGGCGGGTTATGTTGTGATACTTCTTTTGTTAAATAATCTGAATAAATTTGGCACCAAATGCAACACATACAGAGGTTGGCAGTGACACCAAAACATGTTTAGTTGTTTGGTATATGGACCCAGAGTCTATGAGGAATGTATATGCTTCTAATTGGTCCATTGAACCTGAGTATCTTTATATTATAAAAACAAGACTCCATCGACATAGAAAAAGGGCCATGGCATCAAAGGGATTTCAAGAATGTGTTTTGGTAGGATTGGCGACATGTAGATGCATCAGAGGTTAACATTGGAGGCTCTATAAGTGTAGGTGAAACATCTCAAGCTCGAGATATTATATGGAATTCACCTGATCTCCTTGACTTTGAGACTATGAATAAGGTTACATCTACAATGCATTCTATGTCACTCTTGTGAATGTATTGATAGTTCACAATCGACGTTGTGATGATACATGATCTCTTAGTGGGGCGTCCAAGTATGTGGTGGTTTCTCTTGCCAAAGGTTTTCATGGGAGTCTTGATGTGGATGAGAATTGTAGCTCAACTGAGTTTGAGTCATCACTTTCCTCAAAGTTCCAATACTTGGGGAAGGTTGTGGATGAAATGACAATAGTTATATATGACAACTATAAGCGCATGGTCAATACAACAATAGTGATTTGTTTCTATGCTCATGGTACAAGTAAAATTATTTAACTACCTTTTAAGCAACATGTCATTTACTCTGGACAATACCACTTATTTCACAGCAAGGAATGGAAACCGAAAATGAAAAAGGGAATGAAAATGCAAGCTACAACACGCCCCTTGATTGTTAGATAGATTACAAAGAAATTGAAAGATTTTTTAGTACCTTGTGAATTCGTCTTTGCTGTTAACTGTGTTAGAGGATATTTCACTATTCCAAGGGACCCAAAGGTTTTCGTCTGCACTCTATAGGTTCAAGTTCTCTATGGTGTTCTATCTATATAGAACAATTCAATGTTTTGTTGTTGCATCCATATTTTATTACCTATGTGGTTTCCATCATTACCCATGTATACTCTGCCATAGGTGATGCTAAAGGAAGCATAAATGGTATTCTTGGAAGTAAAAGTAAAGATTCTAGACATCATCTACTTGATGAGACTGCCATTTATATGATGGTTGACATGGGATTTCTAAGGGATATGGCAGAGGAAGCATTGAGGAGTGTTGAAACAAACAATGTTGAAATAGTTATGGATTGTCTCTTTAGTCATCTCGAAGAGCCATCACAAGAAGACGATGAACTTGCCCATCACTGGGTAATTCTGAGGCTCCCAAAGAAAATGCCAGTGAAAAAGGAGGAGGATAGGTTTCTTGTGAAGAAAATCCTCCCATTGAGGATATCCTATCTACATGTATGAATCTGTTTCAAAGTACAAATGTCATCACTTTTTCCATGACTCATTTGATTGTGACTTTGTGCAGCGAAAACAAAGACCAATACTATCTGACAATTATTTCCTTTCTTATTCAATAGCTAAACCTTTATGTGGATGAATGTGAAAAAGGCACTAGTCCATTATCAACTATTTCTCATATTTTGACATCAATTTTGAGTGAAGAAAAAAGTACAAGAGAAATAGGAGCAAAGAATGGGATTTTTGGTGTTACATTGGGCTTATTGACAAATTTATGCCAAACAACTTGATAGGGAAAAGTATTCAGTTCCTAAGTGGGTGAATGCCTTACTTCTTATACTAACCATACTTTGCAATGCAAGCTCCAACTTACTCCATATGCTCATAACAATGTTTTTATGGGAGGAACGTCCCTTGTTTCTAAGTCTAGATATACCGCCTTTAATAACCGCCTTTTGTTTGCGGTTGGTGAGAGCTATGCAGGTAAGTATGTTCCTGCTTTGGGTAATTGTATTTTAGTGAAATATAAAAAGTATATAATGGAGAATGCATGATTGGGTTCATTGGGTTATGGTGGTTCAAAATTTACATTCCCTCTTGGTGGGCTTCTTGAGCTTGCTTGCCAGATGGTTGAGGGAGGTTTTCCAACGGATGGGAGGAGGTCGCCCAAGAAGAGAAGTAGGTGTTTCAACGGAAGGAGGTCATCCAACAGAAGGAAGGAGCGTATACACAGGTCCGGGAGTGCACAACGAACTGAAATGACACAAATTCAACGAAAAAAAGTTGTTCACCTTCAGCCTAGAACAAAAGCCATGAATGATACAAGCCCACCTTTTGTCAGAAGCAACTGGTCGCTCCTCTGGTTTCAGTATCGGGAACTCGCTTTTTTTTGCACTCGTCGTTGCCTTGCCCTGGTTACACCTTCAGAATACCCCGATTCTCAGTTAAGGAAACAGAACCAGTCAAATTGGCAATTGCACGAGTGAAAAGCACTTAGATAATTACATATAAAAATCCTAGCATGTTGGCAAGCCTTCTCGATGATCCATTTGGCTTGAGAATTAAGCCCAAATATTTGAACCCTCGGTTTCAGTGCAGAACCGACACTAAAATCAAGCATATTATATAGGACCGAGTTGATCCAGTTGAAGCGGTAGTGGTTTCAACAGTGTCAGCAGCAGAAGAGCAAGAGCCAGTCCAAGCAGTTCCAGTGTTAGTTTCAGATCCAGATCCAGTTGCCCCAGTTTAAACAACAATAGAAGAAAAATGAAATCATCTCTGTTTTCGTTACGCCCTTGGATGAAATATTGGTTCCGACGAAAGCGCAGGGGGTTGAAGATGGCGAAAAGGAAGATCTGAGGCAGTGAGTGAGCACCTCTCCCTGGCACTTATTCTCTTTTGGATTCACTTGGTTAAGAAGTTATTTTTGGCTTTCACCTGGTCGAATGAATAAGTTTAGTTGGCTCAAATTGAATGAAGAATGTGGTGCGGCGGTGAGCTCAGAGCCAGAGAGAGGTGAGTGCAGAGTTGGTGAACTAAGAAAACGATTATGTAAATAATTATGTTGAAAGGCGTATACTTATGGGGACATGGGCACAATTAATGATTTTTTAATCTTAAATTCTAATCTGATGGTTATGCATTGAAGATGTTGGTATATTCTTAGTAGTCTTCCAAAATTAATGGATCGGATTTATTGTTGATAACTTCTTTGTATTTATAAATGCATCCGTTATTTTGTTTACTTATTAACATTTACCTTAAAAAATTACTGTAACATCATATGATTACCACGTTTAAATGATTAACTTTTAAAATTCTTCAAAGTTTAATTATCTAGCTCAGTTAGAATTTCATTATTTGACTGGATTTTATTTTAAAATGAGATTTTTTTTTTTATGGGCCGTTCACCAGCCGCGAGTTAGCGGTTGTCATTTAAATATTGGTTCCGACGAAAGCGCAGGGGGTTGAAGATGGCGAAAAGGAAGATCTGAGGCAGTGAGTGAGCGTCTCTCCCTGGCACTTATTCTCTTTTGGATTCACTTGGTTAAGAAGTTGTTTTTGGCTTTCACCTGGTCGAATGAATAAGTTTAGTTGGCTCAAATTGAATGAAGAATGTGGTGCGGCGGTGAGCTCAGAGCCAGAGAGAGGTGAGTGCAGAGTTGGTGAGCTAAGAAAACGATTATGTAAATAATTAAATGACAACCGAGTTAATGGATGTCAAACTGGGTAAAAATGCAGTGGATTCAGCTTACTAAAAAATGTTGTGGACTCTGCTTACTCAAACGAAGATCTTGTCAGTGCAATTGATGATTGATGGTGTTCTTGTCAGTGTAATTTGTGGATTCGACTTAATAAAAAATGCAGTGGACTCAACTTACTCAAATTGGGTAAAAATGGAGTGGATTCGACTTACTAAAAAAAGATATTGTCACTGCAATTGATGGTGTTCTTGTTAGTGTAATTGATGGTGTTCTTGTTAGTGTAATTGATGGTGTTGATGTTCCCAATGATCAATGCATGGATGGTGATGGTGGATGGATTAATAAACCAAATATCCAGAAGCCAAAGATCGAAAGATAACATTAAAACATCTGTACGATCCAAAAATAAAAACATTAGGAAGCCAAAATATAAAACATCAGAGAGAGCTAAGTTGGAAATAAGATCTCAAATCTTATTGAGCAATCACAATACAGAGAATATATTATTTTTATTATATAAAAATAAATAAATAAATTGAGTTTCCTATATAGAACAATACACAATATGAGAAAAGTATATGTCAAACATTGAACTAATATGAAGTCAACCCATATCATATCGAATGCTAGAGTTCATGCTTGCCTTCCACAGGGACTAATAACTCTTCTATCAAATAGTTATAATGAAAATCCCCTCCTTCTCTCATAAGTTATACATAATATTTATATATAATATTGTGAATTAAACATTTAACCATATGCATAATGTTTATATATAATAAGTTATACATAGTATTTATATAAAATATTGTGAATGAAACATTTAACCATATTCATAATGTTTGTATATAAAAACATTGTGCATGAAACATTTAACAATAATGTTTTCCCTAAATTGCACTTAAATTGGATCATTCACAATAAATTATGTTACACATTAGTGAATTGGATAATGTTTTAGCATACATGCAATTGATTTATGAAGCAGCTCAACCATATCAGTGTTAACAAGTGTTGCATGGCAGCTTAGTCCTTGCCAGGAAATTGGAAAGTTTACTAGGAAAAGCTTTGTATATTGCTTTGTGTAGGGTGCGTTGGTAAAGTATTATTAATCAAGTGTTATAACCTTATTCTGTCAATGCACTTTATTTTGACAATGTAGTTACGGGTATCAGGTAAAACCAGGGAATGAAGACTTATAAGATAAGATAGTGGAAAAGTTCATGAACCTATGTTTAAGCTTTGGCACTAAATCTGACCTCCTCTATCATTTGTTTTACCTTGCCCAATGAACCTACATACGACTGTACTAATATTTGTGAATCAATTGTACTAAGTTAGTGTAAACCATTGTAAGATTGGGAGGAAACCCATTGTCGTGGCCTTCTGACCTTCATTTGACCACCCTTCCAACGCTACAACTGCACCGCCCTGATGATCCGACACTACAACTACATCGCCCCAACGATCCGATGAGAATGCCAATCTGTACAAATCGTACGACCGTGGCTCTGGAAAACGTGTTTTTCGTCATTTCCTCATGAGAGAGTTTTTCAACCGCAAAGGAATGCAGATGAACTGCTTTGGAAATCCCATCCTTGAGACCCCATTAACATTTCCATTCGAATAATAACTTTCATGAAGCCCTAATCTGTGAAGTTATGGGTAGAGTGGAGCAGAGCAAGCAACAAGTGGTTAATTAGGTAAGAAAGATGCATGCGTGGGGGTTCATTAGCGTGTTATACCAGTGCATGGGAGAAACTCGGTTAGCTACGAATGCCTTTGCCTTCATGATTACAAACTTTATCATAGACATCTTTTCTATTCACTGCTTATCAAAAAAATCCTATACCAATTCGTTTGTCCTTTTCATGCCAACCCTTCAAATCCCTAGGCACGTCAATGCTTCACGAGCCGGCCCCTATTTTCCCAGGTAATAATGTCTATCGATTATGACATGTAGCATCGATACCAATGTTGCCACTGAATCCTCGGAACCAGGTGACTAAGAGAGAGAGATTCATACGAAACTATTGCATATGGTTGGTCGACGATAGTCCATCTTGGAGAATGTTAAAGCTTCCAACGAATGCCCTAAACGTTTTCATTTTTTCACAACAAATTGCAGGTGTTCTTGGAATTTTTGTTTTTCCACGTCTTAGCTTTAAATATATTGCAGATGTGCTTGGAATTTGTGTTTTTTCGCGTCTCAGTTGTAAATATATATTATTTTGTCTTAGGAATTTTAAATCCAGGAGAGAAAAATGTTCGTTACATACACATACATGATAAAAAAAAAAAACTCGATATTCAATTCAAACCTATACTAGAACAAGATAAGGTCAATTGTTTAATATAGAAAAAACAGATTGCAGGTGTGCTTGGAATTTGTGTTTTTCCGCGTCTCAGTTGTAAATATATTGCAAATGTGCTTGGAATTTGTGTTTTTCCACCTCTCAGATGTAAATATGTATTATTTTGTCTTAGGAATTTTAAATCTAGCAGAGAAAAATGTTCTTTACATACACATACATGATAAAAAAAAAACAAAAAACTCTAGATTCAATTCGAACCTATGCTAGAACAAGATAAGGTCAACTGCATTCAATTTCTTTTTTTATAGACAAAAAATAATTCTATTGTCGATGTATACTTCTTAAAAAATTAATGACATGGCTGCCAATGAAACATAATTGAGTCGAAGCCAAATGATTCCATGCATTTTTTATGTAGAAAACTATGCTTGTCGCCCTTCATCATTGAGCACATACCTGTAGTCGTAAATTAACACCTAGTGCGGGGCTGAGTATATTTTGATTACAAACCCAAATCTTATGGCTAAGAATTAAAGATGTTGGGCATATTCTTGTCGTTGTCTCTAAATCAATGGATGACATTGCCAACATTAACATCATTGCATTTCTAAATGCATACATAATTTATCATTACTTACCTTTTAACATTTACTTCTTCACTATTAATATTTTGCATTTAACCCATCACGATATCTCTTAATACACCTATTTCTTATGTAGATGGCACGTGGTTTGCTTTTCATTTTGTTGTTATGAACTGTGGCATGTTATGGCCATGTTTCTCTGGCCCACATTTTATAAATTATTGGATTGTAGATTGCAAGTGGTGATAAGATATTAGATCAATTAATAATAATGCCCACTTTGTATCCTTAACGCCAACGATAGATGAAATTCCAACTCTGTGACCTTTTACAACAATTTTGATGTGCTCGACACCATGGGTAAAATTATTACTCACCAAAAAAACCATAATAAATTAATTCCTTTCATCTACCTTATGTATTTTGCATTTCTAATTGTGTTTTTATACATTTTTCAAGTGAATGTGGTTATGAACCTCCCTCGTTTTCAAATCTATTTAAAGGACTTCCAATTCTAGTTCTAAGCCTTCCTCAAGGCCATGTATACATTTGCTACCTTTATTTTAACTATGGCACTTGCCACTCTTGGTGTGAGTTTTTACTCATCAATGCAAAATCTATGAGTTGATTAGGCAATAAAATTAAGAAAACCCCACCATACTTTCACATTCATTGTTCTTTTATCACTATTATATTCCATGTTTGATTTATGAATGGACCTAAAATTAAGAAAACCCCACCATACTTTCACATTCCTTGTTCTTTTATCACTATTGTATTCCATGTTTGATTTATGAATGGACCTAAAATTAAGAAAACCCCACCATACTTTCACATTTCTTGTTCTTTTATCGCTATTATATTCCATGTTTGATTTGTGAATGGATTCTTTCAATGGTTTCTTGGGGAGCAAGCGACCTATATAGTGGTGGCACTCCCAAATCCAAAATGGTTTTCATGTCAAGAATTTATGATGTTTACCAATAACTTCTTTGAGGTTCATAAGAATCATTGATTTAGTATGTTATGGCAAGGTATAATATTATAGAATTAACACTTTTTGTACACCTTCAATGAATTCTCATTTCTGATTTTCATATTAAATCCTTAGTGCATTTCGAAATAATGAATAATATTATGGATATGGAAATATTAGTTATTAAAAGAATACAACAAAGGTCCTGGGATTGGATTTAAGAATGACATCAAGTTGGTGTCTCACCTTCATCATAACAACCTCCTGAGCTCATTGGCTTTTATTTTTTATTTTGAGAAAGGAGAGCTAATGTTAGTTTACAACATTCATCATAACAACCTCATGAGCTCATTGGATTTTATTTTTTTATTTTGAGAAATGAGAGAAAATGTTAGTTTACAAAAACATGTTGAATGGAAGTCTTGAGTATTCTGCTTTCTTTGTTTACTTGTGCTTTATAGGTGATTTGACATACATACATTATGTATTAACTAACTACCTTCATCATAGAAAAGTATACTTAAAGAGGGATTCATTTGGATTTGTAGAGGAGGGTTCGGGGGCAAAGCAAAGAAATAAAAATAAAAATGGCGATGGCTTAATTTCATGAAGGGAGATGTCCAAATCCTTGAATGTCTCTGAACCATCGCCTTCATTTTGTGTGCTTTTCTCTCCAAACCATCGCCTTTTTTTGCCATTACAACTTGCAAACAAATAAAAATGTTTAGGGCATGAGCAGTTGTTTAGGGGTTGGCCTCGTAACTTCCTTCATTCTCTGCTTAATATAACCTTGGGGTTATATATATATATATATATATATATATATATATATATATATATATATATATATATATATATATATATATATATATATATATGAATTTGTTTCAAAGCACTTCATCAAAGCCTTCCACACATTAATTTATAAATAGTTAGCAAGCTCTGCACATAAATGCCCCTAACCTTAATCAAGAATGAAGGATCAGAAAGAGCAAGAATATTACCATATTTATTGGGATTCTTTATGATGTCAAGCAGCTTATCATATATGTCAATATAAACCATTTTAAGACCAGGAAGTCTGGGCTTCAAGGTCTCTACTAAGGATGCAACTTTCTGATTAAATGAAATCACAACATCATTAAACTCATCAACGCATGTGTTACCGACCAAGTTGTGGAGAGTAATTTGGGAAGGCAAACATCCGAAAGGAGGAAGACCAATGACGGAAAATAGGGTGGCACCTTCCTTGTAAATATTATGTCATAATAATCATTTGGTATCGTAACTTTATCAGCACAAAGTTCACATGAGTAATTATTTATTCATGATTAAAAATAATAATAAATAAGATTTTAATTAAAAAAATAAATTATAATATAAAATACAATATAATTTTTGTTATATGATATAAACAAAAAACTACTTCTTTTTCAATGTTCCTAAACACAATTCAATTAATTTCATGTAATTTTTGTTAAAATTAGTCAATTATTTCATCATCAATTTTCCTTCCAACAAATCAATTCGCGCTTTGTCAAATTTCTTAAAAGCGATTCAATCAAATCCTTTAGAAAGCAGATCAACAAATTATTTATCAATTTTCGTAATGTCTAAATATTGATATATCCGTCAACCTGAAAAATCATCATTAATGTAAAGAGAATACGATCACCTGTATAAATTCTGATAGAGAGTCAAGAAGAAGATCATGAAACTCTGTAATAGTATAGTGTGCACTGGTAATGGGGTTGAAATAATAATTATTGGCAAAGTCATTGTTTCCCATGCTTATCGCAAACAAGCCTCCTGATATTATCTCGTTGGCATTCTTCCCGCCTACCATATTGACAAGCTGCTTTCGATAAAGCTTGAAATTCTCCAGTTGTTGCCCCAGAGTTAGAACATTCTGCAGGAATTCAACACAGATTATATTTCAACTATGAAATGTCTTTCTATATATCTAAATCCTTATATCACTAGAGCATCACATGTAAAACATGTACTAACAACAACGACTGAGTTAGTATCATCGTATCCAGTAACAGAAGAAGCAAAGCTGACGCCTATCAGAATTCGTGGTCCATGGAATTCAGGATCCAAATATGCGGGCACTATATTTGGAAGGCCCACTAATCCAGCTGTATACAATTGGAAAAATTAAACATAAACATTGTTACCAAAGGATAATGAGAGTACTAGAATTGGAAATATTAAACCTAAACATTTTTCGAAAGGATAATAACAATGTGTTCATTTTACAGAAAACTGTACCGAATCAATTAGAAGCCTACTATCAAACCAAGTCATGCAATCGAGCTATGCAAACCAAGTCATGTTTCTTTCTACGTTAAAATTTAAAGTGAAAAGACGGGGGCAGTAGTAAGTACAAAGTATATATGTTACTAATTTTCCGTTGGTAAATCGACCAGTGTGTTTATGATCCACGAAGTCTCTCCCATATGTAGGAAAGTTGGCCTTCACAATCGTTCCAAGTCTATTGTTATTAATGGGGTCTATAGTAGAATATCCAAATATGTACACGGTTGGTACCAAAGGCTTTGTGGGCTTCATCTTTGCGTACATTAGCTTTGGTTCACACAACACTAGGAAAAGACTCAGACATGCCAGAATACAAACATTAAGAAGCCCCTCCATAGCTACTACTTTGTCAGAATTGCTCAGAGAAATATATTGGCAGACCGACGTTAAACTTTGTCGGAATTGCTTAGAGAAGTACACTGGCACGCCGACGTTAAATACTAGGTTGTTGCGGAATGGGTTTGCTGGAGACAGCTATACTGTGCAACCCTATGACCCCAGTCTGCCCCGATCCATCGAAATACGTGTTCTGGGATTCTTTCCATCCAACAGAGAAAACTTACAAAATCCTCGACCAAGTCATTTTCTATTATTTTGTAGAAAGGCTAGGTTTGATATTTAACACAGGGAAAACACCAAGGCGCTTGGAAATACAATTGAACGAAAATAACTTGTCTCTAGAGCTAGTACCGAAAGTCTTGGTAGGTCGGTCGGTGAAGCCTAAAATCGAAGCCTCGAATCAAGGAAAACAACATATCATAATTTGAGGGGAACAATTCATAAATCTAATCAGGTTGAGGAGAACTAATAATTAATCTTGTAATGAACAACCATACTATAAAAAAGATCATAATCTAGCTAAATAGAACAGAACCTCAAAATCATAATCTGGCGGCAAAGAGAACAAAACAGATTGACAAGCACATAGCCTTCTGATGTACTTGATGTGGTGTCTAAAGGACGGCTGGGAAGCCAACTCCAGGCATTTTGAACCAGCATAGGTTGCAGGAAAGGGAACCTGTAACTAGCAAAGGTTCAGATGCATCTAGAATTAGAGATGAATCACTTTCCCCTCCTCGTTCATGTCAACTCTACCTCCCATCATTATTCTCGTGCTTTCGAGAGAGAGATAGAGATAAGAGATCAATCATTGGGCTCGGTGGCACGTTACGTAAAGGCAAGTATAATAAAGGTACTAGCAATGTTGTAACGAATATAAGTGCTACAAAGTTCCACAGTACAGGGCCCATGAAATCGTGAATCCTGCCCTATCGAGGCCAATAGTTATCACTGTGGCGTTTGCAGACAACTATAGCAATGGTGATTACAAATTGTTGATTGACTGGGATGAATAAATGGATGTACAATGAACACTGCAAATGTAAGGGCAATTATAAACTTTGAACATGTTTAATGTTGCAATAATATTTGGGAAAATTCAATTTTTTTTAGACAAATGTGCAAACACGCGGTAGCTTGTAGAAACACACTGCAGGTAAAAGTATTAGTAAGAGCTACATGCTTATTATCCTCACTTTACAAGGAATATTTGTATTAAAGTCGATGCATGGATGAAGCCACAATAGCCAGCTGGCCAGATGGGGCCTTTGTTGGTTGCATGGCGACTACGTTGCAATGAAAGGCCCTAATTGCAGCACCGACAATCCAGATGAAAGGCCCACGAGGAAGCAATTCTCTGTTCGAAGTCTGGACATGTAGTCTGGAAAATGTAGAGTTCATTCTGAAAACTGAGTTCTCTAGTTTCCCCAAGGGTTGTTATTTCAATTATGTCTTCTTCGATGTCTTTGGAGATAGTTTATTCACTATAGATGGCAAGCTTTGGAAGCTTCAAAGGAAGGTCGTGGTCATGGCTCTAGCCAACGAGAATTCAAGAGGTCAGAACATAAATAAAATACAATCCTTAATCCTCAAAAGACTCATTCCATTCCTCTAAGACTCGTGTATGTCTTTATCTTCATTAGATCTGCAAGATGTGTTTCTTAGCTTGAGCTTTGATAACATGTGTTATATCATTTCTGGCAAGGACATCGGATGCCTGAGTCTGGGTCTTCCATAGATACCCTTCTTAAGGGCCTTTCGTAAATGCACCCTTTCTCTATCTATCACATACAACTAATACTTGAATCCATTCTTATCATTCTCCCTTTGGTTTGTTACTTATGTCATGACTGCACCTCCATCACGCCATATAACATTCCTTTGTGCGTTTGTTTTCCTCGTTAACTATTTGATYGCTAAGCGAGTTTACCTAGTCACAATATTCTTTATTTTTCTCTTTGTTTCATTCTCTCAAGCATATATTATTTATGATTGATATACAGTTGTAGATTGATATTGCTTGTGCATCTTTCAAAAATATAGTCTGGTTTTGCTAAGCTTGAAATCCGAACCACAAATACAGAACCAAAGTTTTTCGCAGTTTTTTCTCGTGCATTCGCCAGTCACCCTGCACAGTGAAGGCATTTCCACACCTATGACACATGAAGGGCTTGGTGTCGTGCTTGCGCTTGTAGTGAGTCTATAGAGTACACAAGTCTTTCAGCGGTTTTGCACGGGGATGATCGATATTGTTCCTGCAACCTTCAACACAACAGTAACATGGAAGCCTCAACATTGTTGTGGGTTGTGTACCTCGTAGATATTCTGGGCCTCTTCTATACTAAGAGCCATACCCCCACATATGCATTTGCACACATAATTTTACATAAGAACATAATATGGATTCAGTACCCTCAGAAAATATATTTGTAATTCCAAATGATATGTCAACATAAATTATGATGAACAGATCTTACTAAAGGATATATATATACATGTCCAACATATATGTTGGCATTTACATCTTGCATGTAATGATATCAAGAACAACAATTGTAAATCTATGAACATAAATCTTGAACTTATTACAATTCTACCTTTGAAAAGCTGGTCACTCTGGTGAGTTATATATCGTCTGAAAAAAGAAGAATACCAAAATCTTCTCTAGGAGAGACCAAACTAAACCATCAGAAGGCCAAATATGTTGAACAACAAGGATAAGAGAGGAGACATGTATATATGATGCAACTAGTAGGGATAGCCTGCGAGTATCATAATTTAGAAAGATATATAGGGTTTGTGGCCACATGCATCTTTGTAACTAGGTTTTCTGTAAAATATTTATCTCAAACCGAAGTCGGTTTGTGAACAATTTCAAACTAGACTTGGCACGAATACACAGCCGGGAAAACATATGGAGAACTAGTGACAATGATCTATGCGAGCAATTCAGAGATGTTGACCTTGAACGTGACGAGGATCATTAGGGTTAAATTTTAATTTTCCCCCAACCATTTGAGGTATTCAAAAGCCTAACAAATCTGGTTTATCAATTAAGAAAAATCCACAACAACATATTGTTGCCCGATGGTTGATTTCACACATACATTAATGTAGGACATACCTCAATGTTGTTATAGCGATTGAATATCTTGCTACAGACGAGACATGAGAACTGTGTAGGGACGATGAGAATATGTGAGGGAGTTGGTATCCAGTACTTCCCATCTGAGAGAATTCTTCTACTTCCTTGCTGCAAATTTTCCATGTCGGTTGTATCCACCGAATCAACGTTGAAAGGCTTGGAGTAACTGGTGTCGTTATTAGGAAGGCCAATTTGCAGAGCTACAGTAACATCCTTGTTTGTTTCGAACTCTCGACCACCTGCATGTAGGGGAGCCATTTCTGAGGGCCTTGGAGGGCTCGGTCTCAGCAATGGAAGTGCTTCACATAGAGGAGGTGAATCACATCGTTCAGGAAGTTTGTAGCGCGAGAAAGGATATTGATCCAGGTTTAACAAAAGCATTAACGAAGACGAGGATGATGGGTTAATACATGTTTCTGTCATGGGATAATTAGGATTGGCTGAAGCTTAGTCCAGGAAAGGAGGATTACAGGTAGTTCTGGGAAAAGTATCCTAATATGAATCAGGTACGGTTCCTGATGGGATCGAAGCCTTCAACCATTCGGTGAAGGAAATAGGATATTGGGTTGGTATGGCACTGAGATTACTACCACTCTTAGGGTTGTAGCTTCTTGTATTCATCCTCGCTTTTTCATTGTAGAACGTCGAGCAGATGATAGACTGATCTTGAGCCTTCAAGATCTGAAACTGACCTTCACTGATGAGATTTCTCTTTATTGTTTTCGCTATTCCCTTCTTCATTATTCTTCAACATGGGAATTTGCTAGTTGCGCTCATTCTAGAGTATTTTTGTGAAGAGAATAGGTAGACACTTTTGTGAATCTCTACTTTTCAACAAGGTATCTGAAGTGGGAACAACCCTCAGGAAAATATTTGAAGAAAGCATACATTTCTATTGAGGATTTTCTTGCAGGCATGAAAGGTATAAACATATATTTTTGTATCTCCCCATGTTTAGCATATTCAATTTATCCATTAATTAATATGGGGGGATTTTGTGTACAGATCAACCATATGAACATTAGATCAGCTCTACCCTGAAGTGCAATCTTGAGTCGAAATTTTTAACATCAGATCAACTCTACCTTGAAGTACAATCGTGAATCAAAAATTTTATATACTTATTTAAACAAATATTTTTTCAATTGTCTAAGTAGTATAACAGAGAGCTTACCATCAGATTAGCTCTACCCTGAAGTGTAATCTTGAATAGAAATTTTTATATACTTTTTTAAAGGAATATTTATTTTTTTTAATTGTCCAAATAGTATAACAAATGCAGTCTGCTTACCATTTCTTAACAAATGCATTCTGGAGCAAGAGAATTTTGTAATGCAGTCCAGAGCAGGAGGCCTCTCGATCTAAGAAAAATGTAGTCTGAAGCAAGAGGCCTCTTGATCTAACAAAAATGCAGTCCGAAGCAGGAGGCCTCTCGATCTAACAAAAATGCAGTCTGGAGCAAGAGAATTTCGTAATGAATATTTTCATAATGCAGTTTGGAGCAGGAGAAGGAGGCCTCTAGTGGTATGTGCAAAGCCCTTTCAAGAAATATATAAATAATCCGCCTCTTCTAACTCGCATTTGTCTATGCACGCAATTACCCCCATTGCTAAATCCATGCTATAATTAAGTTACATATAGGTATCATCCAGTGAGAAAAATGGCACAGTAAACTGAAAACAAGAAAAAAATAAGCAGAAGAGAGTATGTAAGAGAGAAAGAAACTGGCCTGTGAAGGTTCGGAGAAGAAGTGGCGGCCCTGCGAAGCATCGGATTGGAAATAAAACATAGGCCTGGAATGCAGGGCCTCGAAGACGGGCCATGCGTGGTGATGCCCACAACCATAAGGTCTGTCACCCTGGCTACTCTGCCTCTTCCTCCTGTCGTTGCTCTGTTTCAAAGATTCAACGCACTTTAACTTGAAGTTCGTTAGGGAACAACTCCCACTCGTGGTGGTACTTGTTCTTCTAGAACTGTTATTCCCCCTCTTTCTTACTCTGCGCATCCTCGACAACCATCTTGCATTCACCTGAGTTGATCTCAGAGAGTGGGAGAATGTTTAAACGCCTATGAGTATGCAATGCAAAGCCGACATTGAGTGATAAAGGGTTTAAGAAATTTTGTGGTTGGAGCATAAATCTCTGCAATTGCCCTAATATTCGTTGTATTGGTGGACATAAAAGCTGAGGTGAGGATTAAAATGGTAAATTGAGTGAATATATTTATGGTGTATGTTTAAGAGAATGTTGTGTATTATTGTCAAAAGGGTTTTATGTCCTAGAGGGTTTGAGCTTTAATCAACATTCTCATGTTTCCTTTCATTTTTCATTTGTCTCTTTTATAGAGTGGGAAAATTTATCATAACTTAGTTGTTAGTTAATTAGCAATGGGATAGTTATTATTGGCTCTCAATAGTCATTATTGAGTCTTATCCAAGAATGCAGGTTAACTCATCATTGTTATTCAAGGAAAACCACCCTATGTGGAATAACTCGTTGTTGGTCCGTAAGGGGGTAACCAAGCAAAAGCAGCTTTAGGTCATACTCCAGGACCAATTTTTCATTTGTCTCTTAAGTAATGAAAGGGATTAAAAATATATATACATAAATATTTTAGTGTGGTTAAAATAGTTTTTTTATGTGGATGGATTTATATTAAGGGGCAACAAGTGCTGAGAATTATTTATGATTTTGCAAAAGCCCTTTCAAGAAATACATATAAATATTTCTTGAAAGGGCTTTTGCACATACCAGTTTGTTAAATAAAAAAATATTTAATTTCTCCTATGTACTACTTTGGAAATTTTGGAAAATAACTATAGTCAAAGGAAAACTAATATCAAGTCAACGCTGAAGCGACTAATAATAAGAGGATCTCATCGTCTTCGGCTCTTTGGTATGCAAAAAAAGATTAGCCTTTAGATATAAGGTTTTAGATTCGAGGTGAGAGGGATTTTTTTGGAATATTTATTGAAAAATCTAACACTTTTAATATAACCCTTTTAATATTGATTTTGGTAAAAAAGTTTAGTATTTTAAGTTGTAATTCCCGGTTATGTAAAAAAGTTTTAATATTTCAAGTTGTAATTTCATCTCTTCATATTATGGAGTTGTAAGAAAGTGTATAAGTTATGGCACAAACTAGATGGATGTTAAAAACCGAAGCAAATAAAAAAATAAAATTGTTATGGTATTTTTATCAGGTTTATTATTTATTATATAATAATGTTATACTATTAACGATTACGATTAATTTGAATTAGAATCGATTTGTAATACAATTTGATTACTACATTGTATATTTTATTTTTTCAATTAGTGGTTGGTGGAGTAATTTTTTATCAGGTGTTTTGACAATTATATGAGGTGGATTGGGTTATGAATCGCACACGAAAAATCAAGATATTTTTGGAAATGATGTTGAAAGCAATATTCAATGAGTGTAGTGATTATAGGTTATGTAAGGTCTCCCACGACACCCACCGAGTGTGCGCATTCCTTGGGTACATTCGACGACGGAACGAATGAAGAGCACAAGGAAGAAGCGATCGGTTGGGCGAACGAAGATGTTCAGGTGTGGGCAGGGGCACCTTGGGCCCACAATGGTGATGTGTGACATTAAGGGAGCATACACCTTACTTGCCTTAAAATGATTGACATAGACTTGGGTTGCGTTTGTACAAGGGCGGGGCAACTTGGGAGCATGCCCAAGGAGTGGACCCGTCTGCCCTCAACAACATGGGCACACCGCAGAGGTTGGACAACCCCATCGACACTCCCATGAGGAGTCACGACAATCGACATGAAGAGCGCACAAGGTAAGGGGCACACGCCCAAGGATGGGGTGCGACAGTCCAAGAAACAAATTGTTGATGGGTGCACAAGGCTTGGATGGGTGCACTGGGTCCATTGATGGGCATGATGATCTGTTGAGTGTGGGATCATGAAAGGGCGCGACACACCGAAGAAACGCGACATTTCTCACAAGTGACTCTTGGAGTCCATAGAAGAGCAAAGGGTGCACAACCAAAAGAGAAAAGATTTGGCAAGACAAAGAGATAAGGAGAGCTCTGCGATTTTGAGGGAGACAAAGAGGAGGAGCTCCCTCAAAGAGCCAAGTCACTCCACTATGGGAGGACTTGTGCTACCTTGAGGAGGAGGGTTCGACGGACAGAGCTGGGCGAATTTTTCTTGGGTAGATTTTTGCTAAGTTTGAAACGCAGGTTTGTGGAGGCATGTTTGAGGTAGAACCAAAATTTGTGAAGCCCGTGGAAACGAAGAGGCAAAGCTTGCTGAAATGAAGAGACAACAAGTCAACAATTGGAGTCATGTTTAAGGTGCACCGTAGGTGGCATCGAAGACGGTTGTGACAAAGAGTCTTGTGGTGACAAATATGTTCATGAGTGTTTTGGCGAGGTGAGGCGAGTCGTTTGACTCTATCGAAGTTGTAAACCGAGCCGGTAGTGCTCATGTTGTAACTGATCTTCTATAACAAAGACTTAGTCGGGTGTTAGGCATGGTTCAGGACGCCCGCACTATATCTATGGTTATCTTTCGTTTGTTCTGTTGTTGTTCTCTTAGCTTCCCATGTTCTTGGATGTATGCTTAAAAATGACTAAGTGTTAAAGTAGTTAACGAATGTCTAAGTATTAGTTGCACTGGAGTAGTAGTGTGACTCGTCGGTAGCCTATAACAGAGTATGGGTATGCTCTAGGTGAAGAGGCGTAGTCTAAATGAAGTAACCTTGGTGTTTCCAAGCAACCAAGTGGGAAACACCGCGATGTTGCACGCCCTCCAGAGGTGCACAGTCGTGAGGCACGCTCTGAGGACATGACAGATGGTATCAAAGTGGATTTGTTGTAGATTCTAAAGAATGGTTGGAGAGCTCTTCACTTCTATCTTGACGATAGATGGTATAAGAAAAAAAATTGAAGGCAGTTCGATGGGAATGTTCACAGATTTGGTGAACGGTTTGGTGCAACGAACTTGTTCATCACTGAGTTTGCATCGGACTTACGGTAGAGGTTCGATTGACGGTGCAATGAGAAGGTTGAGTTGGGTGCACACTGTAAGATCCTGTTTATAAGAAAACTAGGGTTTTAATTTGTAAATAAAATTAGGGCATTGACTTTGCTGCAAACCCTTGTAATTTCTTCAAACATATCATATACACACCAAAGTACACATAAATGGAAGAGATGAAAAGGGAATTTTATTATTATGGGATCACTGAATACAACTTTATAAGCATAAATGACTACTATGGCAGCTGCAATACATCAATAATAACAAACATAACTTGGAACAATGCCCGATCTCTTCAAACAGAACACCAAAGATGAAATTGGACCGAAGTTCCACTGGAAACCCTGGATGGATTCCCCTCTTTGTTTAACTAAGGTGGATAGTTTCACCACTGAAGCTAAACTCCAATGAAATGGTTTTGCTAAAACCCTAACAAAAACATCGGCTCACCGAGCACTCCAAAAGAAATAATCACCAAATCTGACATGCCCAAATGACTTGCTCTTCTCTCCTTTTAGAGGCTCATTGGATATTTCTAGAAATATCTAACTTGACCTCCTCAAAGCTTCTAGAAGAGCACTTTTTAATAATGTGACGTTATAATGTTGATCTTTTATTTAATCCACTTAAAATTAAATAATAATTAATTAAAGATTAGTAGTCAAATTAAATTTAGACAACATAACCAAACAATTAATTAAATATTTAATTTTTCAAAGCTCGCCAAAATGGGACATTACACACACCTTGTGCAGACTGAGATAAGAGTTTGTGGTTAAACGAAGCACTTCAACAGGGTGGGTGATTGTAGAACTCGTCACAAAGTTCATCACAAAACTTGTCGTAGACTTGATTGCAGAGGCAGACTTGGTTGGTTTGATTCGCGACATAAGTCAGTGTCGGACATGTTGTTCACACCTTTGAGAGACCAAGCGTAGAGTTTGTTGGAGTGTTATCGCACAAGTTGTAGGTTGGGAAAAGCCTGACCCAACTACCAATTGGCGACACCTTGGAGAGACCAAGCGTAGAGTTTGTTGGGAGTGTTATCGCACAAGTTGTAGGTTGGGCAAAGCCTGACCCAACTACCAATTGGCGACAACTTTGAGAGCACCTACCCATTGTCACCTTCGACAGGTGTTCCCGTCACTTTAGAGGTGAGGTAGTCACCTCAAGAGGGGAATCCTTATGACATAGGGGGGATTGAGACGAAAAATGTAATGTATGAACGGATGCCCCTATAGGTCAAGTTGCTAGATGGAAAAGGAAGCTTGGTAATGAGTCTTGAGGGTTGATTAAGGTTTCCAAATCTTTGAGTGACCTGCAAAGAGATAATACTTGTCTGAGACACAAGGAAAACCAAGATACAATGCAATATAATCAATTGGACAAGCAAGTTAAGATTGTTTCCCTAATAGCGACTGTTAGTAACAAAATATATCAGTAATGAAATGACACAATAAGCTACTAAACAAATGTTATAAATAAAGTGAAATATGCAAGAGATAAACTAGCTAAACACTAGTGAAACTCAAGATTCAAAGACCAAGATACTAGCATAAAAAAGTAAGGTTGTTGTAAACACTTTCTGCAGCAATGTAAATCAGCCTTATGGCTGTAACAAACAACTTATTACAACAAGAATATCAGCCATTAAAACCCCCTCAAATTTTTCCAAAAGGTGTGCTAGACCTAGTAGTTCATGTGTGCAAACTTTGAGCAAATTTTAATGGTTGATTTTAGAGTTATTGAAGAAGTTAGATTAAGGTTTTCGCAGCCCTAATGCCTGAAGATAAATGTTTGTGACAACATCAAGAACTACCCCTTTAGAGGGGATGCCCTAGTGGCTGAGAGGTGCTCTAGGCACAAGAAAAAAAACCCAAATTGCCAAAAGTTAAAATGATTGAAAATCACGTGTCCCAATACAACTATTTTATTTCTCCAATGAAAACTATTCAGATTAGTGCCTTTAAAATGGGGTGAATGGGGTGTAAACCTCTTACTCTCTAAGGTATGCCAACCAAACTTAGGGTAAATCTAGAAGGGTATACACACTTGTATTCCTCCTAGCAACCCTTGCAAAAAATAAAGACTTATAATCTTAACAAAGAGATGAAGCAATGATGGAGGGTGTATCTAATATACTCCTCCCTAGGGTTTCCACCAACAATAACCAAAATAAGCAAGAAAGAAATAACATATGCAGATTTTTCCTTGCCCAATACAAGAAAATGAGATATCAAACCTTAGTTTACCATGTAATATTCATCCAAGAACCAAGAGAGCAAGACTTTAGGGGGTGTGCATCACTCCTCCTCATCCATTCACCGAGAGAGATTCACCAAAATACATTTCACAGGAGAGAAAGATCATAATCACCAAGAGTAGTGAAAAATTCAGCCAAGTACTTCTCACAATGGGAGAGTTATGTTGTGAAATGAGATTCACATGATCTCTATTTATACAAAAGTGTTAAAACATAATATGTCCAGTTAGCAAGGGTAAAACATAAGATAAGGGGTCAACAACCCTTATCTTATCGCTTGCATCAAATAACAATATTTAATTTTCACTTTAACACAATAGAAACCCTAAAAATAAGATGGTGTCACTCCTTTAGGGGACGTTTTGACCACTTGAGCAAGTCGTTGGAGAGGGAAATGGAGGTCGTTGGGGCTTCTTGAGTCTCCTCCTCATCTGCTAGGGTCAATCCATGTCTCCTCCGGTCAAAATATGCCAAGTGTCAATGTGCAATAACTCTGTCACCACCAAACCCCCTCGAGCATGACGTTAAGCCTCAAAAGGTGACGTTTTGCCTCTCCTAAGCAAGTCGTTTGGGTAGCAGGGGCTGGGTAAGATCCTCGAGGATGCCATGTAAGCCTCCAAAGGCATGTCTCTGTGATCTAGTGTGCAGGCCTACATCATCCAACCTGTGGGATTTTTTCCCCATGGCTTGTCCTCCCCAAACTTGCCACCAAGCAAGGTCATGCAAAACAAAAGGATACATCCTCCAAGGATCTCAAGTCAAAGATATCATGACAAGTGTAAACCAAATCTAATAAGTAAGGCACCTAAACATGTGCATCAAAACTACCTCATCAAATGCTCAAAAACCCTATACAATTGACCAAGTTTAAGTATGGGAGGGGTGTCATAAAGGTCCTATTAGGTAGACCAAAACCCTCAAGCGGGGGATGCTCCCAAGGATGGCCTTTCAAGGTTATGTAGTAGATGATGAGGTGGAAGGGGTTTATACTTCATAGGTCAATGACTTTCATGACATACAAGGGCTCATATTATCTCATTCATGGGTGCCTTTGTGGAGGGTGTGTGTCACCTTCATTTTGCGATGCACTTTTTCCAAGCCCATCTTCTTGCCATTCATTATTTCTTTCATGTTTTAAGGAACGAGTCGAAGGCCACTATCCTGCCGTGGTGTCCAGATAATAACAATGTCATTCACAAATACCTCGTGGAAATGAGAAGGTTGGCTCGTGATGAGACCCCTTTTCTCTCAGTTGTGTAACTGAGAGCCATTACCCTGGCTTGGGGACTAGATGATGGTAATGTCATATCACTAGATACCCATGATCATGATAGGCCGACTTGTGATGAGATCTCCCATCCTCCAACTGACCCCCCAAGTATTTATTATCATTCAATTTGTAGGTCCTCCTTTTCTTTCAGAGAAATGCTTCATTGCTTTCTCAGGGATCCCTTGACGAAGCATCTAGAAGTCAATATATAGACTTTTCTCTTTTTAGCCAATATCAATCCCTCTGGGCCTTCAACCCCTTCTTCCCATGAAATGAGGTACATGCCCTTCTTGGGTCATTAAAGTCAAAGGGCCTAGAATAGGGCAGTATGATGGGAAAGTAATGAGCGGAAAATGGTATGTATTGTAGGGAATGGTACGATGACCCCTCAAGGGACCCTCAGTTGCAAACCTTCCCCAAAGGTTGGCCACTTACTAGGAAATCTATGACATTCACCAAGGTGATACATGGTTAAAATCATAATGTCCAAGTAGGTGTTCTATAATCAAAAGTAACTCAAATATAACATGCTTAAATGCCTTAAATATTAGAGTGATTAGCTGCCACAATACCTGACTTGTACCGCTTGGAGAAAGACCCATCTACCTTCCAGAAGCTAGTTGGTGTGGTGGATGTGCTGATAATGGATCAGAATGTGGTGATAGAGCGGGCTTCCGCATGTGCAAGTGGACACTGTTGGTCATGTAGTCTCTCCACACTCCATATCTACAACCCGAGGGACTCGAGACATGATCTCCTTAGTTATCCCACAAAATGGGGATAACATGGAGAACTAAGCACTTGAGCAAGGCAAATGAACGCATGATTCATTGCACGACTTGTCGCAAAGATAACCGAAGAAGTGATCACGACAATGAAACACAAAGGGCGATCACATAAATGATTGTGGAGGAGGAGCAGTTATGTATTGTAGCAAGGTGAAGCACTTAGGTGTGTTGGACGACTTCAGGTGACCTAGAGCAGCTTCACAACAGGTAGTTGGTTCAACATGTTTCCATCATGATGTATTCATGTTGTGCATCACTGAGAACAATAGTTGAGTTGAGTTGGGTTGTTGGTGGGTAGACTGTAACCTTCATACGAAGTAGCTCTTCGTAGAGTTACGACAATTGGTTAGCAACATGATGACTTGATAGTCTGGCGGTGGATTCATGGTGCCTTGAAGCGAAAGTAGTCTAGGTGCAAAGATGGCAAGACATTGGAGATGAGTTCGACCAGTTTCATGCAAAGTTTGGGACTTAGACAGATTTTTGAAGCGGACGGATGGACTCAGCCTTGTTTCGTAGCGGATAGTGATCGAGGAGAGTTCATGCGAAGAGCCAATTGCTTGGGAACAAAGGTCCAATACAACATGCTTAGAACATGGTTGCAACGAACGATGTCATTGAAAAGGTATGGTTGGATTGAGTTATTGCATTTTCCAAGTGTTGCAGTGAGTTCTTTGAAGGGAAGATGGATGACTTGGTGGTTCAAGTGCATTTTGTTTCTGCGGTGAGAACCGATAGACTTGAGGGTGACTCGAGTGATGCAAATTTGAAGAAGTCTTGTAGCAGTTGGGAACGCCTTGGTTGGGTGTATGTGTATAAGAGTTTGGGATGACCTGCCTGGACGAGTCCTATGGTGGACTTAGGAATATTTGGATGCAACCATGGAGGTGGTTTGAGAAAGTTGCCTAACTCTTTGATGAGGTGCGTTAGACAAGTCGTTGTGATGGTGGGCAGTGAAGTCTGGACGTGTCGAGTTGAGAGGATGGATGAGGCACCCCGGTGCTTGGTGCCTTAACCAGTTTCATTGGTTCATGCGATGACTTGACAGTCATGATGACATTGCCAAAGTTTGGATGCTTGCATCGAGTGCAAGGCAGTTCCATTCCAAGAGGCGAATGGAGTCAACAAAGGAGTCGACTAAGAATTGTTGGCAATCAACATGAATGGGAGGAACTCATACAAAGTGACTTGGGTGGTGTTCGCTCTCCTTTGATATGGGACATCAGATGAGGGAGAGCACTCATTGGTGACTTGCAGATGATTGTGTGATGACTCAGAGATCCAGAGGGCGTCATTGGTTGAGTTTGGCAGAGTATTGGTTCGGATGTGCCTAAGGCATGGAAGTTATTTGAGGTGACTCATTCTACTTGGAGCACTTTGGACAATTCGTTTGGGACCTTTGAAGAGTGTAGGCATGGTGTCCACACTCATTGTAGATGTTGAGTTGCATTGAGGTAACTTGACGGAAGGGGCCAAGTTGGGGACTTGCCTTCATTTGGCAGATTATGCAAACAAGCAGATCGCAACATCAAGAGATCACTTGGACTTGTGCATTTCTCTTACTTTGGGTAGCGTGGTTGAGGGTGAAGCCTAACCATTCTAAGACATTGAGAGGTAGATGCGCCAACATGGTCGGGTGATGAAGTAGTGAGGCAAGGGTAGTCTGGGCGTGTAGTTCTTGGTGCAGATTGATTGATTGTGCCATGAGGAGGATAGTGGTGTCAAGTTGTTGCAAAAGACTTTGTTTTGGGGTGACTTCATAGTGCAACAAGGTAAGGAGAAACCTTGCCTTAGTATGAGATCATTGTGCGGATGGACCAAATTGCAAAAGAAAGTGATCGGTTTGTGCATGAGGATGTGCAGACTTAAGGAGTGTGACAGTTGAACTAGCCATTCAACTAGTTCATGACTTGGGTGAGAACAACAACATGATAATGGGGTCAAGAGTATGGACACACCGGTAAGTTCGAAGTGCAACACTTGGACATCGTGGATGATCTCCTTGATGAAGATCAAACAATGGCAGCAGTGAGGCAAGGATGGACACTTGCCTTAGTCTTTGGAGTTGGACATAGTGATGAAGATGTGACATAAAAGACTAAGTTTGGGCATGAGGAAGTGCATTCTCATGAGTTGGATGCGATGATTGGAATAGCTACCCAATCAATCTAAGGCATTGGGGATGTCAGTGTGTGGAGACATGGCATAATTGGTTGAAGTATGGGCGTAGCAGAAAGATCACAAGAGTTCAACACTTAGGCAAAATTTTGAAGTGAAGTGTGCAACATCTGTTGAGCAACGATGTGATCTAGAGATGGGGTAGAGATGCCATGGAAATCGATGGATGTTGTTGGGTATAACAACAACTTGGAGTGGGGGAGGATGTAAGGTCTCCCATGACACCCATCGAGCACGCATGCTCCTTGGGCAGATTCAATGATGGAACAAAGGAAGAGCACAAGGAAGAAGCTATTGGTTGGGCGAACAAAGATGTTCGGGTGTGGGCAAGAGCACCTTGGGCACATGATGGTGACGTGCGACATCAAGGGGGCACACACCTTACTTTCCTTAGAACGATTGACAGAGACTTGAGTTTCATTTGGGCAAGGGCGGGGCAACTTGGGAGCATGCCTAAGGAGTGGACTTGTCTTCCCTTGGCAACATGGGTGCCCCAGAAAGGTTGAACGACCCCATCGACACTGCCACGAGGAGTCGCAATGACCAGCATGAAGAGCACACAAGGCAATGGGTGCACGCCCAAGGATAGGGCATTTCGGTCCAAAAAACAAACGATTGATGGGCGCATACGACTTGGATGGGCACAACAATCTGTTGAGTGTGGGATCGCGAAGGGACGCGACGCACCGAAGAGACGCGACGTTTCACACAAGTAATCCTTGGAGTCCATATAAGAGCAAGGAGTGCACAACCAAAAGAGAAAAGTTTTGACAAGATAAAGAGACAAGGAGAGCTATGCGATTCTAAGGTAGACGAAAAGAAGGAGCTCCCTCAGGGAGCCAAGTCGCTCCACTATGGGAGGACTTGTGTTGCCTTGAGGAGGAGGGTTCGATGGACAAAGCTTGGCAAATTTCTCTTGGACATATTTTGGCTAAGTCTAAAATGCAAGTTCGTGGAGGCATGTGTGAGGCATAACCAAAAATTGTGAAGTTTGTGGAAATGAATAGGGAGAGTTTGAGGAAACAAAGAGCAACAAGTCTACAGTTGGAGGCATGCCTAAGGTGCACTACAGGTGGCAACATAGATGGATGTGACAGAGAGTTTTTTGGTGATAGATCTGTTCACGAGTGTCTTGGTGAGGTGAGGTGAGTCATTTGACTTCGCTGAAGTTATAAATCGAGCCGATAGTGCTCATGTTGTAACTGATCTTCTACAACAAAGACTTAGCCGGGTATTAGGCACAGTTCGTGCCACCCACACTATATCTATGTTTGTCTTTTGTTTGCTCTGTTGTTGTTCTCTTGGCTTCTCATGTTGTTGGATGTATGCTTCAAAATGACAAAGTGTTAAAGCAGTTAACAAATGTCTAAGTATACAATAGTTGCACTAGAGCAGGACTGTGACTCGTCGGTAGCCTAGAACAAAGTATGGGTATGCTCTAGATGAAGAGGCGTAGTACAGACGAAGTAACCTTGGTGTTGCCAAGCAACTAAGTGAGAAACATCATGGTGCCACACACCCTCAAGAGGTGCACAATCCTAAGCCACACTGTGGGGACATGACAGGTTCAAGATCATCATTTGAGATGTCCATTGTTTTTAAAGTTTACAAATAACAAATATATAGTATATGATGTTTTATGTTTCTAGTGCACCATTTTTTTCAGGGAGAAGAAGGGAAATCTAAACGAGGGTTCCATTAGAAATCACAACAGCCACAATGCCCCATGACCTAAACTAATTCCCTTCTAGTTTATGAGAAGAAATACCAGGGTAATCATCCGAGCACCCACTGTCATGACAAATGGGAGTAGGAAGGAAGGATGAGACTTCAAACTCATGCAATACCACTAGGAGAAGAGAACCACAAAATGAGGATGAAACATTGAACCCTTAATAACTCCAAGCACTAAAAATGGATGGCATTGGAAGTTGGGAGAGAGTAATTTCCTTTTCTTGAAAAGTCGCCTATGTCCTGGCTTCATTATTAGTAGAAGTTCCCAATCCCCTCACTTTTCCTTCAAAATCATAAATAATTCTCTGCACTTGTTGCCCCTTAATATAAATCCATCCACATAAAAAAACTATTTTAACCACACTAAAATATTTATGTATATATATTTTTAATCCCTTTCATTACTTAAGAGACAAATGAAAAATTGGTCCTGGAGTATGACCTAAAACTGCTTCTGCTTGGTTAAGAGCTTCTCTTCCTCGAACGTAAGGAAACATGTTAACATTGAAAGACCAAGAGTCATCTGGCATGAGTGAAAGTCTACCCCCTTACAGGCCACCAACGAGTTATTTCACATTGGGTGGTTTTCCTTAAATAACAACGATGAGTTAGTCTCCAGATAGGACTCAATAATGACTATTCAGAACCAATAATAACTATCCCATTACTAATTAACAACCAAGTTATGATAAATTTTCCCATTATAAAAGAGACAAATGTAAAATAAAAGATAAAAGGAAACACTTTGGATATTGATTAAAGCTCAAACCCTCTAGGACATAAAACCCTTTTGACAATAATACACAACATTCTCTTAAACATACACCCTAAATATATTCACTCAATTTACCATTTTAATTCTCCACCACAACTTCTATGTCCACCAATGCAAGGAATATTAGGGTAATTGTAGAGATTTATGATCCCAACCACAAAATTTCTTAAACCCCTTATCACTCAATGTTGGCTTTGCATTGCATACTCATAGGGGTTTAAACATTCTCCCGCTCTCCGAGCTCAGCTCAGGTGAATACAAGGATGGCGGTCGATGATGCGCAGAGTAAGAAAGAGGGGGAATAACAGTTCTAGAAGAACAAGTACTACCACGAGTGGCAACTATTCCCTAACGAACTTCAAGTTAAAGCGCGTTGAATCTTTGAAACGGAGCAACGACAGGAGGAAGAGGCAGAGTAGCCAGGGTGACAGACCTTATGGCTGTGGGCATCACCACGCAGGGCCCATCTTCGAGGCCCTGCATTCGAGGCCTGCGTTTTATTTCCAATCCGATGCTTCACAGGGCCGCCACTTCTTCTCCCAACCTTCACAGGCCAGTTTCTCCCTCTCTTACACACTCTCTTCTGCTTATTTTTTTCTTGTTTTCAGTTTACTGTGCCATTTTTCTCATTGGATGATACCTCCGTGTAACTTAATTATAGCAGGGATTTAACAATGAGGGTTAATGCGTTCACAGGCAAATGCGAGTTAGAAGAGGCAGATTATTTATATATTTCTCGAAAGGGCTTTTGCACATACCAGTTTGTTAAATCCTCTGTTCGTGTGATACATTTGAGTACATTATAAATGCTTTTAAAGTATGCTATATTGTAAATGGGAATTTGTTTGACATAATGTAATAAACTTTAAAGTTTTCTTCATTCGTTTATGTTTCAGTGATTCCTTTGCCCAGGGTTGGAATTTGATGGGCAAAATGCCCATCATGAGGCATTTTGGCCGTATTTTACGTTTAATTTTTTGCCCTAGCCGTCTCCTGGAACATGCATCCAAACAGAGATAACATATTTTTGACGGGTTATAATGGTATAAAACATCATTAATTTCAGTCTGTTACGGGTGTAATGACGAATAACTCCACTTGTAAATGGTGCGCAATTGAGAGATTTAGATATAGGCCACTTGGGTTCTTGTCAAACTTTAGAGATGGGTAGCTTTTTATTTTATTTTAAACTGAGTTAAATTTTGTGGAATTGACATAAATAATATCTAAAGATCTCATAAGAGCTATCACACAGCTGCACTTGAATTGGGAGACGAATTGGTAATTATCACGATCTCTTAATTTGTTTTGTCTATTTTATTTATTTATTTTGTTTGCTTGTAAGTGAAAATTTCTTGGAATTGACATAAATAATATGTACAACTATTGTAATAATATAATTATTCATTTATAAACCTTTTCCTTCTAAATTAAGATTACAATTGAAAATTCTAAAAAATGAGATTAAAGAAATATTACTATCCAACAATTGCAAATAATATCTTTTCACATTTTTTTAAAAGCCAATGTCTATTTTTATACATTAAGAGATTTTTATTTTATTTTATTTCCAATACAACTAAAACTTCATCAACTAGTGGATATGTATTTTTATGTATATAGGAGCCTTTTCTTCCTTTAACTTTGGATATAGTTGAAACTTTTTTAGGTGAAAACCCAAATAAATAATATCTTTATGTAGCTTATAAATTCTTAGTAGCATAAAAGCCCCATGTCTACTCTTAAACATTGGAGACCTTTTCTTCCTTAAATTTTGAGGACACCTAAAAATTCTTCACATTTATCCATTTTAAAGGCCTTTTCTTCATTGAACCTTGAAAACAACTAAGGATTTTTTCATTGTAGATTTTAAATATGTCAAATTGGACTTGCTGCAATGTATTTCTGTTTTCTTTTTTTAATGTTATATCTATTTTAATATGAGAAGCCTTGCTCTTTAATTCATCTTTGAATATCGCTCCCTAACAAAGGCAAGGCAAGGGAAGTCAGGTAGGATTTTAAATTTGGGAGTGCATTTTAATGGTTGTTTTTTTCTTTTTTGTTTGTTTGTTGGTGTGCTCTTTTTTATTTGTTTTTTTATATGATTCACCTTTCTAGTTCTATTAAATGGAATGAAAATAAATTATGTATAATCATGTTTTATTAGATAATTTAGAAAGATAAAAAATTATTGTAAACATTAATCTTCAAATAATTGATGGATTCTTTGGTGTGAAAATTGTATAGTAATATAGGAAGCAACTCATAATTATGAGAGTAGGGAAGAGGCATCTCATACTCCCTATATCTCTAGTCATACTCCCTATATCTCTAGAAATAAGTACATC
>ML783077.1:764165-775570 GCA_009831015.1 Picea engelmannii | reverse complement strand
CAAAAAAATGCTCTAGCAATGAAGTCGGACATCGAAGCTTGGCAGGAAGAAACAAAGAGGATAAACGCTATGAGAAGTCACGCAGAAGCCAGTGCGGGCAGTGTACAAACTGGCACCCAGCCTACAATATTAGACACAAACCCTTTTTCTAAAACAGAAGAGGTTTTATCAATGAGTAATGAAGGTAGACACAATACGCCGATGCCCACTTCAGCTGCATTAGACAGTGGGGCTCCTATGCAAAAACTAGATCATGTGCCCGTGGAAGAAAGTGTTCCTGTTGAGGGCCCTATAGCCACAGAAACAGGAGGCAAACAAGTTGGTTTAACCAATCCGAATAAAATCACTTCAGCACAAAATCATGGACTACAGCACCCAGAAAATCGAAATATTTATTCACCCAAGATTTCTATAAGCAGACAGGTACCATCTTTAGAAAAAGTTGTTTTCCATTCGGAAAGCACAAGAAGAACAGGTCATATATCTACCGTGACTGACACAGCTGGAGTTTGTGGTAACAAGTCCATACCACGGCCTCCCGAGAATACCTCGTTGGATCAAGAAGGCAAGAAAGGGAGGCTTTTATCTATGGAGAATCGAGGTGGCTGTAGGATAAACCAGGAAAAGAATGAAACTCCTGTAACTAAGGACAAGCTTATCGGGCTGGACAATGGTCAAAATTCTCCAATTAATGAGGTTGGCGCTGGTGTCATGGCCAGTGAAAGCAACAATGTTCCAGAGAAACTTAAACATTTATACAAAAAAATTTGCATTGTTGATAAAGTGGAGACTGCAAAGATGGTTGCAGGGAAGCTTATGGGAGAGTACAAGAATCTTATTCATGCATGTGATACAGAGGTTGGTTCAGTTTCCTACCATTTTTGTTTTATACTTATTCTAAAAGGTCAAGAGTTATAAGTGCTACTATTCGGGCTGGTTCATTGATCCTTTGCCTTGTATTTTTAATCCCTTTTTTGTCATATGAATCAGGATTGTGGTCTGCTTGTATGATTAGATTCTTTTTCATGTATGAACTTATGATATTTTTTATTTCTTACACTTCTCTCGACTTTTTTTGTAGTTTCATATCTTCCATAAACTTTTGATTTTTATTACCGGACCAGGACTATTGCCCATTTTATTTATCTAGGGAAGAAACTCCCCACATTGCCTTTATAAAGGTAGTTTAATACATGTCTATGAACCTTGATGCAGCTGGATTCAAGATTTATTGGCACAGTATGCAGTTGGGTGGATGGACCCCTTTTTTATCAATCGGTGTCAACTGCAAATCTATAGATTTTCAATGAACTGCTATTTACACTGCTATTTACATTTTTCTGAACTGGGACTAGTCTTCCTTTTTTTTCCGGTTTAACTCAAGGAAAAGCAGTTTTTTTAATTTATTTTGTGCTTGAATGGGTAACAAGATGTGCATGGCTGTTAAAGTCTTGATCAAATTTTGAGTTAGGCAAGCTGTCTGTTTTTTTTCTTCTCTTGCATGGCTAGTTTTCTCAGTGTCCCAGTTTGACATGACTTCTTGAAACTTATGGTCTTAATGTTTTCTACCTGCCTTTGCATTTGGTCTTAGGCATGTGCTGAGTAGTTTTTTTCCCAATATGTACTGTACCGTTAACATTGCAAGTGCTTTAATGAAAATCAGATTGAATTAGCTTTCTTGAGTGCTCCTATCTAATATTCATGCAAACTATTGTGATACTCAATGCAGGTTGCAGACATTGATATTAAGAAAGAGAGCCCAGTTGGTCATGGGAAGATCATTTGTTTCAGTATATATTGTGGATCTCAAGCTGATTTTGGTAACGGCGAGTCGTGTGTATGGGTAGATGTGCTGGGTGGTGGTGAAGATGTCTTGTCAGTATTTTCCCCTTATTTTCGAGACACATCTATTCAAAAGGTTAGGCATGGTACCCACGTTTGAATGAAAACACATTGTTATTAGTTAACAGTGTAATTATTTGTATGAGAGTTTGAGATCTGACGATGCTGGTACACTTCTAGATTTGATCATAGCTCCAAATGTAAATTATCCCTGGTAAGTAGTGTGCTGTTCTGCGTCTATGAACAACTAAGCTACTTTATTAGTTAACAGTGTAATTATTTGTATGAGTTCGATATTGAACGATTTTGGTATACTTCTTGATTCAATTTTTCTACTCCGAATGTAAATTATACCCGTTGACTAGTGTGCTGTTCTGTGTCTATACTTTATAGAGCCCGTTGTCTTTCCCATGTTGTTGAAATTGATGGCCTTTTGGCAATGTATGATTTATTACTGAAGTGATAACTTCATGGATGTTGCGATCTCTAAGATAACTCATTTCAGTGTTAGATATTGGAATTTGTTACTTTACGTGAGTCATTGGAATTTTTGATACTTATTTATACATTTTCTGTTAGTTAATGGATTTTATATTTAGATAGAGTTTTATGATGTACTTTTTTCTGTTACTTAACGAAGCTTTTGGTTAAGTAACAAGTTAGTTATCCCACATGCAAAAGACAAAGAAGATAAAGTGGGAACATTAGCTATAAATATTTGTATGAGAGTTTCATATTTGACAATTTTGGTATACTCATTGATTCAATATTTCTACTCCAGATGTAAATTATGTCTGCTGAGTAGTGTGTTGTCTGTCCTTTATAGAGTCCATTGCTTTTCCCATATCATTGAAATTAATTGTCTTTTGTCAATATATGATTTATTACTGAAGTGATAACTTCATAAATGTTATGATCTCTAAGATAACCCACTTCAATGTTAGTTATTGCTACTTTGTGTGGGTCATGGGAATTTTTGATAGTTATTTATATTTTCTGTTTGTTAATAGATTTTATGTTAAGATAGAGTGTTATGATAGTTGAACCTTTTTTCTGTTAGTTAACGAAGCTTTATGTTAGGTTAGTTATCCCACATGCAAAAGACAAAGAAGATAAAGTGGGGACATTAGCTATAAATAGGCTGTTAGGCATTAGAGTGGGGGATTTTTTGTTAATTGTTTTTTGCAAACCCATTCCCGAGGAAGACCACTTACTAGGGCACAATGTCAACCACCAAGGTGAAACAGGGCAAAAGGCATAATGTCCAAGAATATGTCATGAAATCTAAAGCAGTCTAAGCTACAACATACTCAAATGCCTCAAATATTGAAATGACACTCACCATAATACCTGACTTGTACCTCATGGAGCAAGGCCCTGTGCCTCTCGGAAGCCAGTTGGTGTGGTGGATGCCATCTGAAAATCTTGACCTTTGTGGTGGTGAGAAGGGTCTACATCTGTGCAAGTGGATACTACTGGTCATGTAGTTTCTCGGCACTCCATATCTGCAACCTGAGGTCCTCGAGACATAATGTCCTTAGTTATCCCACAAAATGGAGAGAACATCAGGTAGGTAGGTTAGAAATTAGACTAGGAATATTATCATGTGTTGAAGAATTTCAACGTGGTCTCATAGTGGTGTATTTGAAGCCTTCTAGAATTATGTGTATGGAGAGATCAATCTTGACGGAAATAGCGTTTTCAGAGGGTTTTAGTGCGTAGTATGTCTAGGTTTCAATGACGAAAGCAAATTTATTTCAGTGATCAACATGTGGATCTGAGAAAGTTTGTGGGTTGTGAAATCGTAGTTGATCTAGTGAAGTGAAGATTCAAGCTTGTTCATTGGAGTTGCAGTAATGGTCATTCACAATATGTGAGAGAGTCACCTATTGGAGGGTGCTTCTAACTTTGAGACATAGAAATGCATAATACAATAGATCTTAAATGTGAAGAGGGAGGTCAAACCTTCTATAGGTCTCAAAGATTTGGTAGAGTACAACAAGAATGCAATGAACACGAAGCGAGTCCTGCTAGATTCAGTGAAGGATTATCTGTTCCTTCATATTGTTGGGAAGAGCATTGCCAAGGAGATATGTGGTGCCTTGGGGAACCCTGTATTAGAGTGTGTACGTATGTAGGAAGTTGCTCATGAGTAACAAACTCACCACAACCTCCATGAGCAAGATAGATGCAACAACTAGCAATTTGATGAAGCTAAAAGTGATGAGAGACTAGCATGGTGTAGTTGGTGAGGAAGTCAAAGATTATGAGCTCGTGTAGATTGTTTTGAATGGCTTTAGTTCATCTTTACATAAATTTGTCTAGGTTATCTGTGGTTGTGACAAGTTACCCGACTTTGAGAAACCGTGGGATGCTTTCATTGGAGAGGAGATGAGACTAGAACAAGTCTCATCTAGTTATATGAAATATCCATGATCCAGCTGATCTGGATATCTATTGCGGAACTACTGTTTATTCACTGAGATCTGATACTCTGGGGGTTTCTGGATGCATTTGAGTTAATATGTGAACATGCTTGGTGATTTTTGCATGTGTGTTTCATTCAATTAGTGTTTTAGCAGTATATATATATGATGCATGTGAAAGGAAAGACAACACAACTCATCGACATATATTATGAGGAAAAAGCAGAAAATACAATAATATGCTGGAAGCAGATATACTAGTCATTAGTTAGATCTCATGGGTCGTCACTGGAATACAAAACAACTAACAAGAAATACCCATGACCAGAAGATGAAGGCTGATCTGTGCATGCACGGATAGATAGACAAAAAACAGTTCCGGAAGCTCATGACAACTGCTGCAGATACTGGAAAACTCGCCTCGATGGCGATACTCGTTGGAATGGATTGGAAACTGTCTCAAAAGGAGCGCCCTAGCCTCTAGGCTGATCTTGGTAACTGTCGAACTGAAGATCCGACCTCTGAAGCTCCGGATGTCACCCCCTGGGCTGTGGAAGTGCGCCCTAGTGATCCCACTGGCGGAATCTGACGATATGTGTCTCGAAACGATCGTCTTGGCCTCCTTTGTAATCGGTCGGAAGGGTTTCCTCGGATCTACCCTGAAATACCCCCCTGGAACCCTGAATTTGCTTCCTCAAGAGTTGAGCACATTTTTTGGCTGTTTGCTGCGCCCTGGGAGATTCCACCGTTGGAAATTGACGACTGGTGGCTCAAAAGATGCGCCCTGGCTAGCTCTCAAATGGGTCGAAAGGAATCTGCAAAATACTCCTCTGTCTCTTGCGACCACACAAACCCTCTCTCTAAGCCTTGCGCCCTCACTAGCTGAGCTGCATAATCACTGTACTGGATCTTCTGAATGGCACAGTGAAATACCTGGATGGTATATCCGATAGGCTAGGGTGTGTCTCTCAACACTGAAGCCGATCAATGGTGGTGGTTTCCTCCAGAAATCTACAAAACAACAAGGGGGTCGATCTCCTCCTCCTCTGGAAATATCTCAACATCAAATCATAACATAATGAGGAATTAGGTCGAATTCCTCCCTTTATACTTTTCCTGATCTAATTCACCATTGACATCACTTAAGCTAGGTGCTTTTCCTCCTAAGGTGAGTAATTAATTAATTAAGTCCCCCTTTAACACCTTTTCATTCTATTTCTTCGTTGACTTAGGCTTAAGTGACTTTTCCTATGCTTTTTGGCTTAATTCATCGTTTAGCCACCAATTCACCCTTATTTCTCCTCTTGTTCCCTGTTTGTGCCTGACTATAGTCTACGGGAACAAATAGACTACTAAGTCACTCCCTGCTGGCCTACTCTTAGGAACGGGACATCACAGTCCTCCCTTCCCGAGATTGCTTGTCCTCAAGCAACATCAATCCTGGGTGCTGCAAAATATGCTCTCCCTCCCATGTGGCATCCTCCACCGGAAGACCCCTCCATCTAACCAAGCTCTCCTTGATGATCCTGCTCCTCAACCTGTGCTCTCTCTGCTCGAGTACCTCCTCCGGCACTAGCTCCAACTGGCCCTCCTCATCCAAGGGTGGCAACTCCTCTGAAATGCTGACCTACTGTCCCACTGCCTTTTTAAGGCACAAAACGTGAAAGATGTTATGAATCTTGCTACCCTTTGGTAGCTCTAGCTCGTATGCCACCTTGCCTCCCCTCCTGATGACTCTGTATCGCTCATAAAATTTCAGCTTCAGATTCTTTTCTCCGCTCCTCTTCAAGGAGGACTGTTTGTATGGCTCTAACCGTAGAAAAACCAAGTCCCCTACCTCGAAACTGCGCTCTACCCTCTGCCTGTCTGGATAGATCTTCTGCTGGTTTTGAGCTGCATGCAAGTTTTCCTTCATTGCCCGCAGAATCCTCTGGCTCTCCTCCACCCAGTCTTTGGCCCCCGGGACCTTGCTATCCCTAAACACAGTCTCCATAAAAGAGGGTGCATTGTAACCATACAATGCTCTGAATGGTGACATTCTGATAGACATATGGTAAGTCGTGTTGTAGCAATACTCACCCATGTGCAACCATCTCACCCATGTGCGTTGCTGCCCCCCTACATAGTTCCTCAGATACCCCTCCACCCATTTGTTGACGATCTCTGTCCGTCCATCTGTCTGTGGGTGGTAGCTAGTACTCGTGGCTAGCTCTGTGCCCGCCAACCAAAAAAGCTCTTGCCAAAACACGCTGATGAAGCGCCCATCTCTATCATTGACTATTTGCTTGGGTAAGTCGTGCAACCAAAATACCTCTCTGAAAAACAACTCTACTACCTGTATGGCCTTGTAGTCCATGGGTATGGCAAAGAAATGTGCAAATTTGGTCAGCTTGTCGACCACCACAAATATACAGTCCCTGCCCTGCACTCGAGGAAGGCCTGTAATGAAATCCATAGAAATGCTCTCCCACTTATGCTTTGGAATGGATAGAGGCTGAAGTAACCCCGCGGGGTGTGTCTGCTCGGACTTGTTCTGCTGACAAGTCGTGCACTCCCGGATGTGTTTCAATACATCATCCTTGAGACCCTTCCATGAGAATCTCTCCCTGATCTGCCTATACGTTTTGAAGTACCCTTGATGCCCGGCTGTAGGGGAATCATGACACACCGTTAGAATCTTCCCCTTCAAGGTAGATTCTGGAACCAAGTAGATTTGGTCCTTGTAGAAAATGATGTCATCTAGAACCCGGTATCTATCATCAACCACTTGTCCATCCATCACCTCACAAGCAATTTTGTTTTTGGAGTACTCTACCAACAAATGTGCTTTCCAATTTGTGCAAACGTCCATCATCGAACACCCTGGTGGCCTCCTGGACAAGGCATCTGCTACGACATTCCTCTTTCCCTTGACATACTCAATGTCAAAGTCAAAGGCTTGGATCTTGGAGATCCACTTTTGCTGTCTCTCACTGAGGTCTTTCTGATCCACGAAATACTTGAGACTGTTGTGATCAGTCTTCACTACAAATCTGCTACCTACCAGATACTGCCTGAATTTGGTGAAGGCATGCATGATTGCTAACATTTCCTTGTCGTAAATAGGGTAGAGTCTCTTCAACTCGTTGAGCTTCCTGCTCTCAAACACAATGGGGTGGCCTCCCTGCATCAAAACTGCTCCAATCCCCACCCCTGATGCGTCGCACTCTAAGATAAACGGATGTGAGAAATTCAAAAGGGCTAGAACAGGGCATGTGCTTATAACCTCCTTCATTTTCTCAAATGTCTGTTGTGCCTCCTTTGTCCACTGAAAGGCGCCCTTCTTGGTCAAATTTGTGAGTGGTGCTCCCAACTGTGAAAAGCCTTTGACGAACCACCTGTAGTAACTGCATAACCCAAAGAATTCTCTCAACTCCGTGAAGTTCTTGTGTGTTGGCCAATCCGAAATGGCCCTGATCTTCTCCTGATGAACCTCTACTCCCCGCTCTCTGATGATATGCCCCAAGTACAATAGTTCTCTCATGCCAAACTCACATTTGGACTCCTTAGCATATAATGACTGTGCCTGCATAATGTCCAAAACCTCCTCCAAATGTGCCAGATGCTCATCCCACGTCTTGCTGTAGATCAATATATCATTGAAGAATACCAGAAGGTATTTCCTCAACTGCCCTATGAAGATGTGGTTCATGCAAGATTGGAAAGTGGCAGGTGCGTTGGTCAATTCAAATGGCATGACCAAGAACTCAAAATGTCCGAAATGGCATCTGAATGCTGTCTTCTTTATATCCTGCTCCCTGATGTTGATCTGATGATATCTTGACCGCAGATCAATCTTGGTGAAGAAAACTGCCCCATGTAACTCGTCCATCAACTCATCTATGTGCGGAATGGGGTACCTATTCTTGATCGTTTTCTTGTTGAGCGCTCTGTAATCGATGCGCATCTGCAACGTGCCATCCTTCTTCGGTACCAGAACGATTGAAGAGGCAAAAGGACTCATGCTGGGCATGATGTGCCCCATCACAAGCAATTCTTTGATTGCTTTCTCAATCTCATCCTTGAATCTCTTGGGGTGCCTATAGGGTGTGGTGATCACTAGTGTAGCCCCTGCCTCCAACTCTATCGAATGCTCAAATCCCCTGTTTGGTGGTCTCTGTGGTGGTATCGGCCCAAACACTGGCTCATACTGACTCAAAAGCTCTCTGATTTGTGGATGATAATGCTCTCTGGCCTCTGAATCCTTCCGCGTGGTGATCACACTCTTTGCTGCATAGGCCGCATCACCGTGATGGAAGATCCGCTCGATCCTTTTTGCCGATACTGCTCGTGGCGCTTTTGTAGACATGCCTTTCAGTACCACTCTCGATCCACCAATGTCTCTGAAGCTCATGGTCAACGTCTGATAGTTGAACCCAATCTCCCCCAATGAATATAACCACTGTACCCCCAAAACGACATTAGTATCTGATAGGTCAACTACATAGAAAGTATCTGTCATGGTGTAGTTGCCTAGTTTGACCTCTAGATCAGGGATCATGTCTAAACATGTCATCGTGTAACCGTCTGCCACTGCCACGTGGAACCCCTCAAACTCCTCAGTGCGTAACCCCCTCCTGGCTACCAATGACGCATATATGAAATTGTGGGTGGCCCCACCATCAACTAAAGCAGTCATGCACTGCCCCTGTACAAGGCCCTTGAGCCTGAGAGTGTTGTACCTTGGTACTCTTGAAAGGGTTGCTATGCTTCCCCCTTTCACCTCTCTACGAGGTCTTGTCTCCTCCTTGGGCGGTGCCCCTATCGGTATTTGAGGTTTCTTCAGTTGCTGCTCTGGCCCATGTGTGGTCTCATCCTCTGAATCGTTGTCTGCCTGATTCCACTTCAATGTAGTGGATCTGTCCCTTTCCCATGCATCTATGTCCTGAGACCCAAATGTCTCTACAGGAGAAGCAAAGCTTCTTCCTCATCAACTCCCGTCTCGTGTCATCATCCAATTTGGGCTTACCCTTCCATTCCCTTAAAGGATTTCTCTAATCCTTGTCTCTTTATGGTACAAAGGGTTTGGTAAAGGTTTTGGGTTTTAGTGCCGAGTCCCCCATGTCTCTCGTGCGCACAATGGCCTCTTGTAAGGTGTGAGTCTTGAAATCCTTAACCCAACCCCTCAATGGTTCTGTCAATGCCTCGGTGATCAACATCACCAATCTGTGCTCTGATATATCGAATACGGCCACTGCCTTCCGCTGGAACTCTAAGATGAAGGCCTCAACGGATCCGGTCTGCCTCAACTGTGTAAGGTCCCTGAAGTGGAGCTCTGGATCTCTCCTGTCAAATCTCTCCATCAACCTCTCAGTGAACTCCAAATATGAAGTAATGTGGCTGTGACCCAAAGTCACCAGCCCATGGTACCAACACTCGTGGGCCTCCCCCTCCAAGTGCAAGGTGGCGAAGCTGATAGCTTCCTACTCTGTCATCGGGTTAAGCTTGAAGTAAAGCTTTTGAACCCATGCCTGAGTTGAGCAACGTGATGATCCGTCGAAAGTAGGAATGTTCAACTTTCCCACTTTTTTGATGAAATCCATGTTGTGAGTTTGCCCGCTGCCTCTCTGTGCCTCTCGGGGTCTGTTTCGATATTTGATCGAACAATAGTCCATCAAACTCATGTCTGCATGGAACTTCGGTCCTAGTGCGAAGTAGTCTCTCCTGTACTTCCGGAACGGATCCTGTGGCACCACCTGCCCCTGACCCGACTGTCCTCATGTCTGCCCTAGCTGTCCCAATGGCTGTCCTACCTGGAACTGTGGGTATAAAGGTTGGGGAATCCTCCCAGACGATGTGTAAGCTCGGACTGGTGAAGGGTTTGGACTAGCCCCGCCCCGAGATCCATTGGAGCCACTGGCCCCACTTCCCTGGTGTCCTCTTGAACCACTCGGCCCTCCTGCGGCGTTGGCACCTATAGTGCTCATGCTATGGTGGAGCATATGTGCACTGATAGCCATTTGCTGTATGGCGTTCATCATGTCTCTCTGTCCTCTAGCTAGGTCATTCAACATGGCCTGCGTATTGTCAACATGTGTCTCTGGGCCTTTCCCCCTGCCCTCGGGTGTCTCACGCCTGTCACCCATAGTCCTCTCTATCTCGGCCTGTGTCTGAACTGATATGCTCTCTGTCCTCTAACTCTGGCTCTGTATCCGACTGAGTGTTGAAGGGGGGGTGTAATCCCTTCGGTTTCTATCTTTCCTATCTCTACTATGACCTCTACGGTACTAAATGTACTCGTCCCCAATATGTCCTCGACCCTCTGGGTATTCTTCACCTATTCCTGGAATCATGGGGTCATGAGAAGCACTTCTTCACAGGCTGGCAGGAAGAAGGCTCTGATACCACTGAAATATCCCTGATCCAGCTGATTTGGATATCTACTGCGGAACTACTGTTTATTCATTGAGATCTGATACTCTGGGGGTTTCTGGATGCGTTTGAGTTAATATGTGAACATGCTTG
Source organism: Picea engelmannii (assembly GCA_009831015.1). Lineage (NCBI taxonomy): Eukaryota > Viridiplantae > Streptophyta > Pinopsida > Pinales > Pinaceae > Picea > Picea engelmannii. Next base: position 764,798 of record ML783077.1, on the reverse strand, counting down.
GTGATTTTCGCATGTGTGTTTCATTCAATTAGTGTTTTAGCAGTATATATATGATGCATGCGAAAGGAAAAACAACACAACTCATCGACATATATTATGAGGAAAAAGCAGGAAATACAATAATATGCTGGAAGCAGATATACTAGTCATCAGTTAGATCTCATGGATCGTCACTGGAATTCAAAACAACTAACAAGAAATACCCGTGACCAGAAGATGAATGCTGATTTGTGCATGCACGGATAGATAGACAAAACGCAGTTTCGGAAAGCTCACGACAACTGCTGCAGATACTGGAAAACTCGCCCCGATGGTGATACTCGTCGGAACGGACTGGAAACTGTCTCAAAAGGAGCGCCCTAACCTCTAGGCTGATCATGGTAACTGTCAAATTGAAGATCCGGATGTCACCCCCTAGGGGTTTGCACACCTCCCGGGGGTTTGCGCACCTGCATATACTTGGCCGAGTAGGTACGGACTTAGCTGAGTAGGGTTAGTTTGGTACCAAACCGACTGAGTCATGCTTTGACTTAACCGGTTCGGTACCAAACCACCCCATCGAGCTGAGTCATAGGTCAAGTAGAACTGGTCATCTATCAACTCGCTCGAGTTGAACGAGTCCAAGTCAATTCA
>ML783077.1:703736-714594 GCA_009831015.1 Picea engelmannii | reverse complement strand
GATCTGTATTACAGTCTTACTCTTTAGATCTCTTAGATCTGCACGAGTAGTAGAGAATGTTGTCTAAACTCTAGATCTAGTTGTTTTACTCATTAAATTTTAAAAGATATTACTGTTATGCTTTACTACACAAATTCCAACATTCATCACCAACAATTAGCATTTTCGACAATAGTTTAACAACACACTAATGTTCCACCAAGTTTTCAGGACGTGGGCATGTAGGGGCGAGGAAATGCATTTGGGGGATGGGTGGAAGCACCATCCAAATTCTAGTGAACGTCATAGGAGATGTTGAGGTCTCTGAGATAGGAAACCTTGCTTGAAATGCTAAAACATTAAAATTAAAATATATGAAAACTAATACATAAATCATTGAAATCTTATGCATAACAATGTGCCAATAACATACATCATTACAAATAACATAATAAATCATAAATGATACATGGAATTATGTAACAACATAATAATAATGATTCATAAATGATTTATCACCATTTCATTTCTCACTATATTTAGAAAGTTCAGAAATATAGATCTAAGTCTTAAGATAATTGATCTTAGAACAAGTCAAATGAGAAATGAGCATCACTACTGAAGGTAATGCTCCACTAGTCTCTACAACTAGCCAATGCATTAAGGAATAAGGACCAATCATATTATTGTTTCTATCTGAATCAGAATCATTTGCATTTTCCAGAATATTCAATGGCACACCAACCAACCTGAGTTGTTTACCTCCTTATCTACTTGTGCATTAGGTTTACATTCATATTATTTTTTAGTTTGCTTTTATGTCTTTTTTTCCTTTAAAGATGAACTTTAGTCAAAGTGGAGTATGGTAGTGTCTCATCTTTTGAGGGGGACATTACCTACTGTGTCCCCTTGAGTCCCCCCCAAAAGGGATGTGGTGAAACATTGTCCTTGGAGTACCCATGTCCCCTACCCTTGGGAATGCATTTCATGTAACACCGATTTTGACATATTAGCTTTAGATGAGAGGAAGACCATGAACGTGGTTGGATGGTTGATTTTTCATGGAGCAAATGGTGTACATTTGCAAAGCCTTGCCATTCATATTCTCTCACAAGTGGCAAGTTGTTAATTGACAAAACAGAATTGGTGCACCTGTGGTGCAAGATTGTTAGTTACGTTTATCATTCTTGTTTTTGTGATGATTTTATTGAAATTTGCAGGATAATGAATCTATATTTTGAATTTCTTTTTTTTGTTGTTGTATTTTTTAAATACTACATTTCCATGTTTCCAAAATTGGTGGGGGGGTCGTGTTTCCCAGAATCCTTGTTCCCACGTTTCATGCAACATACACATAAACATTGAGGCTCTAACTGTTTTCTAGAGTCCAAATCTTAACAAACATTAATCTAATAAGCATAGTTACCAAGTTTGAATTCAAATATGTATTCGAATTCGGTACGATCTGCAAATAATTCAGATGAAGAAATTTCATTTTGATAAAATTTCGTGAGTATACTAAGACAAAAACATAAAAATATAATAATATTGGTGTTTTAATATGTAATAACATATATTTATTAATTAAAAGGTAGCATGTTGGAATTTCAGATATTGGCACGACCTATGTAGGCTAGAGTGTTAAATTAATTAAATAAAAGTACCAAGGACAAGTGTTTCTCATCACCTAGGCGCCTAGGGGTGAGAAAGTGTCCAAAAGAGGTCTCTAGAAATTAATTTTGTGAGAGATAAAATTAAATGTGACTTTTGGAATTTTGTGAGGGAAAATGAAAAGTCATGACTCTTTAGTTTCCTCCACCAAGTCTACTTAGAGACTAAGGTGTCCTCATTCATTCATTCCTAGAGTTTGAGAGAGCAAGAGCTTGAGAGTGGAGCTGGGAGAGAGACCACATGAGCAGATTGTGGCACGAATTCCAAGGCAATTTCTGAGCACAGAAATCGAGGCAAAGTACATCAGCAGTAGTGAGATCGTATTGTACAGATTTCTGAGCACAAAAATCAAGGCAAAGTACAACAACAATAGTGAGACTGTATTGTACGGATTTCTGGGCACATAAATTGAGGAGCAGTTTTGGCACTATTTTCTATGCTGAGTTTATGCACAGAAAACGAGATAAGTGTGTATTAATTACTGAAGATGACTGCTGTAAATATCTCTCATTTCTCTGAATAATAAAAGCCCCCCCTCTCTCACTGGTTTTCCCCTTTTTGGGTTTTTCCAGGGTCTGAATTTGTAGACCAAATCTTTGTGTTGAATTTTCTTTGTGTGTGATTTATTTCTGATTAAAGTGCTGTAGCAGACTTCTTGTGTTTCAGTTCTGAGCATTTAATTTCATGCTTACTAAATTGCAGCAGTAAATGTGCAATGTGGGTTGGGCATTTAACTATGTGTCTCACTGAGACTTGAAACCAGGTTGGGGTCTGAAAACTTTACATGGTATCAGAGCTGGTTAGAGAAGAAGAACATAAATATTTCAGCCATTGAAGTTAGAGATTTTTCTGAGAAGAGGAGGTATTTCACCTGGCAGATTTTTTTGGACTTGAATTTTAGTTGAGAGGGTCATGGCCACCGGTTTGAGGGTTGAGGACAGATTGGATGGGGCTGTTAATTTCAGCCCATGGAAGGAGTGAATCACACTGATACTGCAGGAAAATGAGTTGTGGGATATTGTGGAGAACACACAAATGAGTCCTGTGACTGTGCCTACAAATGCTACTCTTTTGGCAACCTACACCAAGAAGACTATCAAGGCCAAAAGAATTATCCTTGATGCCATCAAGGACCATGTGATTCCACATGTGACCTGGAAATCCAATGCCTACGAGATGTGGGACTCCTTAACCAAGCTTTACCATAGTTCCAATGAAAATAGGAAGATGGTGTTGAGGGAGAAACTGAAGGGCATCAAGATGACCAAAGCTGAAAATGTTACCACATACCTTACTAAAATTACTCAAGTAAGGGATGAGCTTGGAGCTGTTGGGGAGGTTGTTGCTGACAGTGAACTTGTGAGGACTGCTTGGAATGGGGTGACCAAACAATGGACTGTCTTTGTTGAGGGCATTGTGGCAAGGGAGAATCTTCCCAAGTGGGATCGTCTTTGGGATGACTTCATCCAGGAGGAAACTCAGAGAGGATATGTGCTTGGTAGTTCATCCATTGGTAATGAGGAGGAGAATGTGGCTCTTGCAGCTAAAGGCAAGAGCAGGTCTAAGAAGGGTTCCAAGGGAGCGAACAAGCAGAAAGGTGAAGGGAAGAAAGACACGAGCAAAGTCAAGTGCTTTGCTTGCCATCGGTTTGGGCACTATGTTGGACAATGCCCTAACAAGAAGAAGAAACAGGTTGCAACTTTAGCGAAGGTGGAGGAGTTTACTCACAGGTTCGAGAAGGAGTATTCTTTGACTGCTTGCCTCTCATATAGAGCATCTTCCACTTGTATTTGGTACATTGACAGTGGTGCCTCCCGCCATATGACAAGAGTTCGTGAGTACTTTACTGAGTTTGCAGTGATTGGAGACTAGGAGGTGGTACTTGGAGATGATTTAGTGGTCAGAGCAGTTGGGTATGGGACTGTATCATTTTAGAGGGAGTCTCTACCTCCCATGTTGTTGAGAGATGTCCTATATGTTTCGGGACTGAAAAAGAACTTGGTGTCAGTTTCCACTATTGAGGATAGGGGGCATGAGGTATTGTTCCGTCATGGGCAGGTGCTCTTGTATCCTAAGGGATCTCCAGTCACTTCGGCCAAAGTGATCGGTATTCGACATGAGAAGTTGTACAAGCTCATGTTTCAGCCTTCGAGAGCATTGTTTCATGGTGCCAACACCAGTGACCTTTGTGAGTTATGGCATAGGAGGATGGCCCACTTGCATTATGGGGCATTGAGGATCTTGAGAGAGATTGTGTCTGGAGTGCCAGAGTTCAGTACAGAGCACCAGGAGGTGTGCAAGGGGTGTGCTCTTGGGAAGTACACCAAGATTGCTTTTCCAAGCAATGATAGTAGAGCAGCTGGTATCCTTGATCTGATTCATACTAATGCGTGTGGTCCTATGTCTTCTGCATCTTTGACTGGGTTCTTGTATTATGTCTCTTTCATTGATGACTTCTCACGAAATTCTTGGATTTTCTTCATGAAGACCAAAGGACAGGTCTTCCAGCGGTTCCAAGAGTTCAAAGCTCTTGTGGAGAACCAGACAGGGAGGAAAATCAGAGTGTTGAGATCTGACAATGGGGGTGAGTATACCTCCAATGAGTTCAATGTGCCCGAGAGGGCATCATGAGAGAGTTGACAATTCCATACACCCCATAGTAGAATGGGGTGGCTGAGCGGAAGAACAGGGCTATTGTTGGGGCTGTGAGAGCCATGTTAGATGATCAAGGACTACCACTTTTTCTTTGGGCCGAGTCTTGCAACACTGCAGTTTATCTTCAGAATAGGAGTCCACACAGAGTCTTGGGGGATAAGATTCCCGAGGAGGCTTTCTCTGGGAAGAAGCCTAATTTTGGTTTTGGGTGCCTTACATATTCACATATCCCTTCTGAGAAGAGGACAAAGCTAGAACCCATGACAGAGAAGGGGACCTTTGTTGGGTATAGCGAGACTTCAAAGGCTTTCCGCATATACATCCCTTCCTTGAGGAAGACAGTTTTGAGAAGGGATGTGAGATTTGAGGAGGATGGAGCCTTTAGGAAGTCATGAGGGACTAAGAGGGGTGAGTAGTCATCACCTCAGATTCAGGTGAGTCCACAACAGACTTCAGTGACACAGAGTTCAGGTCCACCAGTTTCGGTGACGACTGGACCACAGGTTACAGGGCCACAAATGTCAGGATCACGGGTTACTGGTCCACTGGTTTCAAGATTGAGTTCTCCAGATTCTACTTCAAGTTCACAGTCTTCAGGTGATGGGGTTGAGCAGGGAGGAAGCCCAAGTGGGTTCAGGACACTTTGAGGGAGGCACATGGTTCAGTGGGGAATCCCAGGCAAGCTGTGAGGGAGAGTAAACCTCCAGAGAGGTTTTGCAGCTATCTTGCGATGGTGAGCAACATCAGAGAGTCTGAGCCTTCCACCTTTGAGTAGGCAGTTGATCGAGAGGTTTGGAGAGATGCCATGATGGAAGAGTACAATTCCATCATGAAGAATGATGTTTGGGAGGTGGTTCCTAGACCTGAGAGGAAGTCAGTGGTGACTTCCAAGTGGCTGTACAAAATCAAGTAGGATGCTGATGGCAACATTGAGAAGTACAAGGCTTGGTTCGTGGCTCGAGGGCTTCTCACAGGTAGAGGGAGTTGATTATGATGAGACCTTTGCTCCAGTAGCTAGATACACCTCGATCGGGGCAGTGATCTCCATTGCAGCAGAGATGGGTTGGAAAATCCATCAGATGGATGTGAAGACTGCATTTCTGAATGGTCTCATTTAGGAGGAGGTTTATATTGAAAAGCCACGTGGATTTGAGGTGCATGGGAGTGATTCTCATGTATGCAGACTGAAGAAGGCCTTGTATGGGCTGAAGCAAGCTCCTAGAGCTTGGTACTCCAGGCTAGACATATACTTGTAGCAGATGGGTTTCATGAAGAGTGAGGCGGATTCCATCCTGTACTTCATTGTGGTTGGAGGTGATCCTCTCATTCTTGTGCTATATGTGGATGATCGCTTTATTACAGGGGCTGAGAGACTCATAGCTGGTTGCAAGGAGAGCCTTTAGAATTCGAGATGAAAGACATTGGGCTGATGCACTACTTCTTGGGGTTGGAGGTTTGGCAGGAGGATGGACAGATCTTTCTGGGACAGGGTAGATATGCGGATGAGATTTTGGATGGAGGATTGTAGACCCATGTCCACACCTATGACAACCAACTGGAAGAAGCTACATTCTTCTGAGACAGAGTTGGTTGATCCCACGTTGTATCGTCAGTTGATTGGTTCGCTGATGTATCTGGTCAACACAAGACCAGATCTTTGTTTTGCTGTTAACTCTCTTAGTCAGTTTATGGTGGAGCCTCGGAGAGTACATTGGATTGCAGCAAAACATGTGCTTAGGTACCTTAAGGGTACGGTGGATTTTGGCCTGAACTATGAGAAAGGGGATGGAGTTCGCTTGATTGGCTATTCAGATTCAGATTGGGCAGGATGTGTCAGTGACAGGAAGAGTACCTTAGGTTGTTGCTTTGGATTGGGCTCAATAGTGGTGTCTTGGTTCAGTCGGAAGCAAAAGTCAGTGGCTTTGAGTTCTGCTCAGGCTGAGTACATGGCAGCCAGTCAGGCTAGTTGTGAGGCCATTTGGCTTTGCAAGTTGCTAGTTGGATTATTTGGTGTGGAGATGAGACCCACGATGATCTACTGTGACAATCAGAGTTGCATTAAACTCTCTGAGAAACGAGTTTTCCATGATAGGTCTAAACACATTGAGATTAGATATCACTTCATCCGGGACCATGTTTAGAGAGGAGCAATTGAGCTACAGTATGTTTCCATCGATGAGCAGATGGCGGACATCCTCATAAAATCTTTGGGGAAAGGAAAGTTTGTGCCTTTCAGAGAGAAGCTTGGGTGGTGAGGAACACTTTCCTTGGTAACAAGGGGTGTTAAATTAATTAAATAAAAGTACCAAGGACAAGTGTTTCTCATCACCTAGGCACCTAGGGGTGAGAAATTGTCCAAAAGAGGTCTCTAGAAATTAATTTTATGAGAGATAAAATTAAATATGACTTTTGGAATTTTGTGAGGGAAAATGAAAAGTCATGACTCTTTAGTTTCCTCCACCAAGTCTACTTAGAGACTAAGGCACCCTCATTCATTCATTCCTAGAGTTTGAGAGAGCAAGAGCTTGAGAGAGTCGAGCTGGGAGAGAGACCACATGAGCATATTGTGGCACGAATTCCAAGGTAGTTTTTGAGCACCAAAATCAAGGTAGAGTACAACAACAGTGAGATCGTTTTGTACGGATTTCTGAGCACATAAATCGAGGCAAAGTACTACAACAACAACAACAGTGACCGTATTGTACGAATTTCTGGGCATAAAAATCGAGGAGCAGTTTTGGCACTATTGTCTATGCTGAGTTTATGCACGGAAAACGAGATAAGTGTGTATATTAATTACTGAAGATGACTGCTGTAAATATCTCTCATTTCTCTGAATAATAAAAGCCTCCCCTCTCTCATTGGTTTTCCCCTTTGTGGGTTTTCCAGGGTCTGAATTTGTAGACAAAATCTTTGTGTTGAATTTTTTGTGTGATTTATTTCTGGTTAAATTGCTGTAGTAGACTTCTTGTGTTTTAGTTCTGGGCATTTAATTTCATGCTTACTAATTTGTAGCAGTAAATGTGCAATGTGGGTTGGGCCTTTAACTATGTGTCTCAGTGAGACTTGAAATCGGGTTGGGGTCTGAAAACTTTATATCGAGGCCCATGATTAGAAGGTAGAGAGGCTAGATCATTTGAACTGGAAATGGATTATGGTTAAAAAATATCGATGAAGAATGATTTGACCACAATGCAAGCGACCAAAGCCCTAGGTGTTTATTACATCCATTTTCACTTTTTCTTCATGATTTAATTGGAAGTCTTCAATTGACAATAAGGAAAATCTTGTGTTTTGGAACAAAAGGCGGGCTTTCCTGGCTAGCAGAAACAAGTCTTTGAAATGCAGAGGCTACAGTAATGGCCACCCTTGCCCTTGTTTATTATAGTCATTTTGACTTTTCATCATTTAATTGGAAGTCTTCAATCGACGATAAGGAGAATCTTGTGTTTTGGAATGAAAGGAGGACTTTTTCGGCAAGTAGAAATAGTTCTTTGAAATGCAGAGGTTACAGTAATGGCCGCCTTCACTTGCCCTTGGTTATGCAGAGGCTTCCTCTTGTCATCTATTGCCAAGACTGTGACAAAACCCTATTACATCAAGAACTCCATAGGTTGAATTCGGGGTTTCGAAATTGGATGGCAACAAACTAAATCAACTCGAATAATTTGTTAGAATATCTAAATTTTTGAATTTCCGTACTAATTGGCTTGATTCAATGGAATTATACTTAGTCAAGTCACGACTCATTGGGATTATCATCACATGTTGAATCAATTGTGAATAAACTCCAATTGTAGGCCACCCCTTATTTTACATCAACTTTCGATGGTCCAAATGCAAGTTTTGGGAAGTGAAATGATGTAAGAAATGTGAATGGGGCTTTTAGGAAGGTTGGTTTCGGGTTTAGGCAGGTTAGAACATTTTATATTATTTTCAATTTTCTTTTTGAGTTTTTGGCTTGGGCCTTGTTGGAAGGCTAACATGACATGGAAAAAAATTGGTTGACCTGGATACTTGGTTGATAAGGCGTTTAGCTTTGTCTCAACCAAGTCAAACCAACTATTAATAGCCCACTCGGCTTGTTTCCAAGTCGAATAGAGTTAGACTCATTTGATTCTAATTGACTTGGTCGATTTTGACTAGATATGTACACTAATGACATACACATGTCCACTAATTACTTCATGCCCATAATTACATGATGAATTTAATGCCTAAAATGAGTCACCCACTATGTTTTATCCTGTTGTGTTCTGACCATCACGTTGATCTCATCCCATAGGAAGAACATGTCATAGTTGTGGTCCTACCTATTTGGTTGTTGGTCACTCACAAAGAATCATGCACCTTTTTCTTACATTGACATGGATTAGTTTATTCTTATGTTTGGTTAACTTGTTTGATGATAATTGTGATTGAAGTTTTGGCTATCACTTCATGCGAGTTTATAGATGATCGATAAATGGTAGGCCTATGGCAGGCTTGTCTTATCAACATGAAACTTTTGCTGCAATAAAATTTATTTGATTGTCTTTGTTCTCTACATTCACCAAGTGGGAGGAAGGAGCTCTATTTCTTTGTTGGGTTCAAGACTTTGGTTGTCTTCCTTATGGTGAGAGGGCCAAAAAATTAAATAGGGCTTTGCTTTAATTACCGGCCCAAAACAAAATTGTTGATAGCAACAATTTGAGCCCAACAGAACCTCAATAATTAATTTGGTTATGCAAACTCAAATGAGCACTTTGGTCTTTTCAAATGTGTAGTCATAGCCTTCATAAGAACATTCCTTTGTATACACATGCATATTCCAACAATGATAACTTTGCTACGTTGGATCTTTTTCTTCTCTGCATAGATAGCGCATGTACTTGGGGGAAATGCACAACATTAAGGGGTATCGCTATAGGTGAGATTCTTAATATTTAAGAGAGAATACAATGCAATAAAAGATACTGTAGTTGGCAGTCAAATGCCCAACGCTTTGGTTGATATGGTTTACCTATTAATCAAAGTTGATTTCATTGTAAAGTTGCCCAATGACCCAAACAAATCAATTTTAAGCTATAGCTATTCATCAAAACATAGGATACAAGAGACTAGGTTGTAGCATACCTTTTATCTCATTGCATTTTGGTGCAATTGGTTGTATCAAAGATCCCACACAACAGTCAAGCAAGGAAACCATCCCATTAAGTGGACTAAGGGAAGATTCAAGCTGTGTGAGTCAAGTGCACTGGCATCAATGTAGGACATGCATCATACAATGGAATGCAACATATATATCTAAGTTTATATGCCCAAGGCTATTGACAAATCACGAGTGTAGGGGTTGACAATGCTCACATGATTGGGCCAACCAAAACACATACACAATAATTAGAGTACTTTAATACCAACATTTTAATTGATGGGGTCGTTGTGGTGAATGCCTACACTCACAGGCTTCTAGGAAAATGGGTTTGAAATGAACAAGGATTGGCCAACGTACAAATCTTAGGAAAATGCTGGATGTGTAGGGTGCTAATCCAAACAATCCCTATTGCTGGGGATTTAAAACTAAGAGCCCAACCTCAAAGCCATCTCTTATTGCTCATGAATTCATAGTAGAAACACAAATGGAATAGATACCAAGGGAAATCGATTTGCTATAGGTGTTGGTTCTTAGAGTGTAATGTCCCTTTCTCGATGATGACTCTAGCAGGGAGAGACTTAATAGTCTATATGTTCCCATAGACTATAGTCGAGAGGAAAAAAGGGAATAACACCTTTATTTGATGTCATTTAACCAAAAGTCTAAAGAGAAAGTGACATTAGATAGTAAAAAGAGAAAAAGGTGTTTCAAGTTGTAGAAATTATCTGAGGTCCTATGAGGCTGCCATCTAAGGTCTGTCCTTGACCTTAGTATGGCTCTAAGTTTCAACTGTAAGCCGTCTTCTTTTGTTGTTTTAGGACAACAAACAATCATCCCACTTTCTGCTCAATGTTTTATAGGTTAAGTGCTCTGTTAAGGTGCCCTTGCAAGTGTTTTCTTATCTCAATGTTAGCACATGCAATATAACTTAAAACACATAACACTACCTCTAGATCTTGAACTTTGAAATGCTGATCTACACTTCTAAACATGCATAAATTTGACACAGGTATTTTTTGGTCAACATGACCCTGGATAAAACCCCCCCGTGGAAAACCAGTTTGGGATATATGTCTATATAATGATGATTAAAGCAAGAGATACAACAAGTAATGAAATACAATGGAACCTGTATACATAGCAAGCTCCTCACGAGCCTTGACACAAGAACCAGAGAAAGAAGTGCCCAAACTGTGGTGCGCCCTCTCCCTTTGTTGCCCTCTGTACTAAACTGAAGCGCTCTAGCTCATCAGTAACCCAATGAAGAAATCCCTCCACAGGAATGTCCTCTCATGTGCTTCCTCTCCATAGGAGCTCGAATCCTCCAAGCAGATCTGCTACCAGGTAGCTGCCAGTCCTCTCAACTCATGCGCCCTCCTCCAAGCAGAAATGATCACCATAAATAAACTGAGACTAAAG